>CM067167.1:211039379-211167352 GCA_034093135.1 Erigeron breviscapus | reverse complement strand
AATAATTGAAGTTAAAGTCATGAAGGTTAAATATCAGAAGTAGAGGGACTTGTGTGTAATTATGGATGGATGGCCAGGGATTAGTGGGGTAATTAGGAAGCCCTAATTGTCACAAAAACTCTTCTCTTGTGTGTGTTATTCTGCCCCAGCCGATCCCCTCTCTCCCAAACAAGTTCTCTCCCAAAATCCAATCGTTTTAGTGCCGTTTTGATCGTGTGTTGCTTGGATCTTGAATCTTTGTCACCTAATACAGGTAATATTGGTATTCCTCTTTTGAAATATGATTGTGTGAGTCTTATATTAGTCTTAATCCAGGCCATAAGGGTTTGGGTTGGGTTATTTGATTAAACGTTCACCGATTTCATGTTATTCGAGTGATTAAATGATTGATTCATGTAAAAGATTAAAGGTTTGATTGATGGATTAAAGTCTGTAAAAGTGTTGTCAAAAAGGTTAATTTTATGTCTCCAGGTCGAATTATTGAGAATTCGTTTGATCAAAGAACAAAATTGAGTTGCTGATCTGCACCCCAGGTGCGGCGCACCAAGGGAGTGGTGCGGCGCACCACTGCCCAGTTTAGGTTTTTGGTTTTTTGATGGGAGCCCGATATGCGACGCACCAAAGGGTAGGTGCGGCGCACCTATTGTTGATAGGAAATTTCTGGAGGATTGGTGCGGCGCACCACTTGGTCAGATTTTACAAAATGTGTCGTTTAGCTTATATTTTGATCTTATACTTGTTCTAGGTTATTGGAGACACCTAGTCATCGTTGTATTGTGCTTGTAGCTTGTTGTTAAGCTGTATCAAGGTAAGATACACTACTTTTGTCACGCTGAGGGTTCAACAAGCAAGGTTTCATACTTATAACTTCCTTAACGGTAACATATGATATATGTGGGTATCTCGGGTTACACGGGAGGTACTATGGGATATGTAGTTGACCATGAGACCTGAAATGCAGACCTTAATGTAGTGAAATGAAGTATTGTTTAATGTAGTGTATTGATATGTAGTTTATGTAGATTACGAAGTATCTTATTATGTGTGAAATGTAGAAATGGAGTTAATGTGTGACATATGCATACTACATGGCTTGTACACCTAGCTCACTAGACTTGGTAGGTTGCCATGTCACTTGCACGTTTAAGGGCCCAAACGAAATGAAGGTAATGTGTGATTATGTTTAGGTTATGTGTGTTGCCTAAACTATTATGTGTGAAATCGAGCTCGTAAATATAATGCAGGGAAAGTGTTAAGCTTAACCCGTACAAGTCTTAGCCGGACGAGTACGTTGACGTAGTTGTTGCTTGGGTAGCTCCTTGCAACATGGTCTTTATAATGCAGGGCGAGTAATACGAGGGGTTTGACCAACCTCCACATACGGATTACTCTTGGATTGGCTTGCCATTCCTTAACGACATACGATGATTAGCCTTTGGATCATCCAGTCGGGTGTGATGCAGGGCACACTTATATGCAGTAAACGAAGATATGTGTGACAATGTGTGAACTAATGCAGGATAGGCACATTTAGGATGATTATCCTAATTGATATGAAGTTGTTATGCAGATATGTGTGTTGTGTGTTGTGCCTAATGAGTTTGTCTATTAACGAAGAAATGTTTTAATTGGACAAATGCTTTTAAATTAAGTGTGATCTTACCTAGCTATTCTTATAGCTAACACTTGTTTCTTTAATGTGGTTGTTCCCTCAGGTTTAGCTTGAAGGACTTGTAGGTGCAGGACGTGAGAGCGTGGGTAGAAAGTATGCAGATTCCTTAGCTACCCCTAGTTCCTTATTATGGAGACTTTTGATTACATTTCATTTTGATGTCGAATATATGTAATAATGTGTGAACGGTTGTTTAATGTTGGGCAACCGTTGAGTTTTCATTTGAACTATTGTTTGATATGGCGTGTAACACCAACTAAATGCAGAAACCGAAATGTTTTTATCGGTTTTGACTTTTACAGTCTTTACTTCCGCAATTTTAACACCGTTAGGTGAAAGATTTTTGAAAACCCATATTTTTAAACGTCGGGTGTTACACTAGACCATTTACACAATCAGATCTAACAGTTTCTACAAATATCAAATCAGAATTAAGAGCTTCAGCTATGTCCAGTTTTAGTTCTTGGTCAGTTGCACAATCATAATCACTAACCTTCTTAATAACAATGTCTACCCATCATCCAGATGTGACATCTTCCTTCACCAGGTGCTCATCGTCTGCCAGAGCCATGTAACAGCAATCTCTTTCTTCTTCTTCATCAGCAGATGATTCATCAGAAGGAACCCACTTCTCTTCAGTTGTTGCAATCATGCACTTATTATTGTTTTCAATTTGTTGTGCCATGAGAGCAATCTGGGCCTTAAGCTTTTTATATTTCAGTTTATAGCTATCATCAGGCTTATTATTTGAAGAGAATGGACCAGGCTTGGATACAAACTGGTTGGACCTGCAATCTTTCATGAAATGACCCTTTTTGCCACACTTAAAGCATGTCAAATTGGTCTTATCAGTTGAAGAACTGGATGCAAATTGTCCAGATGGCCTAGTTGCTCTTGCTTTGAAACGGTTAAACGTTTTAGCAATCATTGCAATGAGGTCATCATCATCAGTTTCATCACAACAGTCTGGAGAGATTTGACTGGACTCTCCAAAATCCATGAGTTCAGACACCATCTTCTTCATAGAAAATACATTCTCAGAAGATATCAGTGCTGTACTATGTGGTTCAGTATGACTAACCACATTAGGACTACTGGAGGCATAGTTAAAAGCATCTTGTTCTGCCACCACTCTCTGGGCTTGATTTTCTTCAGTGTACCTGAAAGCTCCATATAGAGTTGAGAGAGTGTGTGTGTGCAGAGTTTTACCTTGTCGTAAGACCAGGATCATGTGAGACCATTTGGTGGGTAGAATATTACAAAATTTCTCCAGAAGTATATCCTTGTCCTTCTCAACCCCAAGACCTCTCAATTGTTTATGATACTCATAAATCTGGTGTAAGTACCAGTGAGAGACTCGTTAGGTTGAGCAAAAAAATGACTCATACCTCTTGTTTAAGGAGACCTTTCTGGTGACAATGGTGTCATCTCCTCCTTCATGTTGGTTTAAAAGTTCATCCCACATGGTTTTAGCACTAGGAAAAAGAACTAGTGCGGGAATTAGGGTTTCAGGAACGGCCCCGAGGATCATGTTTTTGAGAAGGGTGTCTAGATTCACCAATCTCCTCTCCTCTTCAGACCAATGTTCCTCCCTCTTTTCCCTTCCTCTTCTAGATCCAGAAGGATCAAGTAGGGGATTGAGAGGTGATGTTGGTACATAAGGACCTTCATTTAAAATTTTCATCATGTTCCTCTCAATACCAGTGACATGCAAAACCATCCTAGCCTTCCACGTACCAAATTCATCACTGTTCCCACTGAATTTAGGAACAAGATTATTTGAGTAGTGCACATGCACGTGTGGAGAAGCAGGAGTAGGAGGAGGAGGTGGATTAGTGTTATTAAAAATAGGTGGTTCATTTTGATCATTAATATTAGCATTAGGATCGGGACCAAGATTAAAACTTCCTTGTGTATTTTCTTGGTTAGCCATCAAGAAACAGATCTAGGCAATGTTTAGCCTTCCGCTTTGATACCAAATGTGAGTCCCTTAAGTTCGATGGTTAACCAGGAAAGTGTAAAATACAACAAGTCTAATAATCACTAGAATGGACTAGTATTACTTGTAAATAAATGCAAGAATATATAAACAAAGTAATACAAGACTTAAAGCAATAAACAAGTAAAGTGGAACATTATGTATTTTTCAATTATGTATTTTATTTATGATGTTAAATAAAATACAAGGTTGTGCGGAATCAAGATAATACAAATAAGTATGTATCCTAACAACCTATGAATTACAAATGATCTATATTTGTCAAATAACTCTTTTGGATCGAGATACTTAAAGTTGTGAAGTATCCCTGTTTAAGATCGAGAGTATTTAGACAAATTCACTTTCATGCAAAGTGTATGCTTAAAAGTATTTTTCTCAAGGAAATGACTTTGTATTTATAGGCAACAAAATTCACCAGTGAATTTTGTGCCGTACAAATATGGTTGCATACATTTAATGATCCGACAAGAACATTAAATGTATTGGATAAGGAATAAGGATAAAGTCACATCAAATGACTTTGTATCCTTTTATCCAACCACCTTTACACACGTATACTTTGGTAAAGAACAAGTGATTGTTCTTTGGAAAGTGTGTAAAGGCAAAAGTCAATCCTCGATATCAGTGTTCAGACTTGTAGGGTCTAGAACACTGACAATCCTCCATTGTACAGATCTGGTAAGACTTCCAGTGGACTCCGCCATTTGTAAGTCTTCTTTATTCTGACTTCAGTCTTTGACTTCAGTGAGAATGTCTTCAGTAGAGTTGATCTGGACTGGGGGTGAAGTCCAGTGAGCTCATCTGGAGAATACTCCAGATTTCCTATACAAGTATTTTGCTCACAGGTCTTCCATTATTTCTGGACAAATCTTCAGAGGGACTCCAGATTCCAAGTCTGGAGTAGGTCCAGTAGAACACGTTTCTGGACAGATCTTCAGTAAGTCTCAGTAGTCGAGTCTGGAGCGAGTCCAGTAAATCTGGACCTAACACTCCAGTTAAAAAGGCCACTGGTAACAAGCCTTTACCTCAGAAGTCTAAGGAGCCCAAGACCCAAAAGACTAAAACTCAAGCTGAACCAAGGTCCAAGGTTCAACAGCCTGATGAAAACAATATTTTGTTTAAACTGGAAAGTCAACTCCAACTTTTGTCTAGACAGGTTCAGAGTTGTACTGCCCGGATTAAAAATCTGGAAGGAGGTTCATTACCTCCAGTTGTAAAACAAAATATCAAACCCCCTTCAAAACCAAAACAAAAGAATGTTCCATCTGGAACTAAATCTGATAAGAAAAAGGGGAGCAGGTATCAAATACCAATTGTTTTTACTTCTGCACCTGGATCTGGTGAAACAGATCCAGATGTAGTCTTCAGTTTACCTCCACAACAATCAACTGAGACTTCTGTAGAGAAGTCCAGTGAACCCATCAAGAAAAGATGGGTTCACAAAAATAAGTGATGATTTTTGTGGGTGTGCAGGGCGATCGAAAGAAGAACACCTGGTATCTGGACAGCGCTGCTGGCCGGACTATGACCGGATGTAAGCCCCTGCTTGAAGAGTTCACTGTCCAAGATGGACCGGCAGTGACATTTGGTAATGATCAAAGTGGAAAGACTGAAGGATATGGTGTACTCAATAACGGACAGGTCGAATTCAAAAGAGTTGCATTTGTGAATGGTTTGAAATACAACCTGATCAGTGTCAGCCAACTTTGTGATGATGGCTTCGAGAGTTTTGTTCGATATTGCTCAAGGCACCATATTTAACAAGGATTGGAAAGTGGTGATGATTGCACCAAGAAAAGGAAATGTGTACATCATGGATATGGAACCAGCTCCAAAAGAGCAGCACTTCTATACCAAGGCTGATGAGGACACCAACTGGCTGTGGCATAAAAGATTATCCCATCTTAATTTCAAAAATATTAACAAGTTGTCTCGCAAACAATTGGTTGATGGGATACCTCAGATTTCTTTCAATAAAGAAAAGCCATGTCCAGGGTGTGAGATGGGCAAGCAGAAAAGGGCCAGTTTTAAGACCAGGCAAAACTTTAGCATCACTGAACCTCTTCACATGCTTCATATGGATCTCTTTGGTCCAGTGAATGTTCAAACTAGAGCTGGAAAGAAGTACACTCTAGTTGTGGTCGATGAATTCACCAGATACTGTTGGGTGGTATTCCTCAGATCCAAAAGTGATGCACCTGCTGAAATCATCTCTCTCATCAAAAGAATTGAACTCAAGTATACTCGAAAAGTTTGTCAGTTGCGAAGTGATAATGGTACTGAATTTCAAAATAAGGTACTTGAAACATTTTGCAATGACACTGGCATCTCTCAAAACTTCTCATTAGCACACTCTCCAGAGCAGAATGGAGTTGTGGAAAGAAAGAATCGCACACTGATAGAAGCAGCCAGAAGTATGCTATCTGAATCAGGTCTTCCCACCAGTTTCTGGGCTGAAGCAGTTGCAACTGCTTGTCACACCCAAACCCGGTCAGTCTACATCAAGAGACATAAGAAGACTGCCTATGAAGTACTCAGGAATCGTAAACCAAATATTGGATATTTTCATGTATTTGGTTGCCCAGTTTATATTTTAAACGATTCTAGTCAGCTTGGAAAGTTTGATGCAAAAGCTGATGAAGGTGTATTTTTAGGCTATTCAGATATTCGAAAAGGCCTTTAGAGTTTATAATTATAGACTCCAAAAGGTTCATGAGACAATTCATGTCACATTCGACGAATCAACTGATGCAATCAACAAGAGACCAAGCCTTGATATTTCTCCAGTCGTTCCAATAAATTTTGGTGAAACTGACCAAGTTCATCAGTCAGTTGTCTCACCAAAAGATGCTTCTAGTTACACTCAAGTAGAACCAGTTAAGAAGAAGAGCACCACCAGTGACACTTCATTCTATCCCTTCATCAATTTCAACTTACCACAGGAATTGGTGATTGGATCTGATGTACGTGTCACTCGAATATCAGCACCAGTTCAAACTCCAACTTCTCCAGTTCTTCAAGAAATGCCTATTAATGAAGAATTTCATGATGCAAATCGTGAACTCATGGACTCTGATGAGGATGTGGAAGTAGTTTGGACTGATCCTCCTCCAGAAGCTGCTGCAACTGAAGAAGATCGCCAGGTGACTTGCACTGATATTGTTTTGCACCAACCTAGTCAATACACTAGATGGACTCGAGCACATCCAATTAAACAGATTGTGGGAGATCCAAGTAGTGGGGTTCAGACTAGAAGAGCCACCAGTGAGCAATGCTTAAACGTCACCTTCTTATCACTAATTGAACCGAAGAAGATTGACGAGGCTATGGCAGACCCAAGCTGGGTGGAAGCTATGCAAGAAGAGCTCATCCAGTTTAAAAGGAATAATGTGTGGGAACTTGTTCCTTGTCCACCAGGGTTAAAGAAAGAACCCATTGGTACAAGATGGGTCTACCGAAACAAGATGGATGAAGATGACAATGTTGTAAGAAACAAGGCCAGATTAGTTGCCCAGGGTTATTGTCAGGCAGAAGGCGTTGATTTTGATGAAACTTTTGCTCCAGTTGCAAGACTTGAAGCCATCAGAATATTTCTGGCTTATGCAGCCCATCTGCAGTTTAAAGTCTTCCAGATGGATGTCAAAAGTGTGTTCCTTAATGGAACATTGGAAGAAGAAGTGTATGTTAAGCAGACTCCAGGCTTCATCAATGAGAAGCATCCTCACTGGGTCTACAGACTGAACAAAGCTTTGTATGGTCTTAGACAAGCCCCAAGAGCCTGGTATGATACTTTAACTAAACATCTTCTTAAAAATGGCTTTCAATGAGGTGCAATAGATAATACCTTGTTTATCTTGAAAGAAAAAGGTAAAATCTTATTGGTACAAATTTATGTTGATGACATTATATTTGGTTCAACTGATGATGCAATGTGTAAAAGGTTTTCTAAAATCATGTCATCTGAGTATGAGATGAGTTTAATGGGAGAATTAACATTTTTCTTAGGTCTTCAGATTAAGCAAACTGAAAATGGAATATTTATAAACTAAGAAAAATATGTCAGAGATTTGTTAAGAAAATACAAATATGATTCAATCCCATCGAAAAACACACCTATTGCAGCACCTTTAAATTTGGACTCTGACCCAACTGGCAAACCAGTGAACACCACTGAATATCGTGGTATGGTTGGTTCACTAATGTATTTAACTGCCAGTCGACCAGATATAATGTTTGCAACATGTCTATGTGCCAGGTTTCAGGCTAACCCTAAAGAATCACATTTACACACTGTTAAGCGTATCTTCAGATACCTAAAAGGGTGTCCTAGCCTTGGTCTTTGGTACCCCAAAGGCTCAGGGTTAGATCTAATGGGTTATTCAGATTCAGATCATGCAGGTTGTAAGATAGATAGAAAATCAACAACTAGTGGTTGTCATTTCCTTCGGAGGAAAACTGGTAAGTTGGACCAGCAAGAAGCAGATGTCAGTCTCTATGTCCACTGCTGAGGCAGAGTACATTTCTGTGGCCAGTTGCTGTGCCCAGATTCTCTGGATCAAGAACCAGTTACTAGATTATGGTCAAAAGTATACAAGGACCCCAATCTTTTGTGACAATACCAGTGCAATTGCTATATCTCACAACCCAGTGATGCACTCCAAGACAAAGCATATTGACATCAGGTATCATTTCATTCGTGATCATGTTATGAAGGGAGACATTGAAATTCATTTCATCCCCACTAACAAACAGCTAGCTGATGTTTTTACAAAACCTCTTGATGAGAAAACCTTTAAAAATCTCATCAGCGAACTGGGAATGTTAAATCCTTAAAAGTGGAGATTTTTGTTATGAACGCGTCAGTGACACTGATGAAGTTCTCCAGTTGAGGAGGTCCAGATAATCTTTGCTCGCCAAGCTATCGAACGCCTTTGTGATACTATCCTGGCACTAATCGATTTCTGGATCATCATTTTAGGGGGAAAGACTCAAAATAATTTTCTGACTAAAATTCTTTTTTGTTTGAAAATGGCAACTGGAGAACTCTCCAGTTGTAAACTGGCACTGGACTAATCCTCCAGTGTACGTGTTTGGTCTTGTCTTAAAACTGGTGGTCAACCAGATTTTCATAACGTTCGAAAATACTTGGTCAATATTTGTGACACGTGATGGTACTCGAGTGTTTTAACCCACTTGATATCGTCATTTGACGTGTTTAAAGTCATTTTGGTAAATGACAACTGTTTTTATTGGGAAAATAAAAATTAGTGGGCGCGTGGGTAAGTTAAGCCGTCGTAGCATTTAATGCTGACACGGTGAATTATATTTTTGGTTCAAAATTCAAACTTTTTTTGTAAAAATATCTACAAAATTGATTTTTGTTAATAAAATATAATTTTTGGTATTTCATTGGGATCTTGAATTCCTTATAAATACCCTTATTTACTCCGATCACATTTACTTTCCTTTACATTCCTTCATTTACTTCCAATCATCATCAAACTCTTCATTTCTTTTCTCTTTCTGCTTCATAAATCAAGAACCCTAATTCCAAAGTTTCAATTTCACTTTCAATGGCACCTAAATCATCCCGTTCTAGAGATGTAAATCTCCTTTCTGTCCCATATGTTCCCCCACCAGATGTCAAACAGGCATCTGGTGCTCCTGGTAATACTACGCTCATCAAACTAAATCCAAATAATCTGATGGCTAGTTTACAAGGAACCCAAGGGTCCGATACCCTTATTGGGAGAATCCAAAATTTTTGAGGGATTCTCCAATCGGACCCTCCTTCTCCTTAAACCCACGCAAGATGTTTCACGACTACTTGTGTGAGTTTTGGTACACCGCTTCTCTTTCTTCCGACTGTTCTTCCATCTCATTCACATTAAAAAGTGGAACAGTCAGGTGTACCTTATCAGCAGATGTATTGAGGGATGCTCTACACCTCAATTACTGGAGACAAGGAGAGTCTCGTGTTATCATCTCCCCAAACATAAGTTTTCGCCAGGTCCTCCTTGATATGGGACACAAGGAGTGCCTAGAAAAAGGGGTTTTGAAAACAAAAGGTGCGATGACCATGAAGGGCCTTACACCTTCATGGAGGTACTTTTTCATCCACCTTGTGGAAAGTATGGGTGGGAGTTCTGGTGGACTTGACCAGATTAACTCCGCACAGGCAGAAATGGCATACTGCTTGTGGAATGGATTGAGAGTGGATTTTGCTGATATCCTATACAGAAGCCTGGTTCAAAAACTGAAGGCACCAGGGGACTATGTATCCCCTTCTCCAGGTATCTCTCTCTCTGTTTTTCTACAAATTCTGGGCAGTGAAGCTTATTTTAGCACACATTCACTATACACTGTCCCAGATTTGTTGAGGAATCTTGACTCTCTAGTATCTGAAGCTGGAGAGGTCGAGATTCTGGAAAGAATGCGGCTGGCATTCGCAAAAACCGATGCACCAGTCCAAGGTGAGTCGGAAAGACAACTGGGCGGGCCTCAAAATAATGAGGGACCCACTAGTTCGTCTGCTGGAATTGTGACCATTGCCGAACCCGGGCAACAGTCTAACCCCTCCAGCTCCAGCGTGTCTGTCCCTGAAACAATCTACCCTGGAGACCTCCCAACAGGTCCTTCAGGTGTTCCAAAGGCAAGAAGAACACGTCGCCCTAGGACTCAGTCAGCAATTGCCACTGACAGTAGAAACCCAACCAGCCCTCCAGTTTCCTCCCAACAGGAACCTGGAGAAAGTCAAACGGGACAACCGCAAGCAGCCACCCTCGCATTTTCTGTAGGAGAGGGTGGTGAAGATGAAACTGGGCTACCCCAACCCAGATTAGAGTTTGAGTCAGCACAAAGTGTCCACGACCTATCTTCTGACACTTCTCTTACACGAACTGACGACGTCTCTGGCCAGTCACTGCTGGAGACTGAGGTTCCAAACTCTACGGCTGATGATGTTATGATTGTGGATAGAGCAATTATAACTGAGGCAACCCAGTGACCTCTATCCCTGGTGAAGTTATCTCGGTAACTGATCCTCCAACAGATGCTACCTTCCAGGAAACTGGAGAAGGTCTTCTGGAGACTGACCCATCCGGTCAGCCCTCAGTTACATTCATGGATCTGGACATGAATGTTAATGACGAGGAAATCCTTATTGAATCTTCGGATTCTGAAGGTACTGCATCAGACTTGGAGATTTTTGATTCTTCTGTACAAGATCAAAACCCTTCATCTCAAGTCTCGCCTCCAGATGCTTCAATTTCAATTTTACCATCCCAAGAAAATGAGCCTACTGATATTCCATTTCCCACATATAACTATATGTCTGGAAACAGACGTATGGCACCATCACCATCTGGGCAGTTCTCACTCCTTCGAGAAATGCCACCACCACCGCCGCCGTTGTTCACACCTGAGCATTCTCAGCATGAACAACACATTGTTACTTCTGTTCCTTCTTCTTCTACCACTCCTATTATTACTCCTTCGACTGCTGCGACGTCAACTGGGGAGGCTTCTCTCAATTTGCCTCCTTCAGTTACTCCAGTGGTAACTGCTGCTGGTCCAGTGACACCTTCCCCTCCATCACTGGACAGTCAATTTGTGTCTGTTCAAGCCGATATCCAAAACCTTCTTACCAGGGTGGAGGATATTCAAAAGACACTTGACAAAAACACCAAGTCCTTCTCCAGATACCACGAGGATCATCTGACCAATATTAAAGTGGTTGATCTGGGGATTAACAAGTTTTCAAATAATGAAGACTTGGTGTTGAAGAAGCTGAATGAGTTGGTCACTGGCTGCAACAATCTGGCCTCTTCATTAAAAGAAGCCTTTGACCTTACTCAGTCCAAAGTCACAACCTCAATCTCCAATTTGCTGGGTAACACTGTTAGAAGATCTGAAGTGGATTTAAGGGAGATTGAAAAACAGGTTAAAGAGTTAGTTGAAAAGGCTGGGTTGAATGTGACTGAGCTTGGGCAACAGTTGATGGTTTCAGTTGTTCAGAAAATTGATGATACGCTGGGTGCTAGAGAAACACAGTTGATTGAAAAGGTGATAGCTGATATCACCAAGCTAGCCACTCCTCAGGTTGATCTGGCCCCACTCACTAATGAGATCAACCAGTTGAGAGGCAGCATTGATAATTTGAACACCCAGGTATCTAATCATACTCAGTCTATTGACAAACTGACAACTGAAGTTGATAATTTGAAGAAAAAGGATGAAGAAGTTAAGGAAAAGGTGGTTTCTGGTCTGGATGAAGATTCCAAGACTTTGAATGAACTAAAGACTGGTCAGCAACAAGTTGCTGCAAATGTTCTGACCCAGTCTAAAGAGACCAACCATCTGTGGAGGTCTTTCAGGATGATGTGTGGAATATTTAAAGAATGCAAGGACATACAATCGTGGCAGCCTCTTGACCGGTTGCCATCTCACCCCTCTGAATGGGAAGTTATTAGGGCAGGTCTAGATGCTGCCAAGGGGGAAAGAAGTGTAGTCCTTGCACCAGTTGCACCTGGAAGTACTCCATCTGGGAGTCAATCTGGTAGAGAAGTGATTGTGGCTGCCAGTACTGAAACTGGTGAGCAAAGGGTTGAAGGTGATGAAGAGGTAATTGATAGGGGGAATGTGGATAAGGGTAAAGCAATAGCATCTGATGAAGCCCAGCCGGCCACTGATGTACCAATGCTTGAAACTGGCAATGCTGATGTACTTCCTCCAGTTTCCGAAAGTGATAGCAAATGTCTGGCAAGGCTTGGTGATCAAATTAAAGAAAGAAAAAAAATGAAACAAGCAAACCAAGCTGAAGCCAGAAACAAAGATTAAAAAAAAAAAAAAAAAAAAAAAAAAAAAAAAAAAAAAAAAAAAAAAAAAAAAAAAAAAAAAAAAAAAAAAAAAAAAAAAAAAAAAAAAAAAAAAAAAAAAAAAAAAAAAAAAAAAAAAAAAAAAAAAAAAAAAAAAAAAAAAAAAAAAAAAAAAAAAAAAAAAAAAAAAAAAAAAAAAAAAAAAAAAAAAAAAAAAAAAAAAAAAAAAAAAAAAAAAAAAAAAAAAAAAAAAAAAAAAAAAAAAAAAAAAAAAAAAAAAAAAAAAAAAAAAAAAAAAAAAAAAAAAAAAAAAAAAAAAAAAAAAAAAAAAAAAAAAAAAAAAAAAAAAAAAAAAAAAAAAAAAAAAAAAAAAAAAAAAAAAAAAAAAAAAAAAAAAAAAAAAAAAAAAAAAAAAAAAAAAAAAAAAAAAAAAAAAAAAAAAAAAAAAAAAAAAAAAAAAAAAAAAAAAAAAAAAAAAAAAAAAAAAAAAAAAAAAAAAAAAAAAAAAAAAAAAAAAAAAAAAAAAAAAAAAAAAAAAAAAAAAAAAAAAAAAAAAAAAAAAAAAAAAAAAAAAAAAAAAAAAAAAAAAAAAAAAAAAAAAAAAAAAAAAAAAAAAAAAAAAAAAAAAAAAAAAAAAAAAAAAAAAAAAAAAAAAAAAAAAAAAAAAAAAAAAAAAAAAAAAAAAAAAAAAAAAAAAAAAAAAAAAAAAAAAAAAAAAAAAAAAAAAAAAAAAAAAAAAAAAAAAAAAAAAAAAAAAAAAAAAAAAAAAAAAAAAAAAAAAAAAAAAAAAAAAAAAAAAAAAAAAAAAAAAAAAAAAAAAAAAAAAAAAAAAAAAAAAAAAAAAAAAAAAAAAAAAAAAAAAAAAAAAAAAAAAAAAAAAAAAAAAAAAAAAAAAAAAAAAAAAAAAAAAAAAAAAAAAAAAAAAAAAAAAAAAAAAAAAAAAAAAAAAAAAAAAAAAAAAAAAAAAAAAAAAAAAAAAAAAAAAAAAAAAAAAAAAAAAAAAAAAAAAAAAAAAAAAAAAAAAAAAAAAAAAAAAAAAAAAAAAAAAAAAAAAAAAAAAAAAAAAAAAAAAAAAAAAAAAAAAAAAAAAAAAAAAAAATGACAATAGTAATAGTTAGGGTTTTGATTTTAGGACTTTCTTTTACTGATCTAAATCTTCACTTAACTATTTGATTCTTTTTTTTATTGTATATGTTTCAGAATTACTAATTACTAACTATATTTTGTTTATAATTTTCTGTTTTGTTTTGCAGGTTATAGATAGAGGTGACATTTCTTATTGAAAAGTGATTGATGTAATATTTAAATTTATTTCATACAATACATTATGTTTTATCTCAAATAAAACTATTGTTGTTAGAGTACTTATACGTTTGTTCAAAGTGATGATAAGGCTGAAATAAACAACATCCAAGAGAGGTGAATAAATCAGTGTTTTTATGGTTTTCTATGGTTTTATATGTTAGACGCTTTATTTTTTATCTAATGCACACCTAATGTTCGATGAAACGCTTGAATAAAAATTAAAACATAAGATTACTACTTGAATGAAAAGTATGTTTGTTGGTCCATCTCTAGGTTCTTGACTTGTAGTCTAACATCATATTTTTAGAATATGACTATCTTAATGTAATTTTTTTCTAACATCATGTATGTTTATTAACTATTTACTTTTAATGATAGTAATGATAATTTACTTTTAATGACAGTAATGATAATTTACTTTTAATGATAGAATGTTAAGAGTCTAAATGATGTCTATTGTCAGGTCCGTTGAGACGGGATTTGCTTACAATGGGTTGGAGCGTCTTTGTGAGCCAACTGTTTACAATGGGCTGGAGATTGGGGAATTCAATCCTCTTGTAATCATGTTCTACAATAAGATCATTAATAATCTTGTGCTAAAAGGTGAACTGTGATGCATTTTGAATTTTTCTTTTTCATCATTGTGAAAATTCAAAAGTGATATCTTTTACCAACTAAAGTTGTTATTTTGATTGACTATTTGTTATTAAGAATGTAGTATGATAAATAGTTCTTGTAATGTAATTCATTTGTTGACTAAAAAAGGATTCTGCATGATGATGTATCTATCAATAATCAATTATCACTTAATTCAATATAGATGTCAGAATTAGATCAAACATTTAAAGAATAGACATATTAAAGTTATCTTGGTACTTGCTTATAAGAGTAATTTGGTTCTTTTAATGACAAACTCTTTAAACTCTTTGTAGTTTGTAGACTACTGGGATATTTGTTGTATTCAAAAGTTTAATTAAGTTTTATCGTAGGGCATCTTCACTTGATGTAGTTGGTTAGAGTTTTGCTTTTTGTTTATATGTTTACCATGTTTATTAGAACTACTACATATGATAATATTATACTTCTACTCCACCATTCTTTGGTGAGATGTTTTTCATTTGTGCATATAAACTACACTTTGCACATGTTGATATTGTAGTAGGATTATTAGAGAGCATGCCAAGGTATGTTTTAACTAGAGACATGTGATATCTTCTAAGATGTAGTCTTATACTCCAGATTTGTTCCTTTTTGGTTAAGCATCTCGTGTTTCTTATCAACTTTTTTCTTGTCAAATGTTGAAATAGATCAACGACTCCAGATTTGTTCCTTTAAGTGACACTTGAACAAGGACCGAAGTTGTTTCACAGCTCAAAAGGAACTGAGAAAAAGGGGAGTCGTTTTTACATCAAAAAAGTCAGCTGCCAACCCATATGGAAGAACCAAGGTCTAATATTCTGGTCATGTATTTATAACTATGTGTTCTCGTCGTTGGCTACTCCCGAGGGGAGAAAACCTCTTTGAATTTGCGTTTGATGCTAATTATGTAAGTATTAGGACTCAATAATTGGTTTCTATCCATGATACTAACTTATACAAAATCTTGCAGATTCTTGAAACACTACTTGATATTGTTGGTTGTTATCATGATGGCCTCTGGATTGTTTCGGTTCTTTGGAGCATTGGTTAGAAATATGATTATATGTATGGTTCATTTGCAATTCTCTATCACTTGGATTGGCTGTTTTTCTTTTTTTTATGTGTTGGCTTCATTGTTATTGTTATTGTTAACTTTGACTCTGTTTATCAAAGATTTAGACTTTGTTTATTTTTTTTGGGCTGCAAATCTTGATTTGGCTATTGTGGTGAAATTAAAAGGGTAATCTATCTATAATATAACTAAAAGAGCAGGTTGGGGGTACACTTGACACCTCTAATCTCCCCTAAAACTCCCTCCTAGCTCTCTCCTTTTTTTGTAGATTTTTTTTATTTTTATTTTCTTATTTAATAGATAATTATTATTTAAAACTTTATCATAAATCTTTTATTTTTTGTAATAAAATATAAGTAATCTAATTGTATTGTAATACTAATATTGTGGATCGAACTTGACATATATCTAAAAGGCAACTAATTGAATTAATGTTATTATTATTTTTGGTAACTTGAAATATATCGAAACAAGGCATGTTATTGAACTAATGTCAATATTTTTGGTATATTTACAAGTTATAAAACTTTTCTATCTTTGAGATCTTTATAATATTTATAGTCAAGAAATACTGGATACATAAGTTTTTATTTATTTATTTTTAGAACGGTAAGGATATATAATTTTTAATTGAATTTATAAGTATATATACAGAGACGGAGCCAGAAATTTTTTTATGAGGGGGCAAATTTAAAAGTTAGTTTTTCATACTTATAAGAGTCATATCTGAGAATATAAAAAAAATTGGGCCCTAGCTCAAGAATAGAAAATGGACCCTCAAAAGAATTTCGTTTGCCACACCGGGTGTAACACTCATATTTAAAAATATCAGTTAATTTTAATAAATAAAGACTACACGTGTCGGACAATGTCTTATTAAATGAAAACGTATTCAATTAAAATGCGAGAAACCCGAAAAATATATTTTTTTATGAAATATTTAGCTTGTATATACATCTGTCCTATCTAACTATTATGATTATTATAATTAGTTGTTTGTGATAAATATACTATATAGAATAATTTGAAAGAAAATAATTATCCTACAAACAACTACACTATTAATGTAATACACATTTAAATACCCAAACAAAGAAAGCTTTTTCATTAACCTTTCTTCATTTTATCTATTAAAAATCAAACCAACTCAAATTTTTATTTTCCTAGTGGAGAGATCTATCTCAAAGTTAATACTTCGATGACCAATAACTTCCAAAGAATAAGCTTATGACAACGAAGGTAACATTTATATGTATTTCCTATTTATTTTTTCTTAATTTTAGAAATAATTACAAATATACCATTTAAATTTTTAAAAATTACGTTGTACCAAAATTGGAGTGGAGGCAGTTGACCCCACTGCCCCCATAGTGTCTCCGTCCTTGTATATATACAACCTAGAAAAACCCTCACATACCAAAAAAACCTACGGCAAAAAAAAAACTTACGGTCGACTATCAAAAAGGTTTTTTTTATATACTTTGTTCATATTTAATCATTATTATTATTATTTAACATTGAATTCTTATGTTATTGTTATTATTATCTCTTTTAATTTAGTTTGTTGTCCATTATAGATTCATTATGGCTTCTTCTTCAACAACAAAAAATAACACCACATTAGTTCATCTTGAAGATCTTAAGTCAACACATGTTAACCATCATCTACGACTGCGTGTTGTGTTGTTTCGGAGTGGAACAACCCGAAGAAAATCAAAACATTCGAGATGGTCTTTGTTGATGAATTGTACGTAATTTTCAAATTATATACTATACACTTTTTGTTTTTCTTTTTGTTGAACTTTTTGTTTCTCTTTTTGTTGAGCTTAACTCTAAATCGTTTAGTCTAAAATTGTTGTTTGTGTTTGTAGTAATTTATTTAACTAAGCTGGAAAAAAAAGGATAAACTATAATCAATATTTATATGGAGTTAATTTTCATATGTTTCCTTCTTTAGTTTTCGTATTGATTAAGTTGTGATATTGGTCATAGAGATTTAATATACTTGAATTCCAATTTTTTTAGCTTTGATTAATATATTTTGAGACTACCCGTCCATTGAACGGACCTGAGAACTATTGCATATATGTAACAAATTTTACTTAAAAGAATTCATATTCTATATATATTATCAATGATTTATTATAGCGAATATGTAAATAAGTATATATATGTGCTCAACAAGAGATTGTTTATAGTGATCCATCATTATATATATATAACAATTCACAAACCCCTTAGCTACAGTACCTGCTTTAGCTACAGTACCATGCTGACGTCAGCAATTTTGTCTTTTTCTTGATTTATTTATTTTTTATTTTTATTTTTTTTTACCATAGTATGCTTTTAAAGTTTCTTATTTTTACCACTTAACTTTTAGGTTTTTTAACTTTAGTCTAACATTTTTATACAAACTTAAGTAACAAAGTTTTTAATTTTTACCAATTGACTTTTGAGTTTTTAACTTTAATCATCAAATCTTTATTTTTTACTTTTTATCTCTTGTTATAAGGTTTCTAACTTTTACCATCGAACTCTCGGTTTTTTCAACTTTATCTATCCATTACTTTCTACTACTTATAGTAAACTTTAAGTGTCCAAACTTTTGGGTAATGCTAGATGTTTGTTTGCATGATGCGACGGCGATATGTATCCCGTGGCAACGCCCGGGTTAAAATTCTTGTTTCATTATATTTCAAAAAATTTATTAGTTAAATTACCAGTTACGTATTTTATAAAACGTCTATCGGTAATCCGTGTTTTCACACGGATCTACAACTAATAATTTAATAGGGCGGTTAGCGTGCATAAAAAATCATACTTTATCATAAAAAGCTCATATAAATTTTAAGATAAATTTATAACTATTTAATGCATGTAAACGACAGTCCTAATTAGCGGAAAAAGTAGGTAAGTAAGTAAACACCCAATATCGTCTTTCACGAGTTTTGGATCTCAATACCTTGACGATGTGTCAGTTTATGGGGGATGTTGAGATGTACACAGTCTTATTCCTATCATAACGATGTTGAGAGGTTGCTTTCAGGTTTTATATAAGATTAGCCTTGAAAGACATGAACATGAAACCTTTGACCTTTTGTCATCAGAAGCCTAAGAGGATGTTAATCATTTATCCAAACTTCCTGGTTTAGAGTTAGGAAAACCTTTAAATTAAAGTTTTGCATTAAATTTTTAGTTTTTTTTAATTTGTTTTTTGTATTTTTTTTATAAAAGTTAGTCGGTATTCGACATTAGGGAACACCTCACCGTATAATGGTGAAGCCTTGCACGTACTCTAGACTACGAGATGTAGACCATAAGCCGTTACAGGTGATTCAGGAAAAAAACCCACAGACTTGTCACTCCTAAGAGTCGAACCCAAGACTTATGGGAAAAACGATGCATCTACCAGCTGAGCTAGTTGAAAAAGAAAATAACATAAAAATCATTTAAAAAAACCATCCACCGTCGTGGAAGAATCCGGTTTCATGGCTATCACCAAAGCCACGATATTCTTTTCCCGACCACCCAAATAACCTCCTCCTCCACCTCTATATTGTATATCGTATATGTATATGTCAAACATCATCCTCGTCATTCTCATCAAATAAAAATCCAAAAAATGGATTACTACAAAATTCTGGGTCTGAACAGAAATGCAACAAAAGAGGAAGTAAAAGAATCATTCAGAAACATAGCCAAGAAATTCCACCCTGACAAACACTCTGCTTCTCCCCAATCTGTTAAAGATGGGGCCACCCTTAAATTCAAACAAGCTTCTGAAGCGTACGAGGTTTTAGCTGACGATCGTAAACGCGCTGATTACAATATCCGTTTTAATCGGGGCGGTGGTTACAGTGGGTCCGGATCCGGGTATGGAAATTACGGGTATGGGTACACTTATGATAACAGAAGAAATAATAATTCATCATCGTCATCGGGTTATGAGTATAGAAAAACAACAACAAGTGTTAGTAGGTTTCAGCTCTTTATGGGATATATCAACAGTCGCGCCTTTCTTCTCAATCTTGCTTTTGCCGGGTATTTTGTTTGTATTTCCCTTTTAGTAAAAGAAAAAATAGTTTTTCTATGTTTATTTGGAGTTCGAGATGATTTATATATAGCAGTTAAATTAGAATTAAATGAATGTATTTGACTGACAAACTTACAATCAAATTGGTATACCTGTTTGATGGGGAATCATTAATCTGGAATTCCTTTAGAACCCGCACGATGCAATTGGGACGGACTTGGGGTTGCACGTGGACCTGATGACTTGTTTTTTCCCCGTAATGTACAACAACAACAACAACAAGGTACCCAATCCCGATATAAGCCGGGCTATGGGGGAGGTATGATGTAGACAGACCTTACCCCTACTCAAAGGTAGGGAGGCTGCTTCCAGATCTACCGAAGTAGAAGGGACCTCCGGCCCAGGGTGGAAAAAATATTCTCGACGGCTAGCCGGAGCTACGCCGGAGAAGGCAGTTGAGATCTCAGATCTCTAGAGAGAAAACTCTCTAGAGAGCTAAGCCCACTTCGTTAGCCGTCGAGAAAAATTGCATTAGGTCCAAGAGAAAAATGGAATGGGTTTAAATGTTTTGTTGTCATGGTGATATTCGGTCCGGGGTCCACCAGACTAATGCATAGGCGACGAGCAGCTGGTGAAGCTGCCGGAGGATGGGCAAAGTCTCTCCTTACGTGTCGTGCAATAATGCTATCAATATGATTCATTTGGCTAAACCGCCCTTTGATAAAACGTAAATTAGAAGACTTCAAGACCAAGTTACAGCACTACATATGGGACTAATAGGAAGAGTCGTATATAATTTGAGATTTGAAATAAAAAGCTAGATTAGTAAGTGTAACATTAAGGCGGTGAAATTGAAATAGGAAGTCGACATCAAGTCCGGAGTGTTAGTTGTATTGACCTAATGTTGAAGTCAGAACAATGACGTGGCAGAATGAGAGGAAATAAAAACATTGTTTGCCTCCTAAGTTCAATCTCTAACTGAGCCAAGGATGAACCTGATCTTTCCATTATAGTTCCTCGGCGAGGCTGGATCTGTTGGTTGGACAACCATCTTAGAGGCCGGTGAGCTTGATGTACTTTTCACATTATGGCTTTGGGGAGATCTGGCATCGGCCGGTTGTGGTTGCAAAAAAGTGAATCCTTTTTGGAAAGGGGAGAAAATCTGGTTAAACTTGAAAGTGGCGTTGCATGTATTGTACATCACATGTAGTTACTACACAAAGCTGATTTTAACATGATATGCTCAAAATTTTTTTCCAAAATGATGATTTTCTGATATGGAAACATTTTGTAGGGCTATACTAAGTGGTCTAGCAGTCGTTGAAATGGGCAGAGATGCAATTTGGAAGATGCAAAATCCAGGTGTATGTTACTTGTCCTTTGCGACTGTTTTAATTTTGAATATATCAAATTTATTGCTCGTGAGTATTGTACGGATTTAGAGTTACCTCAGATGAAAATTTTATCATATGCATGGATTGTATGCTTTCTGATATTTTTGCTACTTTGTACTTTCTTTTATGTCTATTAGTTGATACTAGATTTTAGGCCCGTGTCTAATACATATTATCAATATTAGATGTTAATATTACAATTATTTTTAAAATCTTAGTATTACATTGAATTTTATTATTTTTAATTAATTACTTTTGTATCTATAAGATTGAACATACTATTAGGATATATATTTGCTATTATTCTATTGGATATATATTAGCTATTATTCTATAGATATATAAGATATTATTTTTGATTTATTATATTAAAATTATTGGTTAAAAAGTGTAAATTTGTGATGGAAAACAAAAAAGTGTAAATTAAAGTCAAAATTGAAAGCAAAGGTCAACCTGAAGAAATTGAGAGTTGTGATTGGTCGATAAGTTATTAGACCAACTGGCTTTTAGTATATTAAAAAGATGCTACACATAAATATAATCTACATTTATATTTCTGTTACCCTTAGTTTGGCATATCCTCGTGTCATCGACTATTGGTTGTTCAAGTTGACACTACATAGGTTGTTCGGTAATGTTTGAACCATTAGTCAGCATCTCGAATATTCTGCACTCATGTCAAGATAATGAATCTTGTAGGCCAAAATCAGAAGTACCAATGACTTTTCATGATGACTGTGCAAATATGTGGTATTAGCTTGGAAGTTTTCAAAAGAAAGTAATGTCATATAAGTATATAACAGTGATATTGGCCCATTCTTTATATCATATGCAGAAATCATTTGAAGAAGCAATGGAATCTGTACAGAAGACAAAATCAGTCAAGGAGAAGGAATAACAAAGTGGGTTCTGCTAAAGTGGCTGTCAATAAAAACACGATTCACTGATTCTTTGAAGTGTGAGTTTTTATATTTTAACATGGGAAATGTTATTTGCACATTTGTTCCACCGAAAGAGATTGAGAGAATGGGAAGACATGTATCAGTTTCAGATTCCAGTATGATTTTTTTATGGGGATATAACATCTTACATTTCTTCATTTTTTTCCCTATTTGTTTTCTGATCATGTGGAGTTGTCATCATGCTGCAGAGTGTAGATAGAAGTGTAGTACATATTCATGGAGAACAAAGATAAACGCTCGATCAATAGTTATGTTGTCTGCAATGGAGATTTTTACAGTTATTCAGTCGAAGGTACTCATCGCAAGACAAATAACTGGACGACTTTTTTTAAAGCCATCAAGAAAACCTGATTCATTTGTGTTGTGTGTACTTGTTTGTATTATGTTTTTAAATCCAAAATATAGAGTTCCCTTTTTAGGATGTCTTTCAAAATGAAAGTTTTCAATAAAGTGAAGAGAAACAAATATGAAAGTTGTATATACTGCAGATTGTAGCAACGGGTGTTATATTTATGTACATTTTGCTGTGTTATTATTATTATTTTATTACGGGTGGTGATATTTTGATCCTATTTGGTTTTGAATGCTCATGTATTGGCAGAAATAAAGTGACGAGTTCTCTACCATTGAATCAGCATTGTCGAAGGCTTGAAGGAAAAAAGAGTGTTAATGGAGTTGTATGAAATAAAGATAAAACATGCATAAAACAACATCAAAATGTTCTTAATAAGCTTATATCTAACATCTTGAGCCCCGTATGATTTGAGATGCCACTTTCCTAGAGAAATAGTCTATCCTGAAGTTATAAATCTTTCTCAGGGCAAAGCAATTTTTTAGTTCATTAGGGACATGAGTTTATATTTACTTAGATTTAGGTCACAACTGAAGTTACGAGTGTATTCATCGCAATTTCTATAAAGGACGTAGATGCCCTTGTTCTAATGGTATGTGAAGCGACCCATCAACCAAAAACTTGTGGCTAGTCATAACATTCAGATTTCAGAATACCTTCTACATCATTTGCTATTCTCTTTTCCCACCTTATATCATGTATATATTCCTATCACATTTGACAAAATCAATATAAATTAAAAAGAAAAAGAATCTACACTATACATTGTATCTGCATACAGAAAACAATACTTTTATGCCTAGAAAGGTCAAGTATCTCCAATGTAGAGATAAAAGAAATACATATTGGTAGACAAGAATATCTATCTATGATGTACAGTGAACTTCTGAGGTGAACTCTTCATCGTATAATGATCACTTTATGCAAACATTTTGAAGAATCAACTTCAGTCAGTTTTCTTCTGTTTCACTGGTTTTGAACGACGTACAAGCAATCTAAACGTCCACACTGCAAACAGGGACGCCTCTATGGGGGCAAGCCAATAAACAATTATATGCTCCTTTGTTTTATGAACACCAAGAGCATACGCCCATCCATTTACCTAATTGTAAAATGAAAAATATGGCAACTGTCAATATGTAATTTCTTAAAGAAAACTGTTGCACTTAAAGATTCCTTGAATAACCCCCAAAAGGTCATGGCTTGTTCAAAATTAAACCTTCATAATACATCTTCTATACTACCAGAATGACCCTTTTCCTATAAAACACAACCCCAATAGACCTGTTTCCATATACATAGGCTGAACTTGCAATCTGTTATATTTTTTCTTTGCAAAAGTCAACCTACCATAATTCTAAGCTTTTCCATAGACACTTACATAACCAAAAGTAGAAAAGGAAGTAAAAGTGAAATGTAGATGGGGACACTTACAGCAGCAGGATTCATGCATCCACCGGTTAAATCTGATCCAAGTATATGAAGAGAGAGTTTTAAGATGCTACTGATCCAGGTCTTCCTGAAGAAACTGCCACGAAAGTATCTATCAAGACCAAGTGTGATCAGCACATGTGTGAATGTCAATAATCCTTCTGTTAGTGCACCTTGATGAAGGTTGATGACCAGCTCTGGCCCACGCGATATTTCAGGGAAGGTCTGAAGGACGAGCCTCACCCCAATGATTGACCCAAACACCTGATAACCAGACATAAAATAATTATAATCATCCAGAAGATACGATCAGTTAAAACAGCATAGACATAACAACAGAATAGAACTCAACCATAGAGTAAACTAGAGAATATGCATAGTGACTGTAGCAACGTTCTTACTTTTGCGGTTCTCCCTAATAGATGACAGGATGATACAAAATCCATATTGGAGTCTATAAGTATCGGCTATCATACCCTCAGAATACAAATGAGCCCCTTGACATCCACTTAGATCAGATAAAATTCGACAGTTGTAATAGCAATCTAAGGGCCAAATGAGAATTTAGGCATCTATCTTCTACTCGAGTTTATTTCATAGTCATCATGAAATATCTACATCCATCAAGGCTTTTTAGTATAAGGAAGCAAATACAGCAGAACAGCATAATTAATTGTTGTAGGCACAATCAGGGTAGATAAGTATTTTCGGTATATTCTCTGATAGTAAGTTTAGTTGCAGCTCGTATCAAACTGATTCTTCAAACTAATTACTTGATCCCTTAAGTCATGTACAGAAAAATAGGTTACTCAAACACTATAACAGGTCATTACAATTTGAAGTCGCAATAATCTCACCCGAAACGCACATCCAAACACCACCTTAGCCTATAACCGATGTTATAATATGTTTCTAATCAATATTTATAACCAAAGGGCCTTTCTCCTAGCGGTGTTCAAGGTGAGCAATCAACCAAGAGGTGGTGGGTTCCAGTCCCAGTGTGAAATATTAATGTAAATATGTGCAGCAGCACATCATACAAAGAAACCCAATGACCCCATGCCCATCCTAAATCTGAGTAAAGATGCAAAGTTTTGACATCATTGAGCTCACAATGTAACCACCATCAAGGTGGCCTAATGGTTAGGCGTCTTGATTTCCTCACAAGAGGTTCCATGTCGAATCTCTATAGGTAAACATCTCGGAGGTGGCGAGGTAAGGGTTCGTCAATGCTCACGGGGATACCCCTATTAGGCAGTGCATAGTGAGTCAAGGACCCGCCTTCCGTGGGTAACTTGAACCGGGGAAACCTCACCTGTCTATCCCTTGAGCTCACAAATGTCAAACACAAAGCAGCCAACATCTATGCATATCATACAAACAAACCTAAATGACAAGAAGCCCATTTCAAATCGGGATAAAGATACAAACTTTTGGCATCATTGAGCTCACAACGTCAATGTTAACAATACCCAATCTCACCATGAGCAAATTGACCTAATTTGCAACCCCTAATCTATATTCCATCAACAAAGCAATAAAAACAAAAATAAAAGATAAAAGATTGAAACTTTTTCATATATATAAAAAAGAAAAGAGAAAAATGTAACTAACCTGAAATGGGATTCTTGCAACATTGAAAAGAAAAGTGAGAAAAGTTCCATTAACAGCAGAAACAAAAACATTAATTGGATTATAAGCACCACCATTTGTAAGCTTAACCAAATAAGCAAACAAAAACATATTCACAACAGAGAAAAAACACCTGATGATTTCAGAAACAATAACATGGCCATTATCATTACAACTTAAAAAACCTAATACATTATCAACAATTAATTTAACAAAAACGCTTGCCCAAACCCACATAAAAGATAATAGTGTATCTATTACAAACACCCTCACCATTCCCGCCATTTTTTTTTTACAAAGAACCCTCCTTTCTTTTTTTTCTTTTTTCTTTTTGGAAATGGTTTGGATTTGATGAATGAATTGTTTGTGGGTTGGTGGAATTGTGCTGATTATGATAATGATGGATTTATTGTCATGTGAAAACAAACAGGAAAATGAACAAAATATGGCCAAATTGCATCAACACATTCCAGGAAAATAGTGTTTTTTTACATTTTATTTTAATTAACACTAGTACTCGTAATTGTTAATTCTGTATATATATGTTAAAAGAAATGGGCTTGTTTATCATAAAAGAAAGGAGATATAATAATGAAAAAAAGTGGGCTTTTTGTTTTCTTTTTCTTTTTAATGTTGTTTAGTTTTAAAAGTTTCTGGTTAAAATAAAATAAATATTAAAATAAGATAGATAAAATAATTATTTTTTGTTAACTAAAATCACCATGTATCATAAAAACATAACTATATATAAAAGTAAAAAAGGGTAATGGAGGAACCCTAGCCACGGTACCACAATTGGATACCCATCGCCTCACCCCGTATGAGTCATATGATGCCGGTACAATACCTCCATCCTAATCCTCACATGATCTGGGCACCCTGAATGATCGAACCCGCGTATTTAAACAGTTTCGCGTTTCCTGGTTCGCTTTCTACCTTTGTTTTCGTATTAGAATCTCCTATTTCAACCTTCATGCCAAGCAAGCTTCATGCTGAAACTATCTTCCTTCTTTGTCTTTGTGCGAGACTGGGGGAGGAGTTTAGATCCAGTGCCACATGTAGGTCTAGGCTTTATTGGTAACGGATACCTTAAAAAAATTATTTTTTGTGCCAAACGGGAATCGAACCTGAGACCTTAAGGTCATCAAGTGATGCTTTACCACTAGGCTAACTCTTTGTTGGTTATATATATGTCTTATAATTATTCATGCTTTAGTTTTATCTTAGATCTTATTAATATATTGTTTTATTTGTTTTATTTTAATATTTATTTTATAATAATCGACCTTTAGTTTTAAAAGTAGGATAATGTATAAATGGTTACCATAGCAAAGGGATAATGGCATGGGAGTGTAACCAACTATGACCAAAAGGTTATGTAATGTACCCATCTACTCGACTTGCTATGTAGTGTAACCAACTACGTTTTTTGGGTTATGCAATGTATGCAACCGGATACAAAAGGTATTTCATCCGGTTATACCCACTTTTTGGACACGTGGAAATCCATTAACTTAAAAAAAATTATAAAACCCTAAAAACTGGTAATTTCCCCCAATTTCTTTCTTTCCTTCTTTTTTTTCTTCTTCTTCCCGCTTGTTTCCCCCCTCTTTCTCCATGGAATCAATTTCTTCCACATCAACAAATTCTCTATTTATTAACTGTAATTGCGGAGCCAAGATGTACATTCTCACGTCATGGACCGCTAAAAATCTTGGCCGTCGATTTGTGAAGTGCCCTAATGTAAGTGATTTTCGATTTTGACCTAATTTTTTATGGAATTGGTTTAGGGGTCAAATTGGGTTAGGGTTTATGTGTTATTTGCCAACAAGTTTGAGTTTTTAACCCTGATTTAGGTGAAAAGTGGGTATTGCACAAAATTCAGTTTCATTGATGAACCACTCCCAAGTGATTATTACAAAAACCTTGTATATGAGCTTCATTCACAAGCAAAGAAGAAGGAAATGGAGGAAGAAGTTGATTCACAAGCAAGGGAGAAAGAAAAAACTGATTCAGACCCTGCAAAATTGATGAAGGTTGAAACAGAGTTGACTTTTGCAAAGTCAAAGCTGAAAAAGTTTGACATGGTTTTTTATGTTTTGATTGGAGTTGTATCATTATTAAGCTTTGTAATTGCTGTCTTAGCCTTGTAATTTGTTATTGTAATGGTTTTTAAGAAATGGAATCAACATGTTTGACTGCCATAATTTGTTATTGTTATGGTTTTTAAGATGAAAATGTCAAAACCAATACAGAGTGTAACCAAACTACTAAAATACCATAACCAAATTGTTATTGCAATGGTTTAACCAAAATACCATAGCCAGGGATTCACATGTATAACCAAAAGACATGATCAGTTGCAGTACAAACTTCAACCAAAAGACATGACAAGTTCATCCCAAATATATACTAGTTTATCTAAAATACATAACAAGTTGATACGTCCCAAAGGAGATAACATGATGGTTTAAATGTCTCAGAGAGTTGTAGAGGGGGGTGAATACGACTTTTAAACTTAATCAGCTTGAGAATACTTTTAAATGCGGAATATAAGTTATCTTAAAGTATTTGTCCATATTCAGATTTAGATAGATATGTTAATGAAACTGTAAACAACAGAACAGAATATAAAGACAGTAAAGTAAAAGTGCAGTCCAAGAACAAAGTGCAAGCTGAGTTTCAACCAATTCTTTTATTGAATAATAAAAAGAATTACAAGTAGTTGTGGAACAGATTAGCCTACAAATCTAACTACTTGGCTGAATAGCAAGTTACAACTTTGTTTATTAACCCTACTAGCTCAAGCTGAGTACAACACAGATCCAAGCTGAATGCTTTAATCGTTGTGAGAGTTAATGTTATGGATGCACACATTCTTGAGACACAAAGGCTGGTTTATATAGGCATCAACACTGCCTTGGATGCCGTCCATTTCTTTCCACGCGTCTTGATCTAATAGTCTCTGCATGATCAGTACTAGGTGACAGTGACATTGTCCTTTTTGTTCCCTACTTGTTCACCAAGATAAATCATGCAGCAACAATACAATGGACACCTCATAGAATGTTTACAATCAACAACTGACACTTCTAGAATGTCCTTTCTGGTGTTTATCCAGTTGATTGATGATGTATACAAAGTTATAACAACCTTGGAGCACTTGCAAGACTCCAGGCTGACAATGTACCTTCCAAGCTGACTGTAAGATCCAAGCTGACTTCCACCCATCAGCTTGGTCTTCTATCCTTGTTCTTCATCTTCGATTTAGACCAAGTGCTAGTTCTTCATTTGATGCAACTTGAAAGATACCATCTTCAATTTGAAGATGTTCAGGCTGACTCAGCTTGGAACCATCCAAGCTGACTCAGCTCCAGAACCAAGGACTTAAGTATTTCTTGAGTTGTTTGTCATCTTCAAATCTATTTTGTGATATGTGAGTGACTTGACTCCAACACAAGTTCAACCAAAAGACTAGATTAATCTATAGGACAGTCACAGGATCATCCTCAGTCAACCCTGGACCAGGCACTCTTCTTGCCAATCTTTGGCTTAAAGCCCTTTGACTTGGGGGCCTAGTCCTGACATATTCCTTGGCTTGCCTAGTTTTCTTGGGTGACTGGGTTGCACTTGTTCCAGTAGCTGTTGGTCTTGGTGCTGAAAATGGTTTGGTGCTGAATGTCCCAGTAGCTGTTGGTCTTGTTCCAATCTTCTTAATTGATTTACTCTTGGCAGCAACATTCACTGCAAAACACATAAAAAAGTCAATTACTTACATTACAAAGTTAATGAATTGAATAACTTGTAATTAATTATCAAAAATACCATACCTGAAGATGAAGCAGTATGCTGAATTGATGAACTGGAAGTGACAAACTTGTGGCCTCCCTTGGTAAACACAAACTTTTTTCCTGGACTGAGTGGTCTATCTGCAGAATGGGTTTCTTGGGTTGCAGAAGGCTTTTGCTGGTTTTCTTGGGTTGCAGTAGGGTTTTCTTGGCAGTAGGGTTTGGTTGACTTGCAGAAGGGTTTGGTTGGGTTGCAGGCTTTGGTTGTCTTGCAGAAGTGTTTGGTTGTCTTGCATTAGGGTTTGGTTGACTTGCAGAATGTTGTTTCTGTTTAGGCTTTGGTAAATGGGCTGGTCTTTCTTTTGGTTCAGAGTCACATGTCCTGGCATTGTGGCCCACTGCCCAACAATTCCTACAATGCATGTCTACTCCATGTTTTGTAATTTTGGTTGACCCAACCCTTGGTTCATGGGCAAATCTAATCCTCTTCTTCTTAGGCCTGCCTGGCATAGTTCTAGGCTTAGGGGGCAGTGGTTTGGGCAAATTAACTGTTGGCCATGTATCCATACCACCCACTGGAAACACAATCTTGTTATATGCTTGTACATAATTGGCCTTCCTAAACCAGCAAGAGATGAACTCCTCTGGATCCCTATTACACTTGTATATAGCTTCAATAGCATGGATACATGGAATTCCACTTAATTCCCACATTCTACAAGTACAACTTTCTTCATCTAAATTGACACTGTATGCATAATTGTAATTTCTCACCTCAAAGAAACTCCCACCTGCATGTATCACCAACCAACATGCCCTGTCTTTCTTGATAAGTTATAATTTGTTCCTAATTGCAGGACACACATCATGCTCCCAGTTTTCACTTATTTCCCTCATGGACTCTAACCTAATCATGACAATAACCCTTAATGCTTCTAACAAAGTTATTATAGGCTTGGTCCTAATTTTCAACAACACACTGTTCCAACACTCACTAAAGCCATTTTCAACTGCCTCACATCCTCTATGTATCTCAAAAAATGCCATACTTGAAGTTTCTGGCACAGGTGTGTTCATCAACCAAGGACAATATTTGGAAGGACTTCTCATTATTCATCCTGGCATAACATCTAAATTTGCACTTTTGTTGCTTAGCAGGGAACCTTATATGCTTTTTCTGTTTGACTTTGGATGGGTCTGAGATCTTAGGGGGTCTAGTTCCACACCTAGCAATTAAACTGGTTTTACAAGATCTCTCAAACCATAAGGTGTATCCATTAGCAAGTGCATAATAGGATAAACATTCTCTCAATTGGTTATGGTCTGTATATAATTCACCCACCTGAGGTCTTCTCAATCTCCAATGTGTAGATGGATCATGAGTTGGGAATTTGGGCAATTCTGACACAGGTGGTTTCAATGGGTCATTGGAAGTCTCCCCATCCTTTGGTTTAAGGGCTGCAATTAGTTCATTTAAGAAATTATCATGCTCACTATGAACTGCTGTCTTAACACCTTCTTCATCTTCCTGACCATGCCTATTACCACCAAGCTCAGGAAGTTGCCTAGGGGTTGGGATCTTGGCAATGGGGTTTCCTTTCCTAACTTCCCTCATTTCATCTTCCCATTCACTTAAATGATCTAATGAGGCTACAGAATCCACATCAGAATCACTAGTTGGAACATATGATTCATCCTCACTATCAAAAGGCTCCTCATTTGGTCCTTTACTACTCTCACCATGCTCTGTTTTATACACAAACTCATCCCCACCCTCATTCTGATCATCAATCTCACCCTCTTTCTCAACAGTTTTTTTTCCAACATACTTACTTAAGTCTAATGAATAATAGTCAACATACACATGAACATCATACTGTGACCTAATAATATCATAAAATGTACTTGCATCATCATCATCCCTCAAACTTAACAAACTTTCATTCAGATCACTACTACCCGCATAATAAAGACCAGAAGACTGAGTACCTGTTTCTTGCTCTATCTGGTGCACCAACTCTTCATAACTTATTTGGGGGGTCATAAGGCTGATGACTTTACCATCATCATACCGTAGAGGGTCAAACATGAATGCACCGTCATAACACACCTTGAATTTGTAAAAATATGTCATTTCTATAAAAAAAGCCAAGAAGAAAATACAAGATCGATCAGTTAATTAAAAAATATATTTCGTAACATATTTTAATAAAAAAAAAGCCAAGAAGAAAATACAAGATCGATCAGTTAATTAAAAAATAAAAAACAAGAAGAAACCCTGGAAATTTGGGATTAATCTAATTAAGAGAAATAGACGATGAATACCTTCATAAATTATAAATCTGAACGCAAATCGTATGCTTTTGTGGTGGAATCGTATACTTTTGTGGTGAAGAAAGAAACGGGCGGGAGGTTTTGGGGGGAAGAATGCTTTTGTGGGGGAATCGTATGCTTTTGTGGGGGAATCGTATGCTTTTGTGGGGGAATCGTATGCTTTTCTGAACGCAAATCGTATGCTTTTGTGGGGGAATCGTATGCTTTTGTAGTGAAGAAAGAAACGGGTGGAAGGTTTTGTGGGGAAGAAGAAAATACAAGATCGATCAGTTAATTAAAAAATAAAAAACAAGAAGAAACCCTGGAAATTTGGGATTAATCTAATTAAGAGAAATATAGAGGATGAATACCTTCATAAATTATAAATCTGAACGCAAATCGTATGCTTTTGTGGTGGAATCGTATACTTTTGTGGTGAAGAAAGAAACGGGCGGGAGGTTTTGGGGGGAAGAAGAAGAGAAATTAGGTTAAAGAAAAGGAAATATGTACATATATATATATATATACAGATTCTGTATATATAATTAATTAAAAAATATTTATTTCGTAACACGTGGCCACTTTTTAATTAAAAAAAAAAAGTTTTGGTAACCGGCAACTTGTTTCATAGCCGGTTGCTTGCATTGCATAACCCAAAAAACGTAGTTGGTTACACTACATAGCAAGTCGAGTAGATATGTACATTACATAACCTTTTGGTAATAGTTGGTTACATTTCCATGTCATTATCCCTTTTATATATTTTTGTCTATACGTAGCTTTCGAATCTAACTATGAATCTCAATAAACTTCAAACATAATTATTATTATTATACTTATATATACATTCGTTCTCAAATCTTGTTTATTTACTTGTCACACATTCTTTTATTACCTTTGATATCTAAACAATATCCATCTTTGACAATTTTGACTTATCATGTTAGTTGTCATGAATTTATTTTTTATCAATGATACAACATGAAATTATCGCTTTTATATTTGTTGTTTGGCCTAGATATCTCTTTTCCTGAACACAAACAACACCTAAGTACAATTTTATATACGCATTATAAAAGCTAACAAATTCCAATTTTTATTTTATTAATGTATCTAGAAGTGCTATATATATATATCAATATTAGTACTAATACCCGTACAATGTACGGATTGATCATATATCGCTCATTCACTCGATTAACTTTTTATATAGATATTGAAGTTCAAACATACTCCAGTAATAACTACATATAGGGATGTGCCAAAAGTCCCAAATCCCGATCCCATCCCGATCCCAGTACCGAAAAGTGGTACCGAATGACTGGGACCGGGACCAATACCCATTTTTCTTAGTTCGCGGGACTTGGGACCGCGGTACCGGGATTTGGTACCGGGAAATGGTACCGAATGGGAAATGGGACCGGTACCGGTACCAAGTTTTTGAAAAATTCGGGACTCGGTACCATCGGTACCGGGACGGACTGGTCTCATGCTCATCCCTAATCTAATATCCATGATGGTAATCTAGTATTAATGGAAAACCTATATTATAAATATACAGGCCAATATCTAATTTTAATATTGGTAATGATATTATAAGATAATAACATATAAATTATTGAAAAAAGGCATATTTTCTATATGAGAATAATAAATTTTTTATGTTATGAATGTATATAAGAAAATATAATCATTAAATAATTAAAAAAAATATATTGAATACGGTTAGTTGATAAATATAACATATATGAAAATTAGGATCCTTAACTTATTATTTTAATTAAACTCACGTCGTTCAAATGGGACACGTGTCGTTCAAGTAAAACGCCATGTGTCGTATCAAAAATGTTACAATCATGTTTTAGTATATTGGTAGATCATATGTGTTTCAATTAAAAGAACACTAATTTTCCGTCAGCAATTTGTTTGCTAATACATGTCATCATCGATAAAAAAAATATATTAATTATTCAATTAACATGTATAAAATGAGTGTACTTTGATCATATAATTAGGGGTGGTTTATAAAAAGTTTTTATACTGATGGTCCAATTAGAAAAATCCAAAAACTTAACAGGTACCAAATTAAAAGTCCAAAGCCACACCTATATACCATGTATATGTTCGACATGCGCATGCCATATAAAAACAAAGAAAATTCACCCTCCTAAAATCCCTCTTTCTCTCCCTCTGTCGCTCCCTCCTACTCATACCAACTAAAGACTAACGCTGCTGCCATATTTTCTTCGAGGTAATTACATACAAATTGTATGTATCTACATACATACAAATCTGTTTTACTATATCATTATGTAATCTAGCGTGGTACCCTTTTAATATATTTATTTTTATATATTTGCCCATTCTGCTTAATGCTTATATTGTTGCTTTCATGCTTTGTTTATTAACCGGTGGGTTAAGCTTTATATTATACAGTTCGTTGAGGGTTTAAATTTTTCCTTTTTTTTCATTATGATTTTAAAGCTAACAAAAATCCCATATATATTACACCCATACCAATGTAACATGCATGTATCCTCCGTCCATTATTAGATGTTCATATTACTCTTTAGATCGGAGTTTGTTTGGTTTATAAGAAGGGAGGTGATATTTGTACCACCACTATTAATTAGTGTACCTCACTCATACATTACTGATTTGTATATACATTGTGGTACATTCATCAAAAGTGGTGGTATTAATATCAATAATCTTGTAAGAATGGGAATCAAGTTTTGTTTTTTGAGAACGCACATATGGTATCAAATCTATATATTTAGGTATCTTTTAAACCCACCAAGTAGGGGCGGAGCCAGGAAGTTCATTTTGAGGGGCAAGTTTAGAACGTTAATCTTACTGTCTTGTATGTATGTATTTATTATATTTATTTATTTTTTCTTTTTATAGGGGCAAAATTCCAAATATACGATGGCGGCTGCCCTATGCTGCCTCTGTCCCTGCCACCAGGGATGGTTGGTTTAGAAACCTATCCCTATTCAAAACCCAAACCCAAACACACCCTAACTGTATACTAATAATGCTAATCCAATATATTTGGCTCTTCTTAAGCTTGAATTGAACAAAAACTTTCAAAGATTTTGCTATATAATATAACATTTGGTGCTTTTCTTCAGGTGATCATGAAGGAAGTGAAGAGGAAAAGACGGGTAGGCAGAAAACCAAAATTAGAAGTCCCTGTGGAGTTGATCCAGCGTATACAATCACTGCTGCCGTTAAAAGAAGCTGCCCGAACCTGCATCTTATCCAAGTCATGGCTACATGCTTGGTCTACCATTCCCACCCTTAGGTTTCATCCATCTGATGAGTATCAGAATGAACAACAACAAGCAAGTTACATCAAGTTGATCCAACGCACTCTACGAAGGTATTACCGCGACAACACACCAATCGTAAGTTTTGATCTTTACTTAAGCATCCAGGACGTGAAGTCAGCTTCTGTTGCTGAAAAATGGATCCGGCGAGTAAGCTCTAAAAGTTGTCTCAAGGAGCTTTATCTTGAAATCTCGGTTAGGACAGGTTCATTTATGCTTCCAGATGAGATATTCTCAGGTGAAAACCTAGATATGGTAAGTATAACAGCCAGTTGGTCATTGGAAAATTTACTCTCTATCAGTAGCAATTCTGTGATTAACTGTGTGTCCTTACGAGTACTAAATCTGATCGAGGTACACGTGAATGAAGAGGTACTTAATTACCTATTATCCACTTGTAGCTTACTTGAAAAGGTGAAGCTTTCATTGCCTGATGGTTCAAGGACTATCAAGGTAAAATACCTTCAGAACTTCGCAAATTGAAAATACACTCAAAAGACCCGAATGATATTCGCTAGAAATTCATGATGGTCCCAAGTCTTCGCTTGCTTTCTCATGGGCCCTCTGGGGTTCCGAGGAAACCTTTATCATTGAACGCGGATGTATTAGGAGGTGTGAAAGAATTATCTTTAGCTGGTGTGATCATGGATGATGAACTATCTGACATTATCAAATCTAAATTTCCTTTTCTTCAAAAATTTGGACATTAATATATTCTATTGTAGGCTGAAACTCCTGGACATCAGATGTGTTTCCTTGAAGAGGTTGAACATAGAAGCATCTGAGGACAAGATAATGGATGTTCGAGTTTATGCTCCGAATTTACTTTTTTTTTCAGTTACACGGGCTTGGCGATGCCTACTTCATTGTTTCCAGCTGTTGCTCCTGAGCAAATTGAGCTAAACCTGACGTTGCAGAATCGGGTTGATAATTCTTTTTTTCTTAAGATGAGGGAAACACTCAATCTATCGAGCAATTTTATCATAAAATTAGTAACAGATGGGTGTGTTTTTAGAGTACCTTTAAACATTGACGGTTTGAAAAAAAAGTGTCCCGTTTCCGGCTGAAAATGTTCAACAACTAAGGTTTAGTACATATACAGACTTATGGGACGACTCACTATAATGTGAAGCAATGTTTTTGATTTGCCAACCCATTTATGTAAAGATAACCAGGGTCAATGAGTACTTATGGAATAAATTTGTGAGTAGGATGATTAATAACAATACTAGAAGGAAGAATTGGCCACACCTCAAAGATGTTAAAATAAAAAGTCTCAATGGCAAATGGAAAGCCCTAACACGTTCTTGCAAACGGGATGTTGTCTGCAGGTGTAACATTGAGTTCAAACTAACTTGGTGTTCTCCATAGAACCCGCTCATCTTCAGTTAAGTTGATTCACTGTTCAAGTCTGCAACACGTTTCTTTACTCTTTTATTACTACTCGCATTTCAGTGTCTTTAATTCCATGTTTTATGTATATGTGTTCGTGTACATTGGGGTGTCTGTTCAGGCGTCCCTGTCAGTTTGTTCCCACTTGGTCGCGTTTTTGTATTTACTGAGGTAGCGACCCTCTTATTGAATATTTAAGACTATTGGTCTTTTATAATGCAATGTCCCCATCTACTTTTTGTGAGTCATTTATCTTCCTTTTTCTTTGTTAAATACCGCCGTCATTTACTGTTTCCTTTACATTCGTCCTTTTCATACTGTAGCTTTATTCAGATCTTCTTACTGGTGAAAGTATGTCATCCAAGAGGAAGGTTGCTGATATCGGGTCTTCTGCTGCTCCCATGGATGATGTTGCTGCGAAGAAGGGAAAGGGTCCTGCTGATATACCCCCTGTTTCCTTTTCTGGCACTACTGCTCGCAGATTTATGGAAGAGGAGTTGCTTTCAGAAGATATGGGTGAGCGGAAGAATCTCTTGGTCCGTGGTTTGTGTCGAGAGTACGAGTATTCTCAAGACATGTTGAAGGAATCTCAACTTGTTGTTGGGAGTTTGCTTGACAGGATCGCTGATCTGGAAAAGTGATTGATAGAACAGGATGTTGAGGTGAAGGCTCTCCGCACAGGGTTGGGAAGGCGCCAAATGATGAACTTTTACAAAAGGATCTTGAAAATGTTGAACTCCGGGAGGAGGTGAAGGGTCTTGTGAATAAGGTCATCTCTCATGTGTGTGAGACTCTTGACACAGGCCCACATGCGGTTAGTTTGATTGATGCTGTGGTGAATGCTTCCAAGAAGAAAGGTGTGTTGTCTGCTACCCATTCTGAGCACTCTCCCGAGTATGTGAAGGCGAAAGAAGTTTTCGACCAAGCCATCCTGAAATTGGCAAGTTATCACAGTAACTATATTTATGACATTACTCATCTTTGTAATACCGGGGTGTACGACTTTTTGGTCGTGAAGCCCCGTTTTGATTAGGTTTTATTGTGAACTTATGTTATGGAATTTATGTATCAGACTTTCTCGTCTTTATGCTATTTTATTCCATGTTTTATGTATATGTGTTCGTGTACATTGGGGTGTCTGTTCAGGCGTCCCTGTCAGTTTGTTCCCACTTGGTCGCGTTTTTGTATTTACTGAGGTAGCGACCCTCTTATTGAATATTTAAGACTATTGGTCTTTTATAATGCAACTGTCCCCATCTACTTTTTGTGAGTCGTTTTCTTTTCCCTTTTCTTTGTTAAATACCGCCGTCATTTACTGTTTCCTTTACATTCGTCCTTTTCTTTTCATACTGTAGTTTTATTCAGATCTTCTTACTGGTGAAAGTATGTCATCCAAGAGGAAGGTTGCTGATATCGGGTCTTCTGCTGCTCCCATGGATGATGTTGCTGCGAAGAAGGGAAAGGGTCCTGCTGATATACCCCCTGTTTCCTTTTCTGGCACTACTGCTCGCAGATTTATGGAAGAGGAGTTGCTTTCAGAAGATATGGGTGAGCGGAAGAATCTCTTGGTCCGTGGTTTGTGTCGAGAGTACGAGTATTCTCAAGACATGTTGAAGGAATCTCAACTTGTTGTTGGGAGTTTGCTTGACAGGATCGCTGATCTGGAAAAGCGATTGATAGAACAGGATGTTGAGGTGAAGGCTCTCCGCACAGGGTTGGGAAGGCGCCAAATGATGAACTTTTACAAAAGGATCTTGAAAATGTTGAACTCCGGGAGGAGGTGAAGGGTCTTGTGAATAAGGTCATCTCTCATGTGTGTGAGACTCTTGACACAGGCCCACATGCGGTTAGTTTGATTGATGCTGTGGTGAATGCTTCCAAGAAGAAAGGTGTGTTGTCTGCTACCCATTCTGAGCACTCTCCCGAGTATGTGAAGGCGAAAGAAGTTTTCGACCAAGCCATCCTGAAATTGGCAAGTTATCACAGTAACTATATTTATGACATTACTCATCTTTGTAATACCGGGGTGTACGACTTTTTGGTCGTGAAGCCCCGTTTTGATTAGGTTTTATTGTGAACTTATGTTATGGAATTTATGTATCAGACTTTCTCGTCTTTATGCTATTTTATTCCATGTTTTATGTATATGTGTTCGTGTACATTGGGGTGTCTGTTCAGGCGTCCCTGTCAGTTTGTTCCCACTTGGTCGCGTTTTTGTATTTACTGAGGTAGCGACCCTCTTATTGAATATTTAAGACTATTGGTCTTTTATAATGCAATGTCCCCCATGGGGACTTTTTGCTTTATTGAATATTTTAAAGGCATCTTGGCCTGTACACATTATTGAGAAAGAAAGAAGTCTTAACAGTGGAATTTTTGTAGGTTCGAGCTGTTCCAGGTCCTGTCAACCGGAGCCCCTTCGGGTGTTTCTAGCTTGTATGCTCCGTTTCCGAAGGCCATTTTATTCTGTATGGGCCTTCCCACGTCGGTCCCAATTTTCCTGTATATTCTTTCTCACTTGCACTATTTAACCGTAACACTTAGTCTTCGGTTTTGAACATTGTCGGATTTACTCTCTTATTGTAATATCCCCCAAATCTTCTTTTTGAAGGCAGCTTCTCTGATGGCTGCGATCTCTCTTCGCTCTTCCAGCAAGTCCAGGTCTATCCTTAATTCTTCCGAATTTCTTTCTGTATTTAGCATCCTGTGGGTGGAGACTTGGAATTCTGTCGGTGCCACTGCCTCCGTTCCGAACGCCAAACTGAACGGAGTTTCTCCGTTACTTCTCTTTGGTGTTGTTCTGTTGGCCCAAAGGACCAATGGTAATTCATCTACCCATCCTTTGTGACTTCGCCCCAATCGTTTTTCTATTCCTTTGATTATTTCCCTGTTGGTTACCTCTACTTGTCCATTTCCTTGAGGATGGTATATGGATGTGAATGATTGCTTGATTTGTAATTGCTTACAAAATTCAGGGAAGACTTATTGGCGAATTGTGGCCCATTATCGGGTACTATCGTTTGCGGTATCCCGAATCTACATATAATGTGTTCCCATACGAACTTTTTCATCTGATCCCCGTTCGTCGTAGCGAGCGGTTTTGCCTCTACCCACTTAGTGAAATAGTCAATGGCTACTACTAAGAACTTTTTCTTGTTTGGGGCTTCGGGGAGTGGTCTGACGAGATCGACTCCCCACTGTATGAAGGGCCATGCTGAAATTACTGAAGTCATATCATTTTTGGGTTGTCTCAGGACGTTAGCAAGTAGCTGGCATGCTTCACAATTTTTTAGCAATGCTGCAGAGTCTTGATGCATAGTTGGCCAGAAATATCCTAGCCTCATAGCCTTCGTAGCGACAGACCTCGCTCCCGAATGTGATCCGCAGATTCCTTCGTGTATCTCCCAGATAATCATTTCCGCTTGCCTAGGCCCTGCGCACCCGAGCCATTGCGTGACGAACCCCTTTTTATACAGTTTTTTATCCATAATTTTGTATTATGGAGCTTTAATTCTTTCTGGCTTCATCTTTATCTGTCGGGAGTATTTTGCTTACCAGAAACTCATAGATGAGAGTCATCCAGTTCTTACCTTCTTCCTCCACAAGGTCCGATACTTGTTTTTCTTCAATTGACCTTTCTTTCAAAACTTCCACTAGCACCTATTTTCCTAGGTGTCCGAACGTGAGGGAAGCTAACTTACTCAGGGCATCTGCTTTTTAGTTTTGGCTTCTTCGGATGTGTTGTATTTCGAAGTGGCTGAAGCATTCCATCAATTCTTGCACTTTTCGCAGGTACAGCTTCGTTGTTTCTTGTTTCGCTTCATATTCTCCTCTCACTTGGCATGCCACTAATTGGGAATCGACGTATACTCATATATTTTGGATCTTCATATCTCTTGCGATCCGAAGCCCTACTAGTAATGCTTCGTATTCAACTTCGTTATTCGTTACCTCGAACTCGAACCTTAATGCATAAGTGAATTCTTTGTCTTCTGGGTTGATCAGCATAAGGCCAGCTCCACAACTGTCTGAGCTGGCAGCCCCATCGGTATAAAATCTCCAGGTGTCACTTTCAACAGTTCCTGTTACCTCTAGTGACGTAGAGTACATCATCGAATTTTTACCTTCATGTATTTCGCTGATGAAATCGGCCAAGACTTGTCTCTTAATTGCATGTCTAGCTCTGAATTCTATGTCATGCTCCCCTAGTTCGATGACCCACTTATCCACCCTTCCTGACTTTTCTCGTTTCAATAATATCTGTTTTATCGGCTTATCGGATAGCACGACGATCGGATGTGCTTGAAAATACCTTCGTAACCTTCGTGCTGCGTGAACCAACGCTAGGGTGAGTTTTTCCAGTTCTGTGTAATTGGCTTCGGCACCTTGCAAAACTCTACTTACAAAGTAGATTGGTATTTGCCACCTGTCCCTTTCGGCTACCAACACAGCGCTAACATATTCAGGCGAAGCTGCCAAGTATACAAAGAGTGTTTCTTTTGGTTTTGGCGCTGTGAGTGTCGGTAGGTCCGTAATGTATTCGTTCATTCATTCCAGAGCTTTGTTTGCTTCGTCTGTCCATGCAAAATCCTTCTTCTTGATGCAACCTTTTAATGTTTTGAAGAAGGGGAGCTGCCTGTTAGCCCTCGAGAGAGGAAACGGCTAAGCGCGGCGAGCTTGCCATTCAAACTCTGGACTTCCTTGATTGTCTTCGGTGCTGAGACTTGTCTTAACTTATTTACTTTAGAGGGATTTGCATGTATGCCTTTATTGCTAATATAATATCCCAAGAACTTTCCTTCTTCTACGCCAAAAGAGCATTTTTTGGGATTGAGCTTCATATTGATCCTCCGGAGGTTTCCGAAGGTCTCACAAATGTCTTTTATGAGGCCTTCTTCGTCCCTGCTTTTGATGACCATATCATCGACGTATGCCTCGAGGTTCCTTCCTATCTGCGTGGCGAATGCCTTGTCAACCAGCCTTTGGTACGTAGCCCCTTCATTCTTCAGACCGAACGGCATTTTTTGGTAGCAATAAGTTCCTTTGCTCGTGTAGAAGGCTGTCTTATCTTCGTCTTCCTCTGCCATTTGTATCTGATGGTAACCTTTGTACGCGTCTAAGAAACACTTCAGTCTGTGTTCTGCCAGCGATTCTACCTTCCAATCGATTTCTAGCAGGGGGTAACAATCTTTTTGACATGCTTTATTTATGTTCGTGAAGTCGACACACATCCGTCACCCTCCGTCTCCTTTTTTCACCATCTCTGGGTTCGCAATCCAAATTGGGTAGGCAGATTCTCTTATTATTCATGCCTTCAGTAGTTCCTCTACTTCCTTTCTAGCAGCTTCGTCTCTGTCGGCGGAGAGGCTGCGTTTTTTCTTGTAAACAGGTTCTATATGCTTTCGTTCGTTCAGACGGTGCTCTGTTACGAATGACTTTCCTTCAAACGTCAGGGTCCTAGGGACCCTTGTCATATCTGCGTATTCCCACGCGAAACTGTCCATGTTGGATTGTAGCAGCTTCTGGAGCCTACGTTTATATTCGTCTGAAAGCTGGGCACCTATGGAGACCGTCTGGTCCGGAAAGGCTGGGTTAATTACAACCTTCGGGACGGAGGTATCTCCGTCTTCTACTCTTTTCACATCGTTAATTTGTTTTGTCTGCTCGTAATATGAGCAGATCGTGCCTATCCCTATCTCGGATCGAAACTTAACGAGCCTGTGGATCACAGAGGGGACTATCTCCAGTCACTACATCGCAGCTTTTCCCAAAAGGATGTTGTAGGGTGATGGAGATTGTACTATCGAGAGGTCCAGTGTTTCGGTCCTTTCGTGTTTCCCATCTTTGATGGTAACGTCTAGATCCATTTCCCCCAGGGGCCATGCGTGCTCTCCTGAAAAGCCAACTAATGGGCCTCAGGGATCCAATTTTCGGGCTCGTATGGCGTCGGGCAATTTGAGGAAGCAATGTTCGAAAATGACATCGCATTCGCTTCCGCTATCCAAGTAGACCCTGCGTACTTCGATATTAAATATCGTGGCTTGGATAATAAGAGGGTCGCTGGAAGCCTTATTTTCTCCCAAGAGAGGGAGATAAAAACCTTCTAGCACAGCCTCAGTCAGACCTGGGCGACTGGCCATTGCCTGGTTGACTGCCAAAGTGGATCTTCTGTTTTTCAGAGATCGGTTTTTGTTTTTCTTCACCATTTCTCGCGGCGTGAATGCACAAAAATCTTATTGCGGGTCTTTCGAATTTGAGTGATGCGAGGATCCCACGGATGGCGCCAAATGATTGTACACCAAACCGAGATTAGGTTTAGAAAAGGGGATGATGGGTGTTTGATGAGCGAGATTTGTTAACTTAATTTTCAGACAAGTTTTAAATTTATAATTTCAAGGTTAACTTCTCTACCACACTCACTCACGGGCAGTGGACCCGTTCGTTTGTAGTATAGTAAATAGGTAAGACCAGGATCGTTCGCAGGGACTATGTCTAAGAAAGTAGCTAGGTGTAATTCTAGGATTTGGGGGTTTGTCACTATTTAATAAAACTAAGATAATAAAAGCATTAATTAATTAATCTAGCAAAACAATGATAATTAAAACATTGCATCTACTTGGAACAGTTCACATGTCATGATCATTTAGAAAATAGTTTAGATATGTTGAACAACTCTTCTCACGTTCGGATTCTCGTTAGATTCACCAAACTACTTAGTAGAGCTGTCGTTAGACTCACACTACCCTATAAACAGATTTTCGTTAGATTCACTGTTATGCATTAAAATCTGAGTTTTGTAACTATGACTTTATCTTCTGTGTAAGTCAAGATTCTTCAGGGTTTCTAAAAGTCACTTGACACTAATTATTCTAGTCACCTGGATCCGGTTTCCGTTCGCCAGATCAACTAAAACAATTTAATAAAGCACATGTTCAGTTGAGCCAAATTATTAATTAACCATCCCCCGCTCGGTTACAAGTCAAGAGACCACATTAATTATAGACCGATTAATGTTTCACAAAACAAATTAAAACCTTCTAGCACAGCCTCAGTCAGACCTGGGCGACTGGCCATTGCCTGGTTGACTGCCAAAGTGGATCTTCTGTTTTTCAGAGATCGGTTATTTTTTTTCTTTTTTTTTTTTTTTTTTTTTTTTTTTTTTTTTTTTTTTTTTTTTTTTTTTTTTTTTTTTTTTTTTTTTTTTTTTTTTTTTTTTTTTTTTTTTTTTTTTTTTTTTTTTTTTTTTTTTTTTTTTTTTTTTTTTTTTTTTTTTTTTTTTTTTTTTTTTTTTTTTTTTTTTTTTTTTTTTTTTTTTTTTTTTTTTTTTTTTTTTTTTTTTTTTTTTTTTTTTTTTTTTTTTTTTTTTTTTTTTTTTTTTTTTTTTTTTTTTTTTTTTTTTTTTTTTTTTTTTTTTTTTTTTTTTTTTTTTTTTTTTTTTTTTTTTTTTTTTTTTTTTTTTTTTTTTTTTTTTTTTTTTTTTTTTTTTTTTTTTTTTTTTTTTTTTTTTTTTTTTTTTTTTTTTTTTTTTTTTTTTTTTTTTTTTTTTTTTTTTTTTTTTTTTTTTTTTTTTTTTTTTTTTTTTTTTTTTTTTTTTTTTTTTTTTTTTTTTTTTTTTTTTTTTTTTTTTTTTTTTTTTTTTTTTTTTTTTTTTTTTTTTTTTTTTTTTTTTTTTTTTTTTTTTTTTTTTTTTTTTTTTTTTTTTTTTTTTTTTTTTTTTTTTTTTTTTTTTTTTTTTTTTTTTTTTTTTTTTTTTTTTTTTTTTTTTTTTTTTTTTTTTTTTTTTTTTTTTTTTTTTTTTTTTTTTTTTTTTTTTTTTTTTTTTTTTTTTTTTTTTTTTTTTTTTTTTTTTTTTTTTTTTTTTTTTTTTTTTTTTTTTTTTTTTTTTTTTTTTTTTTTTTTTTTTTTTTTTTTTTTTTTTTTTTTTTTTTTTTTTTTTTTTTTTTTTTTTTTTTTTTTTTTTTTTTTTTTTTTTTTTTTTTTTTTTTTTTTTTTTTTTTTTTTTTTTTTTTTTTTTTTTTTTTTTTTTTTTTTTTTTTTTTTTTTTTTTTTTTTTTTTTTTTTTTTTTTTTTTTTTTTTTTTTTTTTTTTTTTTTTTTTTTTTTTTTTTTTTTTTTTTTTTTTTTTTTTTTTTTTTTTTTTTTTTTTTTTTTTTTTTTTTTTTTTTTTTTTTTTTTTTTTTTTTTTTTTTTTTTTTTTTTTTTTTTTTTTTTTTTTTTTTTTTTTTTTTTTTTTTTTTTTTTTTTTTTTTTTTTTTTTTTTTTTTTTTTTTTTTTTTTTTTTTTTTTTTTTTTTTTTTTTTTTTTTTTTTTTTTTTTTTTTTTTTTTTTTTTTTTTTTTTTTTTTTTTTTTTTTTTTTTTTTTTTTTTTTTTTTTTTTTTTTTTTTTTTTTTTTTTTTTTTTTTTTTTTTTTTTTTTTTTTTTTTTTTTTTTTTTTTTTTTTTTTTTTTTTTTTTTTTTTTTTTTTTTTTTTTTTTTTTTTTTTTTTTTTTTTTTTTTTTTTTTTTTTTTTTTTTTTTTTTTTTTTTTTTTTTTTTTTTTTTTTTTTTTTTTTTTTTTTTTTTTTTTTTTTTTTTTTTTTTTTTTTTTTTTTTTTTTTTTTTTTTTTTTTTTTTTTTTTTTTTTTTTTTTTTTTTTTTTTTTTTTTTTTTTTTTTTTTTTTTTTTTTTTTTTTTTTTTTTTTTTTTTTTTTTTTTTTTTTTTTTTTTTTTTTTTTTTTTTTTTTTTTTTTTTTTTTTTTTTTTTTTTTTTTTTTTTTTTTTTTTTTTTTTTTTTTTTTTTTTTTTTTTTTTTTTTTTTTTTTTTTTTTTTTTTTTTTTTTTTTTTTTTTTTTTTTTTTTTTTTTTTTTTTTTTTTTTTTTTTTTTTTTTTTTTTTTTTTTTTAAAACGAACGTAGAACGCGAATGCATCTGAAACGGGGCTGCCAGCGGCGCTGGCTACTCATCTGTAGCCATGAGCGGAACCTGTTCCCATGCAATAGTCAGGAATTCTTGACGATATCGAGCTGGAAACAAATCACTAAAATAAGTTTGTATATGAAAATTAATAACATTTGCCTGACTCAATAAACATGGATCTGCGACAAGCATAGAAACGGTTCAACAATCTAATATAGAAAACTATCACGGCATGATCACATTATCCAAATAGATGCAAAACTACTTAGCTACTCATGATAAGATAATTAACCTAACAATTATTAACATAAATAAATCCATAATAATAATTGTCAAACAAATAGTCTTGCAATTGTAACCCTAATAATAATTAATAAAAGTAAAAGAGAGATCAAACTAATAATAGGGATATCGAAGTCACGCAGTCCTTAATGCCGCTCCTTCGAATCAACACGCATCTTAAAAATCCAACCTTTTATCCTAACATATGAAATTTCACGAGTACCCTTATGACACTGGACCTTCAAGTATTTCATGTTAAGGCTTATGTCCGTTCATTCCAAAGGGTCGGGAGTTAAGGGGTTCGGGGCTAGTTTAAAGAATAAAAAATAATGCATGTAATTACTACTAGCCCTAAGATTTACCAATTCAATGCATTCAAAACAAGTAAAAGCATCAAAGGTTAAAAAGCTCCCTGAATAACCCGGCTCGGGTTGCACGTGATGTTGTCCCGTGTCCTCAATTTTAGCTATCATTAGAGCCGTATGACCTTTATCCGACTCCTTCTTCTGTGCCATGATCTTCTTAAAAGATATCAGCGGCATTGGCACTCCTGCATACAAATCAAAGGAAAGCATTTTAATAAATAATAAGCCAAATAAGTTAGAATGCTTACTATTTTTATGCTCCGATTGTTGTTGAAAAATGATCCGGATCTGATCGGAAGTTCAATCCGGGGTTAAAACGAACGTAGAACGCGAATGCATCTGAAACGGGGCTGCCAGCGGCGCTGGCTACTCATCTGTAGCCATGAGCGGAACCTGTTCCCATGCAATAGTCAGGAATTCTTGACGATATCGAGCTGGAACAACTTGTTCTTCCTGAATACCCCGATTCAAGGCCAAAGAGTTTCCTGCTGCTACCATATAGTATTCATCTGTATATAATGTAGGTGGTCTCCCCAGCGGCGCTGGTTGTTGTCCAAGATCCACGAGCGGCGCTCCCCAGGTGTGAGAGCGGCGCTGCTTCCGTCTGGGCCAGGTTCCGGTTCTTCAATCTCCTTCTTGACTTTTAAGCTTTCAATCTCCGGGACCTGCCAACTATTCTCATGTATAAATGTAAAATCAAGGGAGGGATCAGAAGACTTACCTGAATAAGTGAACATATGATTCACTTTGTCTCGAGTCGGTGCGATTATAGACTCCCCCATACTTAAAGTGTTGGGTGATCTACGTTTGAAAGGTGAGAAGTCCTCGCATTTGACATGATGTGTGACCCGATCGGCAACTTTTTGATGTCCTTCTTGGGTTGCAAGCGTCATTGTCATCCCATGATGAAGCGAAGGAATGGTATCCGCGTCAACAAGAGTGATCTTGTATTGTTCCGGACGCGGGTGAGAAGGTTTTGATTCTGATTGTGATGCTATAATCCTTTCCCATTGATTCTTCAGCCTCGAAACGTTTCCCATCTTGACTTTATGAACATTCGTCTCCTCCTTTTCTTCAAGTGCCTCGTTGCTTGTTGGAGTTTTATCACCCTTTCCATCGTTTTCGGAAACTCCTTTGCTCGATTCAGCCTCAAGTAGATTGATTTCTCGATTATAAGCGTGCTGGGCGCCATCGGCATTCAACGGTTGAGCAAGCAACGAATCTTTGCGTGAATTGGGACTGCAGGGGCTACCAGCGACGCTGGATACTCCCAGCGGCACTGGTGGTGGTCACCAGCGGCGCTGGCTCTTCCGTATCAGCGTCTGACTTTTCGATTTCTTCCGTTCCTTCTTCGTTTGGCTCCCGAATGACCTGCACTTCTCCATCAGTTGACGAAATGATATCCACATCGACAAGCTTCATCTTGTTTGGTTCCGGATGTGGCCCTTGGTTATCTTCATTTGCTTCCGATCCTTGACGAACTAGCTTACTCAAAATGTCTCCCGGCTCCACGAATTCCTTCAAGAACTGCTCCATAGTTATATCACCAACTTCTGGTCGGGACTGAGAATCGTCTATCTCCGGGACCTCCTTTAAAAAATTTTTGTCGGTCAGGATGCCGAGGTCTTGATCAACGCGACACCTCTTGCTCGGATCGTCATACTCTTGCTCTGTCTTGACTCCTTGAATGATCGTCCTCTCCTCGGTGCTTGAAATAGCTTCATCTTGATTGATTTTGCATTTGCTAACGATTTGGGCTTCGTCGGCACCTTGAAAACAAGCTAAATATGAAAAATTGCGAGAATCTGGGCTGCTGGCGGGGCTCCCAGCGGCGCTGAAAGTCCACCAGCGGCGCTGGCATGAAGGACCAGCAGCGCTGGATGCTCCAGAACGTTGTCAGATTTCTCGATTTTGCTTATTTCACCTTGCTCTTGCTCCTTTTCGACCGGGACTGCATCAATGGTTGAGGAAATGTTCTCCACATCAGTAGGATGAATCTTGCTTGGTTCCGGATGTGACATTTTATCTCCATCTCCATCTTCGGAGGGTGACTTACAAACTTGTTCTTCCTTTTCAACATGCAAAACCGATTTAGTAACATTTGGAATAAACTCAAAATCAGATACTACCTCATTGGGATGTGGATCATAATCATATATGACCGTACAAGCAAGAAAATCCTTGAGGGTTAGGTGACGTTACTGTGAATTTTCCTTCCCTGCTTGAATATGCTCCTCCAAGAAAGTGTAGGCCTCTATTAACGGATAAAGGGAAAAGTGACGACCACAAGCAATGTCCACCGCCTTCATACTTGGAACTTGCAGTCCTAGATAAAACCACATTGCAGAATTATATTCAATTATCTGTTTGTCTTCCAAATAATCATCCGGTAGTCCAAGCTCCCAAAATACTTTAAGCATCTCCTTCATTCTCTTCCAAGCATCCACCCACGTTTCACCTTCCTGTTGCCTGAAATCCCTAATTTCCTCCAAATAAGGCACATACTCATCATCAGATTCACAGTCTTCAAATTCCATGAGTGATGCTAATCCTGCAAAACAGACACTAGCTATACCCGTGAAAAGCACTAATTATTGATAATGAAAAGAAAAGACTAAAAGTAAATGAAAATATTTTTGGATTTTCTAAATTTTTCAAATTTTTATGGATTTTTATAATAATGTAAATAAAAATGACACCTAAACTAGATTAACTAAAAAGAAATTAAACTAATCCTACAAAGACTAAGACTAACTTCTCCGTGTAGACACGAAAAAGCTCGAATTACCCTAACCTAACTATATTCTTTAAAAAAAATAGTTTCCCGGCAACGGCGCCAAAAACTTGATGAGCGAGATTTGTTAACTTAATTTTCAGACAAGTTTAAATTTATAATTTCAAGGTTAACTTCTCTACCACACTCACTCACGGGCAGTGGACCCGTTCGTTTGTAGTATAGTAAATAGGTAAGACCAGGATCGTTCACAGGGACTATGTCTAAGAAAGTAGCTAGGTGTAATTCTAGGATATGGGGGTTTGTCACTATTTAATAAAACTAAGATAATAAAAGCATTAATTAATTAATCTAGCAAAACAATGATAATTAAAACATTGCATCTACTTGGAACAATTCACATGCCATGATCATTTAGAAAACTGTTTAGATATGTTGAACAACTCTTCTCACGTTCGGATTCTCGTTAGATTCACCAAACTACTTAGTAGAGCTGTCGTTAGACTCACACTACCCTATAAACAGATTCTCGTTAGATTCACTGTTATGCATTAAAATCTGAGTTTTGTAACTATGACTTTATCTTCTGTGTAAGTCAAGATTCTTCTAGGTTTCTAAAAGTCACTTGACACTAATTATTCTAGTCACCTGGATCCGGTTTCCATTCGCCAGATCAACTAAAACAATTTAATAAAGCACATGTTCAGTTGAGCCAAATTATTAATCAACCATCCCCCGCTCGGTTACAAGTCAAGAGACCACATTAATTATAGACCGATTAATGTTTCACAAAATAGATTAAATGACTCTAAGGCCTTAGCGCAAACTCGACCCAAACAAATTAGTAAAATAAGTTTGTATATGAAAATTAATAACATTTGCCTGACTCAATAAACATGGATCTGCGACAAGCATAGAAACGGTTCAACAATCTAATATAGAAAACTATCATGGCATGATCACATTATCCAAATAGATGCAAAACTACTTAGCTACTCATGACAAGATAATTAAACCTAACAATTATTAACATAAATAAATCCATAATAATAATTGTCAAACAAATAGTCTTGCAATTGTAACCCTAATAATAATGAATAAAAGTAAAAGAGAGATCAAACTAATAATAGGGATATCGAAGTCACGCAGTCCTTAATGCCGCTCCTTCGAATCAACACCACAAATCCTAATTAATTTGACCTATTGATGATGATTTGAATGATGATTGTTGTTGAGAATTGATGCTTGATCTTTCGGATGATATGGAGGTGTTACGAGGGTTTAGATCTGATGAAGATACCCTAGAAATGACCTATAAGTTGTTTGGAAGAAGTGATCTACGGCTCTTATGGTTTAGGGGGTATTTATAGGTTTTAGGCAAAAACCCTAGTTGGCCGACCTAGCCCAGCGGCGCTGGCAGAAGTCCCAGTGCTGCTGGCTGACTCCCAACTACGCTCATGATGTCCCAGCTCCGCTGGCAAAGGTCCCAGCGGCACTGGTAAGCTTCAGGATGACTTCCAGCGGCGCTAGTGTAGTGTGAAATGAGCGCCGCTGGAGGCTTCAGGTTCAACATGAAAGTTGGAGATCTTTCTCTCGCCTTTCCATGGATAGCTTACTCGTCAGAAACAAAGTCCGTATAAAGAAGTTATGCCCAAAATACTAACACGTGGTCGTATACTTCATGTCGGCCTCAAATCCCTCATGTTCCGCTTGCTAGTCTTCGTCCAAGTGTCTTGTGGCTTCGTGTTAAGTTCAGTAGAAACGTTTGCCTTCACTTGCACGCCTTGTGAACCTATCATAACATGTCATCCAATTAAGTACCAAAAGTTCACATTTCTAAACTCATTTAGACATCAAAACACGGCCTAATGATATGGGAAATAATCACAAAATGGACGCTCATCATATACCACCACGCTTAAGTCTTTGCTTGTCCTCAAGCAAATAGTCTAAGAAAATAAATCAATGATAAGCGGACAACATACTTAAGTGTTAAAGTTATTCTACTTTATTAAAAGCATTTGAAAGATTAGTCATGCAAATGATTTGAGGAAGCTTTAGACAAAATCAGTAAGCTATAGCTAGAGGCAAGATAATTGGTCAATCAAAACTAAAAGCTAACTTTTTATTCGTGTTAATACCTCTAAAACAGTTCTATACTTCCACATGTCTTACAGCTCAATCTTACTTCCTTCTACCGACTAGTTAAGCATTTAATCAAGGTTTGTATAGCAATCAGATCTACTAGCTACTAGCATGGCATTTATGTTTCAACGTTTGTGTACTTGTGAGTCACTACTTAGACATACTCTCACACTACAGTCATGCTCACTAGCTAGACACTAAAGCAGTTATACGATATTATCATCTTTAATAGTTGAGACAGCGGTGACAGGTCGGTGGTTCCCCACTCGTAGAGCGACATAACTCAACTAAAGGTTCACATCAAGACAACGGTGACAGGTCGCTGGTTCCCCGTATGAAGAAGTTATGCCCAAAATACTAACACGTGGTCGTATGCTTCATGTCGGCCTCAAATCCCTCATGTTCCGCTTGCTAGTCTTCGTCCAAGTGTCTTGTGGCTTCGTGTTAAGTTCAGTAGAAACGTTTGCCTTCACTTGCACGCCTTGTGAACCTATCATAACATGTCATCCAATTAAGTACCAAAAGTTCACATTTCTAAACTCATTTAGACATCAAAACACGGCCTAATGATATGGGAAATAATCACAAAATGGACGCTCATCAGTGTTTTTTGGTTATTTGTTGGCGATTCCCCGAAGGTAGAGTTCGTGCCTTTTTATGCTAATCAAATATATGAGTGTTAGCCGATTGAGATCGTGCTTGTTGAATGAGTTTTAGATCTGATCGATCATGTTTAGAATGTGCTCTGATCTGTTTGATAGAGTTTATTATGATATGAATGAATGAATGCCTTTGAAGGTCTTATACATCTCCTTTTATAGAAAAGGTTCAACTTGGAGAGAAAGTCAAGCTTTCTAGGGTTTCCTTGGTTTAAGGCCAGGAATATTATTTCCATAATTACCGGCCCTTTGTGATAAGAACAGATCCCGACTTTACAGGGGAATAATTCTTATCTCTTTTATCTTCTGCGCGAGCTTTCATCACAGAGAACCTTTGTATCATAGTGCGCTGCTGACCCTTCGCGTGACAGGTCCTACGTGGTGTTGGGAGGGTATATCATCATTGACTTTAAAGTCCTTATCAAAAGTAGAATAATCAAAAGTCTTGTAATTGTTTGGCAGTGTGTCACCTATTTTATTAAAGTTGCTGGGTTCCTTGGCCCGCTTTCCATTTGGTGGATGCATAGGTGCATCAAATCTTTGTGTGAAAGATCCAACGCTTGAAGTATCATCGTCTTCAACTGTTACCCATTCTCGAAACTCAATTGGGGGCGGCAACTTAGAAAAAAATACTATGTTCAAGTCAACTTTGACTCTGCAATCTGCATTCTACATATGTAACAATATGTTCCTCAAATACGTTCAAGTTTTGTTTTTTTTTTTTTTTTTTTTTTTTTTTTTTTTTTTTTTTTTTTTTTTTTTTTTTTTTTTTTTTTTTTTTTTTTTTTTTTTTTTTTTTTTTTTTTTTTTTTTTTTTTTTTTTTTTTTTTTTTTTTTTTTTTTTTTTTTTTTTTTTTTTTTTTTTTTTTTTTTTTTTTTTTTTTTTTTTTTTTTTTTTTTTTTTTTTTTTTTTTTTTTTTTTTTTTTTTTTTTTTTTTTTTTTTTTTTTTTTTTTTTTTTTTTTTTTTTTTTTTTTTTTTTTTTTTTTTTTTTTTTTTTTTTTTTTTTTTTTTTTTTTTTTTTTTTTTTTTTTTTTTTTTTTTTTTTTTTTTTTTTTTTTTTTTTTTTTTTTTTTTTTTTTTTTTTTTTTTTTTTTTTTTTTTTTTTTTTTTTTTTTTTTTTTTTTTTTTTTTTTTTTTTTTTTTTTTTTTTTTTTTTTTTTTTTTTTTTTTTTTTTTTTTTTTTTTTTTTTTTTTTTTTTTTTTTTTTTTTTTTTTTTTTTTTTTTTTTTTTTTTTTTTTTTTTTTTTTTTTTTTTTTTTTTTTTTTTTTTTTTTTTTTTTTTTTTTTTTTTTTTTTTTTTTTTTTTTTTTTTTTTTTTTTTTTTTTTTTTTTTTTTTTTTTTTTTTTTTTTTTTTTTTTTTTTTTTTTTTTTTTTTTTTTTTTTTTTTTTTTTTTTTTTTTTTTTTTTTTTTTTTTTTTTTTTTTTTTTTTTTTTTTTTTTTTTTTTTTTTTTTTTTTTTTTTTTTTTTTTTTTTTTTTTTTTTTTTTTTTTTTTTTTTTTTTTTTTTTTTTTTTTTTTTTTTTTTTTTTTTTTTTTTTTTTTTTTTTTTTTTTTTTTTTTTTTTTTTTTTTTTTTTTTTTTTTTTTTTTTTTTTTTTTTTTTTTTTTTTTTTTTTTTTTTTTTTTTTTTTTTTTTTTTTTTTTTTTTTTTTTTTTTTTTTTTTTTTTTTTTTTTTTTTTTTTTTTTTTTTTTTTTTTTTTTTTTTTTTTTTTTTTTTTTTTTTTTTTTTTTTTTTTTTTTCAACTTTGACTTGCAATAGTCAAATGTTGACTTACTTAAATATGTCTAGAAAAATCTATGGATATAACCAAAACAAATGTGTTGAAAAGCATGATACCTTCGGAAAGAAATTCACATGTATATGTTCCGCCTCAAAGATGCATACATGTCCGCTTTACCAGAACGTGGTGAGCGGCGATAGATTGGATACCCACCCCTTTTAGCCTTACAAGAACGTAGGTGTCACTTTGGGAATGTGCGATGCGGTTTATGCAATATTGAACCTGAATTTGTTGACCATATGTTTGTGGCCTGTGAGATTTTGTGGAATTACATTAGCAAATGGTGCAAAGTGAGAGCATTTATTATTTTTCCTTCAAAGATGTCATAGAGATGCACAAGTTTGTGGGTTTAAGGAAGAAGGCTTATATGGAAGACTAAGAATGGTTACAAGGTTTAGGCAATTGACGTTGTTTGTACACCGAACCGGGGCTAGGATAAATGTGGGATGATGGGTATTTTGGGGCTATTCGTTGGCGGTTTCCCCAAGTTAGAGTTCTAGCCTCTTTACACCAATCGAACAGGTGTGCGATCTATATGTGATCGAATATGAAATTGCATGCCTTTAGAAGGTCTTACGAGCCTCCTTTTATAGGAGGGAATATTCTTGGAGAATAAGTAGGCCTCTTTAGGGTTTCCTAAGTCTTAGGCCAGGGATATTATTTCCCTAGTTATCAGTTGGAAATGATAAGATCAAATCCCGAGTTTTTAGGGGAGTAATTCTTATCCCTTTCATCTTACTGCGGAAGCCTTCGTTACGGAGAAGCCTTCGTGTTATTGCCCTTCTGTGTGGCAGATCCTGCGTACCGCTGGGAGGGTATATCATCAAGCCCCCCAGTCCAAGGTGATGATTTTTGCCACACAAGCATTGCCTTGGACTATTCGCGGTTACTTCGTTTTTCCCAGGGGGTATTTAGTAAATTCTCTGAACCGCTTAATTAATATTGATTTGAAAGTTAATTAAGCGTGGTAGATGAGCGCGTATCCTTAGAAAAGCAATCGACGGTTGTGATCTTCATGCAGCCGCATATATAAATTCTTTTTTCCCCTGTTTTCTTTTTTTCTTTTATTCATTCGCAAAATAACCCCTCTCTCTCTTAGGGTTTCTGATCGTCGTCTTCTCCGATCACAGCGTTAGGTACGTGTTCCCTTCTTGTCTTTTTCTACTTTCCCCCTTTATTTTCCCTTTCTGATGTCGAAAAGGAGGTATAGAAACTACTGAATCGACCGTCATTCGGTCGAAACTAAATGATTTCGTCAATAAATACTTTCCTGGCAAAATATCCTTGTTTAAAATTCCATCTGATGGAGAAACTATCTTGACTCCTCCAGGATGGTATGTAGGTTTCTATCTCAAATCCATGACTGAGGGTAATGTTAGATACCATTTTTCTCCTTTTCTGCTTGGTGTCCTTGACTATTTTAGTTTCCACATTTCCACTATCACTCCTCTTGGTTTATCAAGAATAGTGGCCTTTGAAGTGATGTGTAGGGCGTATGGCGGTGGGCCATCGCTTGATCATTTTAGGTATTTTGTTCAAACTTGCCCTTCTGGTGATTGGGTCACTATAGGTAACCGTTCAAAGAGTGGTTGTTTTCGAAGGGGTGGTTTGGATATCCACGAGTGGAAGAGCGGTTTTATTTTTATGAAAGCTTCCTTGATCCCCAATACCTATGATTCTGTGACCGATAGAAAGTTATTACGTATTCATGAAAAATACGAGAATCCCTTCCCTGATTACCCTGTTGATGATTTGTGTCGGGAGATTCGATCTAATCCCATAAAGGTTGTATTGTACCCTGATGTTGTATTGTATAAAGCCAAGGTGATTGGTACCTTACCTGGTGGTGTAGATATTGATGGTAAGGATTTTCTGTCTGTTGTATTTTGTAATGTTTTATTATTTGGTTTTGATTGTATTGTTGATATTTGTCTTTTGCAGATATGACTTTCAGGAAGTTTGTGAAGAAGGGTGTCAAAAAAGTGACTGTGGTACCTCGTCTGGAGGGGCAGGGGAGTGGTGTTGCCGATACTCCAAATGCTGGTTCTTCAGGTCTGCGTAACGAACCCCATGAGGTTTCAAGTCTTGCAAATCCCACTGTTTTAAGTGTTGATACGTCTGAGGCTGAGATTGTTGAGGTATCTGCTACTGACAAGAGGAAAAATAAGAAGGTCGCTCTCAGTTCTAGTGTTCCTCCTACCATCGCCAGTCGCTTAAAAAGAGGAAAGTTGGTGATGATGCTAAATCTGTTGAGTTCCGAAAGCCCTCTGTTGCAAAGACAGGTTTGATTTTCCTTTGTCTTCGCTCATATGCTTATATTCGATTTTCTGTACTATTATGCAGAAGCAGTTGTTTAAATCTACTGTTGACTGCAGGTCTTCATGATCAAGAAATTTTTGGTTGGCTAGATGGTGAAGATATGAATGCTGAGGATGTAAAGAAAATAGATAACATGGATAATGAGACATTCTTGCGTGTTTTCAAAAAAGATCGCCAGTTCCATTCTTATCTTGATGCAGTTGTTGCTAGACGTTTCTCTAGGATGTCTGTTGATCTTAGGTCCAAGAGTTTGGAGGTGCAGTCTTTGTTGGCCACCGTTGAAGATCTCAAGGCTAGGGAGGCCAGATTTGTTACCACTGTTGAGTCGTCTGATATTGTCCAGGATTTAAAGCAGAAGATAAACATGTTGAAAGCTGATGCGGTTGTTCATGAGGAAGTTATTTTAAAGTTGCAACAAGAGTGTAATGCAGAACGTGAGAACAGTAGGTTGTTGCGTGAGCAGGTTAATGTGTTGAAGCATGATCGAGTCAGGTTGGTTACAGAGGTGATTCCACATGTGAGCAGGTCTCTGTTATATAGTGATGAAGTTGGGCAGCTTTTGGGAGAGATGACTTCAGCTGAAAGGGCTGATGAGAGGTCTACTATTTTGGAAGAGTTTGCTGCTGAGGGGAAATGTGATTTGCAGTGCAGGGGAGATTTTATTGCTAGTGCCTCTCATGACCTTGATGTTTCTGACCAGAAGTGGAAGGATGTTGTCTTTCCTTACCTGGAGAAGGTTATGGTTGATCCCAATGCTGCTGTTGATGACCTGCTCAAGATTGTTCCTGATGTAATTCAACCTGAAGCTGCTGCTAATCCCCATTAATGTGTTTATGGCCCGTGTGCCACCTGTCGTTTAAAAATAAGGATTTCCAAATAATTTCGCCTAACGACGTCAAAGAAAGCGAAATTAAACTTTATTAGTTGGTGTTACTAGCCATACCATCAAAACAAGTTTAAATGGAAATCCGTCGGTTGCCCAACATGAAACAACCGACCACAATATGAGTACAATTCATAAATATCATAACATAATGCAAAAGTATAAAGTGAGCAGCCACTATGGGTAAAGTATAGCCATCATCAAGTCAATCTACCCATGCCTCGCTCTTACTCATCATCCATCACATAACTTGCTAAACCTGAGGGGGCAACATATTTCAAGAAACAGGTGTTAACTAACGAATTAGCTAAGTAAGATAACACGTCATTAATAAAACATTTGTCCAAATTAAAACATTATATAAAAGTCGTATTACATCATTAAGGCACATATCATCTAAAAACATCACATAATTGCATTTAACATCTTTCATATAGGATAGATCATCCTAAATGTGCCTAATCATCTTTAGCATCTTCACATATCACATCTAAACATCTTTGTAGTGGTGACATAAGTCACACCCGACTAGATGGATAAACCTTACGGCTGTCCATCAATGTCGTTAAGGAATGGCAAGCCAATCCAGGAGTAATCCGTATGTTCATGACAAATGAGGCTGGTCAGACCTCCCGTATTACTCTTCACATCTAAGACCATGTTGCAAGGAGCCACCCGAGCAACCACATCTACGCACCCGCCGGGCAAGGGCAAGTACGGGTTAAGCTTAACACTTTCACATCTAAATTACGAGCTCGATTTCACATCTCATATAGTTTAGGTGTTTACGCTACCTTAATATTTATCACATATACATCTTTACGTTTGGGCCCTTAAACGTGCATGTGTCATGGCAACCTAATAAGTCTAGTGAACTAGATGAACAGGCCATACAAACATGCACATTTCAATACATCTCAAAACATAGCATATCATTTCATTTCATATCATAGGGACTGCATATCAGGCCTCAATGGTCATTTACATAGCCCATATCACCTCCCGTGTAACCCCAAAAACCCATAAGCAATCAAGATATCATTTGGAAAGTTATTATATGAAAACCATGTTTTTGTTGAACCCTCAGCGTGTCAAAGTAGTGTATCTTACCTTGATACAGCTTACCAACAAGTTAAGAGTATCTTATAGTGCTTGCTAAGTGCTCCCGACAACCTAGAATGAGTATAAGATCGATCTATAAGCTAAACAAGTCAAAAGTACCAAACTGGGAAAATATGCCCCGCATGGCCAAAATATGCGCCGCATATTTTGAGGTTTCAGAAGTCAGAGAATTTCATCTTTTGCATATGCTCCGCATATTTCAAAAAAACTCAGAATATGCCCCGCAAGGAATTTCCATGCGCCGCATTTGTCAACCCAAATGGCATGACAAGAAACTCATAGTGCCCATATCGTGTACGAAAAGCTGTCTTGGCCACATCTTCCTTTTTGACCTTTAATTGATGATAGTCGGACCGCAAATCAATCTTAGAGAAGTAAGAAACATCATGGAGCTGATCAAAGAGATCATCAATGCGCGAGAGAGGATACTTATTCTTAACCGTTCACTTATTCAGCTCACGGTAGTCTATGCACATGCGCATAGAACCATCTTTCTTCTTGACAAAGAGAACCGGAGCTCCCCAAGGCGAGGAACTAGGTTGTATAAAGCCTTTGTCAAGTAGCTCTTGAAGCTGAGACATTAGCTCATTCATTTCAGTAGGAGCCAAACGATATGGTGCTTTTGCAACAGGAGTAGCACCAGATACAAGATCAATCTGAAAAGTGACCTCTCGGTCGGGAGGAATACCAGGAAGATCATCCGGAAAGACATCAGAAAATTCAGAAACCACATCAACATTAGAGATAGATGACTTCTCCTTTCGTGTATCGATAACATAAGCAAGAAAGTGATTCTTATTATGCCGAATGCATTTAAGAGCCTTCATCAAATTAATGATCTTTATGCTCCTTTTCTTCTTATCTCCATACACAGAAATGACTTTACCATCCGGGGTAGAGAAACGCACGATCTTTTGAGAACATATAATAGTAGCATCATTTTGAGACAACCAATCCATCCCTATCACTATATCAAAACCAGCAAGAGTAGTAGGCAACAACTGGACCAGAAAGGAATGACCCTCTATCTCAATGGAACAATCATCATAACCCACATGAATGTCATTAATAGTACCGTTAGCAATTTCGACCTCTATTGAACAATCTAATGGAGCAGTAACTCTTTCAAGCTTAGGAGCAAACAATGTGGACACAAAAGACCTATTTACACCCGAATCAAAGAGAACAGAAGCAGGTTTTGAATTAACAAGAAAAGTACCACTTACCACCTCATCGTTGTCCTTAGCAGCTTCCACTGTCATCTGAAGAGCTTGAACCTTTTGCTTTTGGGCAGCCACCTTCTTCCCATTATTCTTCATTTGAGGACAATCAGCACTCAAATGACCCGTTTCTTGACACTTATAACAACAAGTCTTGTCTTTACAAACAGCTGCAGCGTGCCCCGGTTTACCACACTTATCACACCTCTTGGTCTTGTCGGAACATGGACCATCATGATAGGACTTGCAAGCTGAACACCATGTGCTACTCTTCTTCTTATCCTTTTCCCCATTCAAGGAAGAACCACTTTTAAACCTCTTATTAGAATTTGATGACCCATTGAACCTTCTCTTGAATCCAAACTTCTTATCATCAGCTTTATCAACCACTTTCTCATACCTGAAATCATCATCTAACCTTTTGGACTCCTTAATCGCAGCAGACAATGTAGTATGTTGCCTACAAAGGCCACGATAACTAGCAGGGAGACCATCACAATAAGCTTCAATCTGATCAACTTCTCTACGAACCATGTGACCAACAAACTTGAGCTTTTCCATAAATGAGTGAGCATACTCAGTTATGGCACCTGGCTTAGCGGTTAAAGCTCTGAATTCTTTCTCAATCAACCTCAACTCACGAGTACCAACATATTCCTCCAAAAACTTTTCCTTGAAAGTACCCCAAGGCATTGCAGCTAACACCTCAGGAATCAATGAAACAGTAGTAGATTTCCACCAGTTGCAGGCATTCTTCTTTAGCATACGGGAAGCACACAATACCTTCATATCCTCGGGACAATAGCATAAAGAAAACACAACCTCTATATCATCCAACCATTCCATAGCAGCTACAGCATCTTGAGTACCATCAAATGCTTTTGCACCACACTTCTGAAAGCTCTCATACTTAAAGTTAGTGGCATGAGGATCAACCACAACACGAGGCTCTACCACATTTCCCCTACCATTCACATCAGCAACAACATTCTCAGGAGCAACCTGTGACCTTACAATGGATGGCTCAGCACGGTTTGAGTGGTTGGAATAATTTCCATCAGTATGCTCATCCCGATGCAAACTAGCTTCCCTTTCAACTTCTCTTTCAGCTCTCACTTGAGCCAACTCCTCTTCATTCCTTCTCAAAAGAGCTCGAATAGCCCTCAACTCTCCAAACATTTCAGCTTGATTAGGGACCTGTTCAATCACTGGGTTTTCCCTATCGATTTCTGACCTTGTGGGTTGTGTACCCAAAAGTGGCCTTCGAGGAGGCCTTTGGTTAACACCATTTCCAACACCATTCTGATGAGTTTGAGCATTACTTGGGGTAGCTCTATCATGTTGACTGTTAGCACGAGTGTTAACCATGTTGTCTACAATGCAATGACGACGTTTAGCAAGAGGTAAAGTGGGAACAAAGAGATTAAGGCTACATAACATCTATTTCAATAATATATAAACACATTCATGCCTCAATCTACACTCTCACTCAGTCCCAAACCCGTCCTAAAGCATTTCATCTCAAAGGCTAAGCATACCTACTTAAGCCTAACTTATCCTCTATCGGTTTAAGTCCAATTCCTATGGTAAATCTATAGTCCTTGGTTCACTTAAACCATTTCTCTGATACCAACTTGTAACACCTGTCGTTTAAAAATAAGGATTTCCAAAAAAATTCTCCTGACGGCGTGAAAGAAAGCGGAATTAAACTTTAAAAGTCCAAATCAACAAAATCTGTTTGGTTCATTTATTAGTTGGTGTTACTAGCCACACCATCAAAACAAGTTTAAATAAAAATCCGTCGGTTGCCCAACATGAAACAACCGACCACAATACGAGTACAATTCATAAATATCATAACATAATGCAAAAGTCTAAAGTGAGCAGCCACTATGGGTAAACTATAGCCATCATCAAGTCAATATTTACGTTTGGGCCCTTAAACGTGCACGTGTCATGGCAACCTAATAAGTCTAGTGAACTAGATGAACAAGCCATACAAACATGCACATTTCAATACATCTCAAAACATAGCATATCATTTCATTTCATATCATAGGGACTGCATATCAGGCCTCAATGGTCATTTACATAGCCCATATCACCTCCCGTGTAACCCCGAACACCCATAAGCAATCAAGATATCATTTGGAAAGTTATTATATGAAAACCATGTTTTTGTTGAACCCTCAAGGTGTCAAAGTAGTGTATCTTACCTTGATACAGCTTACCAAAAAGTTAAGAGTATCTTATAGTGCTTGCTAAGTGCTCCCGACAACCTAGAATGAGTATAAGATCGGTTTATAAGCTAAACAAGTCAAAAGTACCAAACTGGGCAAATATGCCCCGCATGGCCAAAATATGCGCCGCATATTTTGAGGTTTCAGAAGTCAGAGAATTTCATCTTTTGCATATGCTCCGCATATTTCAAAAAAACTCAGAATATGCCCCGCATGGAATTTCCATGCGCCGCATATCGGGCTCCCTTCAGAAATCAATTTTTCAAAACTGGTAGATATGCGCCGCATGGATGGTTCATGCGCCGCATATTGCCAAGTTCGACCAAAAACCCAACTTTCAAACCTTTAATCGAATTTCATACGAACACACACCATTAATTCGACCTGGAGACATAAAATTAACCTTTTTGACAATACTTTTGAGGACTTTAATCCATCAATCAAACCTTAAATCCTTTACAACATAAATCACTCTTTGAATTGCCCGAATAACATGAAATCGGTAATGTTTAATCAATTAGCCCAACCCAAACCCCATGGCCTGGATTGAATACCCATCCATGACTCAAATAATCAGTTTTCAAAGAGAATATTACCTATATTACCTGCGCTTGATGTAAGGGATCTAAGATCTAAACAAGGCTTGATCAAAACGGCACGAAACGGTTGATTCTTGAAGGAAACTTGCTTGGAGAGGGAGGGGAATCGGCTGGGGGTTCTTCACACACAAGATGCAGAAGTTTTGTGACAATTAGGGCTGCCTAATTGCCCTCTAACCCCTGTCCATCAACCCAATAAGTTACACTTAGGACCCCTCAACTTCTAAACTTAACTTTCTTAGCTTAATTCTTTTACCGGGAGACTTAACACACCAACAAGCACTTAATTACATCATTCTACTTTATTTACTTTCATTAACATCATATTAATCATTTCACATTAAACATATAAGCATTTAATCACATATGGACACATAGACTTAACGAACCTAACGTTAACTAACGGGAAAGTCAAATAGTCAAACACGAAAAGTTTGGGATGTTACACTTGTTGGGATTTTTGGGTTTTTATCAAAGTAATATTATCCTTATAATATTAAAACGCAGCGGAAAATTGAACCTTTCAATATGTTGGTATAGTTAAATTCAAAGTTTAACTTATAAAATAAAACCCAAACAATAAGGATCCATGTATATGAATAGCATACATACAAAACAACAACCATAGGGTGTTTTAGAAAACTACCTTCTTCCAAGCTTATGAGAAGGTTGAATGAAGGAGATGATGATCTTGAAGTGGCAAGTCTTCAACCTAGAAGAACCTCAAGCTTGTATACCCCAAGCTTCCAACAAACACCCTAAAAGTGCTAGGAATTAAACTTGAAACCCCTTTCTTCTTTTTCCCTTTGGCCGAAATTCAATAGAAGAAAAGGAAGAAGAAAAGCTATTGAGTCTTGAGAGAAAATTGTCTTACAATTGCATGTGTGTGGTGATGCACTCTATGTTGTGTATCTTGTGTGTTGTGTACATCACCCCATGTGCTATATGTAGAACAAAATACTCCAAAGGCACATGGGGGGGGGGGGGGGGGGGGGGGGGGGGGGGGGGGGGGGGGGGGGGGGGGGGGGGGGGGGGGGGGGGGGGGGGGGGGGGGGGGGGGGGGGGGGGGGGGGGGGGGGGGGGGGGGGGGGGGGGGGGGGGGGGGGGGGGGGGGGGGGGGGGGGGGGGGGGGGGGGGGGGGGGGGGGGGGGGGGGGGGGGGGGGGGGGGGGGGGGGGGGGGGGGGGGGGGGGGGGGGGGGGGGGGGGGGGGGGGGGGGGGGGGGGGGGGGGGGGGGGGGGGGGGGGGGGGGGGGGGGGGGGGGGGGGGGGGGGGGGGGGGGGGGGGGGGGGGGGGGGGGGGGGGGGGGGGGGGGGGGGGGGGGGGGGGGGGGGGGGGGGGGGGGGGGGGGGGGGGGGGGGGGGGGGGGGGGGGGGGGGGGGGGGGGGGGGGGGGGGGGGGGGGGGGGGGGGGGGGGGGGGGGGGGGGGGGGGGGGGGGGGGGGGGGGGGGGGGGGGGGGGGGGGGGGGGGGGGGGGGGGGGGGGGGGGGGGGGGGGGGGGGGGGGGGGGGGGGGGGGGGGGGGGGGGGGGGGGGGGGGGGGGGGGGGGGGGGGGGGGGGGGGGGGGGGGGGGGGGGGGGGGGGGGGGGGGGGGGGGGGGGGGGGGGGGGGGGGGGGGGGGGGGGGGGGGGGGGGGGGGGGGGGGGGGGGGGGGGGGGGGGGGGGGGGGGGGGGGGGGGGGGGGGGGGGGGGGGGGGGGGGGGGGGGGGGGGGGGGGGGGGGGGGGGGGGGGGGGGGGGGGGGGGGGGGGGGGGGGGGGGGGGGGGGGGGGGGGGGGGGGGGGGGGGGGGGGGGGGGGGGGGGGGGGGGGGGGGGGGGGGGGGGGGGGGGGGGGGGGGGGGGGGGGGGGGGGGGGGGGGGGGGGGGGGGGGGGGGGGGGGGGGGGGGGGGGGGGGGGGGGGGGGGGGGGGGGGGGGGGGGGGGGGGGGGGGGGGGGGGGGGGGGGGGGGGGGGGGGGGGGGGGGGGGGGGGGGGGGGGGGGGGGGGGGGGGGGGGGGGGGGGGGGGGGGGGGGGGGGGGGGGGGGGGGGGGGGGGGGGGGGGGGGGGGGGGGGGGGGGGGGGGGGGGGGGGGGGGGGGGGGGGGGGGGGGGGGGGGGGGGGGGGGGGGGGGGGGGGGGGGGGGGGGGGGGGGGGGGGGGGGGGGGGGGGGGGGGGGGGGGGGGGGGGGGGGGGGGGGGGGGGGGGGGGGGGGGGGGGGGGGGGGGGGGGGGGGGGGGGGGGGGGGGGGGGGGGGGGGGGGGGGGGGGGGGGGGGGGGGGGGGGGGGGGGGGGGGGGGGGGGGGGGGGGGGGGGGGGGGGGGGGGGGGGGGGGGGGGGGGGGGGGGGGGGGGGGGGGGGGGGGGGGGGGGGGGGGGGGGGGGGGGGGGGGGGGGGGGGGGGGGGGGGGGGGGGGGGGGGGGGGGGGGGGGGGGGGGGGGGGGGGGGGGGGGGGGGGGGGGGGGGGGGGGGGGGGGGGGGGGGGGGGGGGGGGGGGGGGGGGGGGGGGGGGGGGGGGGGGGGGGGGGGGGGGGGGGGGGGGGGGGGGGGGGGGGGGGGGGGGGGGGGGGGGGGGGGGGGGGGGGGGGGGGGGGGGGGGGGGGGGGGGCTTTGTAGCAGGCCTTAGACATCTTACTCTCAACGAATAAGAGGGACAAATTCCATCTCGACTACATACGTCTCTCATAATCACCTTATATCATACCTGAGCTTAGTCTTATGTACTGCCATGTTTCAGAACAGCGAAGAGTTAAGTCAAAGTATAATATTCAGTGAATATCAAGACCCAATATGTATCTCAGGTCTGAGGATACAATGATATTCGCCTTTTAACTCAAGATTACTTATGATCAATCACAGAGATTCCATGTAGTAATGCTTGATTGCAGGTCAGTCCAATATTTGTATCCCACAAATATCTATGAACCTTGGTAGCAACACTTTGCTCTATATTCAAAACCTTTTAAATATCTACCAATCCAAGTTCATAATAATCTTACATTCATATTTGTTCCCACAAATATGATCGACTACGGACATTTAGAATAATTAACTTATTCATGGATTTAAACATGCAAAAATGGAACATAACACAATTTAAATGCAAAATACCAATATTCATATAAATGTGTTAATAACTACAAGTGTTCCGATATCCAAATACATAAAATAGATCAAATCCAATCACTAGAATATCGAAGTCCCATGGCACAAGTATGACTCTCATGCTTAGGCCTTTCAAGGAGCTTCGTGAGTGGGTCCGCAACATTTTGATCGGTGTGAACTTTGTGAATACATATCTTTCCCTTTTCAACTTCATCCCTTATGTAGTTGAATCTCCGCTCAATGTGCCTAGTCTTTTGATGTGCACGAGGTTCCTTGATTTGAGCAATCGCACCCTCGTTATCACAAAGAATTTCTAGGGGTCCTTGAATGGAAGGAACAACCCCTAGATCGGCAATGAATTTCTTCAACCATGCAGCTTCTTGTGCTGCTAAAGAAGCGGCGATGTATTCAGACTCTGTAGTGGACAATGCAACCACATCTTGCTTTGAGCTTTTCCAAGAAACAGCTCCTCCATTTAGAATGAAGATATACCCCGATTGTGATCGAGAATCATCTCGATCAGTTTGGAAACTCGCATCCGTGTAACCCTTTACAACGAGTTCCTCCTCACCAGATCCATATATTAAGAACATATCTTTAGTGTTTCTAAGATATTTCAATATATATTTGACAGCCATCCAATGACTATCACCTGGATTTTGCTGGTATCTACTTGTCATGCTTAAAGCGCATGACACGTCCGGTCTCGTGCATATCATAGCATACATGATGGATCCTATAGCAGATGCATATGGGATTCCACTCATTCTCTCTTGCTCAACTTTTGAGCTGGGAGATTGAGAAGTACTCAATATAGTTCCTCTTTGAATAGGCACCAAACCCTTTTGGAGTTTTCCATCTTGAACCTTTTCAAGATCTTGTCTATGTATGCACTTTGATTCAAACCTATTAAGCGCCTTGATCTATCCTATAGATCCTTATTCCCAAAATATAGGCGGCTTCACCAAGATCCTTAATGGAAAAGCAACTTCCAAGCCAGGCTTTTACACCTTCCAAGGTTGGAATGTCATTTCCAAATAGTAGAATGTCATCGACATATAATACTAGAAAAGTAATGATGCTCCCACTAGCCTTCTTATACACACAAGCTTCATCAGCGTTTTTGATGAAGCCAAATTTCTTGACTTCTTCATCAAAACGACGATTCCAGCTTCTTGATGCTTGTTTCAATCCATAGATTGATTTCTTTAACTTGCATACTTTATTAGGATGTTTTGGATCGACAAAACCTTCAGGCTGATCCATATAGACATCTTCCTCAAGATATCCATTTAGAAAAGCGGTTTTGACATCCATTTGCCATATCTCATAGTCATAATGTGCGGCTATGGCAAATAATATCCTAATAGACTTTAGCATTGCCACAGGCGAAAAAGTTTCATCATAATCGACCCCTCGAGTTTGAGTGAAACCTTTTGCTACAAGTCTAGCTTTATAAGTACTCAAGTTTCCATGCATATCGTGTTTCAATTTGAACACCCACTTACTTCCAACTACTTTGGAATTAGGAGGTTCAACAACCAATTCCCAAACTTGGTTGTCATACATGGATTGCATCTCAGCGTTCATGGCCTCTAGCCATTTGTCCGAATCTGATTTGGACATAGCATCATGGTAGGTGGTAGGTTCATCAGAAACTACCATGTAGCATTCATCCACGAGAAATCCATATCTCTCAGGTGGATAAGTAGCTCTACCAGATCTACGAACGTTTTGTGTGTCTTGATCAACCCTTTGATCATCTTCAACATCCTTTTGTTGAATGCTAGTGTCACCCAAGTGTGTATCTGTCAGTGGTTCTTGATCTTCTTCAAGTTCCACTGTTCTGGAACTAGTTCCTTCCATAAGGAATTTGGTTTCCAAGAACTCAGCCTTTCGAGCAACAAATACATTTTGCTCATTAGGATTGTAGAAATAATATCCCAAATCATCTTTGGGATATCCTACAAAGATACACTTAGTGGATCGGGGCTCTAATTTGTTTGAGGCATCATGTCTTACATAAGCCTCACAACCCCATACCTTTAAATATGATAAAGATGGAACTCTTCCATGCCATATTTCAAAAGGTGTTTTCTCCACTTTCTTGGTGGGAGCCATATTTAAAATTCGGGCAGCAGAGATTATGGCATATCCCCAAAATGATAGAGGTAGTGAGCTTCTGCTCATCATGGAACGAACCATATCTAATAGAGTTCGATTCCTCCTTTCAGACACACCATTATGTTGTGGTGTTCCAGGTGGAGTTAGTTGTGAGACAATCCCACAACTTCTAAGATGATCTTGAAAAGCATCACTTAGGTATTCACCTCCTCTATCAGAACGAAGAATTTTTATTGTCTTACTGAGTTGGTTTTCTACTTCATTCTTGAAAATTTTGAACATTTCAAAAGCTTCACTCTTATGTTTTAATAAGTATACATAACCGTAACGACTATAGTCATCGGTGAATGTAATGAAGTATCTTTCACCATTCCTAGTCATTGGCTTAAAGGACCACATACATCCGAATGTATGATACCTAATAAATCTTTTGCCCTTTCATTAGTGCCTTTGAAAGGTGCTTTAGTCATCTTGCCTTGTAAACAAGATTCACATACATTAAATGAATCATTTGATTTTGTTTTCAAAAGACCATTCTTTTGAAGTGTTAGTATGCGATTCTTATTTATATGGCCAAGACGACAATGCCAAATATAGGTTTCACTTAAATCTAATTTAAGTTTCTTGGTGGAGCCATATTTAAAATTCGGGCAGCAGAGATTATGGCATATCCCCAAAATGATAGAGGTAGTGAGCTTCTGCTCATCATGGAACGAACCATATCTAATAGAGTTCGATTCCTCCTTTCAGACACACCATTATGTTGTGGTGTTCCAGGTGGAGTTAGTTGTGAGACAATCCCACAACTTCTAAGATGATCTTGAAAAGCATCACTTAGGTATTCACCTCCTCTATCAGAACGAAGAATTTTTATTGTCTTACTGAGTTGGTTTTCTACTTCATTCTTGAAAATTTGAACATTTCAAAAGCTTCACTCTTATGTTTTAATAAGTATACATAACCGTAACGACTATAGTCATCGGTGAATGTAATGAAGTATCTTTCACCATTCCTAGTCATTGGCTTAAAGGACCACATACATCCGAATGTATGATACCTAATAAATCTTTTGCCCTTTCATTAGTGCCTTTGAAAGGTGCTTTAGTCATCTTGCCTTGTAAACAAGATTCACATACATTAAATGAATCATTTGATTTTGTTTTCAAAAGACCATTCTTTTGAAGTGTTAGTATGCGATTCTTATTTATATGGCCAAGACGACAATGCCAAATATAGGTTTCACTTAAATCTAATTTAAGTTTCTTGGTGGTAGCTTGGTACATTGAGTTATCATATGTTTGGTTTTCATGAACTAATTCATAAATACCATTTAAAGGCATAGCTTTAAAATAAAATACATCATTCAAAGAAACATGGATATCATTGTTAACAAAATTAAAATCATATCCAACATGTCTTAAACGGGAAACAGAAATAATACTCCTAGTCAAACTAGGTGCATACAAAACATTGTTCAATACAATTTCCAAACCATTTGGAAGTTTCAAAAGATAGTCTCCTTGGGCTTCAACATGCACCAATGCACCATTGCCCATAAAGAGACTAATGTCTCCCTTCTTGATGTGCTTCTTTCTTATGAACCCCTGTAACATATTACAAATATGAGTTCCACATCCGGTATCCAATACCCATATGTAAGAAAAAACAGTATTAAGCTCAATATATATCATAAATATTGTACCTGAGGTTTGCCCTGCATCCCTCTTAGCTTTTAACTCTTTGAGATAGGTTGGACAATTACGTTTCCAATGTCCTACCTCCCCACACTCAAAGCATGGGTCATTGACAGCAACCTTTTGCTTCTTCGCTTTTTGGGTATCCATTTTTCCCTTTCCTTTGCCTTTAAAATTCCCTTTGTGGTTACCCTTTCCCTTAGCAACATTTGCCTTGGGTCCGGAGTAAGCCCTTTTCTTTCCGCCTTCATTGATCATGAGAACGGGTTGAACTTTTCCTCCCATACTAGCCTCGGCCGTTTTGAGCATCCCATGAAGCTCGGAAACGGTCTTGTCCCATCCATTCATGTTATAATTTAACACGAAAGTTTCAAATCTCTTAGATAATGAGTTAAGGATCATATCCGTAGCTAACTCATTTGAGACGGGACAATTAAGCCTTTCGAGGCGATCAATGTAGCTTTTCATTTTAAGAACATATGTTGAGACGGGTTGTGAATCATCCATGCGACATGCATGAAGCGCTCGAACCGTTTCGAAGCGTTCAGCCCTTGCCTTTTGTTGGAACATTTCCTTGAGTTGGGTAATCATGTCGTACGCCCCATGATGCTCGAACTCCTTTTGGAGTTCGGGAGTCATACTCGCTAGCATTATGCAACTAACTTGCACGGAGTCCTCGACATATTTAGCCCAATCATTATAGGCTTCAACATCAGTTTCTTCGGGCTCATCAGGAATAGGATCGTCTAAAATATAGGATTTCTTTCGTGCCTGAGAACAATTCTCAAGTTACGAAACCAATCCACAAAGTTATTTTGATTAAGACGATCCTTTTCAAGGATGGATCTTAGTGAAAAGTTATGGACGTTTGGGTTGGGGTTAATTGCATTGTTAGCGGCCATCTACAAGATTAACAAAGTTCTTTATTAGTATTTTCGATATCAAATATAAATTTTAATTGTTAATACCCTTTTATGTCCCATGGACAATTAATAATTAAAACCTAGAATCCAACGTTACATTTAAATGATGGTTAGGTGACCTTTATCCCATGATCTAAATTAACAAGGTAGTCAACGTTTGACAATTGCAACACTTTGCAATTTCTAGTGGTATGGGACCGGTTTAATATCTTATATTAAGTTGGCATGTTTAATCCCATCAACGCCTTTGGTTACCATGCTTCGGTGACCCTAATCACATGGCTCCCAAATCAAGTTGTCCTACTTATACACACATGTAAATTTATCTTATACTAGTGGTTAGGTGACCTTTATCCCATAAGTACAATAAATTTACCTTAACTTATAAGTTCCCTCAAAGTAGTTAGGTGACCTTTATCCTACAAAGAGTTCCCAAATAATTAAGTGTTGTATAAAAGGATGGCGTTTAACTTGTTTTTAAAGGGTCGTTTGAGTTTTTATATTCTAGTTAAAAACTATGTACCATAATGAATTTTGAAATCCAAATTTCAAGGTTCTTTTATAAAATTCATTTTATAATTGTGACCATTAACTTTTAATAAAACCCATTTTATTTTACCAAGTTAATGTCAATATTAAAACCAATTTTAATCTTTATGTGTGTCTTTTAGTTTGTTGGTTTTTAAGCATCCACATGACAAAATAATAAACAACCAAACAAACATGACAAACATAATAAAAAGTGCACAACATTAGCCAACTATTTTGACCACACTTGTTAGCCGAAACAAGTGGGTCAAAAGGTCTCAACCTAAGGGACAAAGTAACACAAAATATTGTGTTAGTTAAGCTCCCACTTGATCTTGCATCCAAATGCTTCAAGTAACCTTTTGTGATGTGATTTGAATGATTTTCTTCATTTTGATAACCCACTGCGCCGCAGTGGGTCTAATATACTCCCACTGCGCCGCAGTGGGAAGTCACTGGTCTTCGGCTGCATTATCCCCCACTGCGCCGCAGTGGGTTTGACATACTCCCACTGCGCCGCAGTGGGAACTCACTGTCTTCGCCCGCATAATCCCCACTGCGCCGCAGTGGGTTTGATATACTCCCACTGCGCCGCAGTGAGAACTTACGGGTCTTCTCATTAGCCTCCAACTTTTAGCCCCAAACCTTTTGATGCCTTCTTGGAGATTACATTTATAATGAAAAATGCAACTAATCTACTTATTACATACCAAATGAAATAAATAGATTACATAACCAAATGAATGAATAAAATCCTATTTAACTATTACAACCATTGAATAATTAAACAAACACATCCACACATCACAAACATTCACAAGGTCTCTTGGCTAAGTTGTGACACTAAAATACACAAGAAAAAAAGGAACCTCCTTTTGTGTATTTATTTTGGCCATAACCAAATGACCAAAATATTGGATTTTGTCCAAACAAAATATCAACTTTTGATGTATGTATCCATATAACCGGCTCTAGATGCCATTGTTGGGATTTTTGGGTTTTTATCAAAGTAATATTATCCTTATAATATTAAAACGCAGCGGAAAATTGAACCATTTCAATTTGTGTATAGTTAAATTCAAAGTTTAACTTATAAAATAAAACCCAAACAATAAGGATCCATGTATATGAATAGCATACATACAAAACAACAACCATAGGGTGTTTTAGAAAACTACCTTCTTCCAAGCTTATGAGAAGGTTGAATGAAGGAGATGATGATCTTGAAGTGGCAAGTCTTCAACCTAGAAGAACCTCAAGCTAGTATACCCCAAGCTTCCAACAAACACCCTAAAAGTGCTAGGAATTAAACTTGAAACCCCTTTCTTCTTTTTCCCTTTGGCCGAATTCAATAGAAGAAAAGGAAGAAGAAAAGCTATTGAGTCTTGAGAGAAAATTGTCTTACAATTGCATGTGTGTGGTGATGCACTCTATGTTGTGTATCTTGTGTGTTGTGTACATCACCCCATGTGCTATATGTAGAACAAAATACTCCAAAGGCACATGGGGGGGGAAGGGGGCCGGCCCCAAGGGTGGGTCACAAACAAATTTTGTGTCCAAATTTTATAAACCATTTTTCTTGTACATTTTGTATATAAAATGCAACATGACTTGTTACATATCTTATGTAACATATTACATATTATATACAACACACATAAATGTTTATTTTACCAAATAAACATATTCACATTTCTCTCTAAATAAATCATCCATATAATTTATTTACATAGCTCAAGTGCAAGTATTTAGAAAACCACTTTCTAAATGTTTCAAGTATTGATATTTATTTAAAGATCATATCATACAAATAAATATCATAAGTGTTTGTCTAGCTTGTTATTGGGTATGACCCGACTTGGATCATCACGTACTAGCCACGTCAATTTAATATGTGTCTTGGCAGACGAATTCCAACAACACTTTGATGTGGCGTTTGTGCCCCCTTGGATAATTAATCTTTTGCTTTTAGCCTGTAGTGCTGTGTTAAAAAATTTACATTTTCATGTTTGCAGCTTAAAGCTGCTTATGGATATTTGCTTGCCTGCAGTTTAGTAACTGTAGTCTGATGATTTTCTTTTGGTAACTACATCTTATGGGCTGTTTTGTGAATATCTGTGCAGCTTGTAGCTGTTTGTGGATGTTGCAGCTTAAGAGCTGTCTTTTGGATATTTTGCAGTTTAAATACTGCTTTGTGAAAATTGCATTTTAAGAGTTGTCTTTTAAGCAGTTATGACTGCCTTTCTTTGCACCTACTTATTTGCATGCTATTTATGTAGATATATCCGTGTTGCAGATGTCTATTGGACTTTTGATTGTCCTCTTAGTCTTCGGAGTTTGATTATATGGGCGTCCCCATTTTAATGCATATATTTAGTATGCATATTGTGTTTCGTTTACTTTTTGTGCATATATGCATATTTTCTCAAAAAAGAAAATGTACTGATAAAAATAAGAAGCCTTTATTTAATAATATAAGGAGGTTACATACCATATCCTCTAGGATTTATAATAATGAAAGACTAATAGGTCTTGTGAATGGGGCTTGCTTTCGGGCGGATCACTATCCGTCTAAGCGCCTATAATAGGGTCCTTCGCTCCATGAGAGCCAATGGGGACCATCCTAGCCTTCCTCAGATAATCTCTTTGCCTTTGTCACCAAGGTCCCTATCCCTCCATCCGATTCGTACTTGATCATACCATGTACCACAAACAGGATCATCTCGAATTTCTGTATTCCAGGTCTTCCTAGGATTGCTTGGAAAGGCGAGGTTCCACTGACTACCAAGAACGTAATCTTCTCAGTTCGTTCCCAGCGTCCCTTTCCAATTGTCATCTTTACCAATAATTTCCCTATTGGTTTAGCCTGTATCCCCGGAGTACCCTTGTACCGAAGCTTCTGTCTTTCTGAAGTTCATCCGTGACACAGGATGTAACTTCCAGAATGCTTTTTCATACAGGATGTTGCATTCGCTTCCCGTGTCTATAATAATTTGCTTAACCTTTGATATTTCCAAAAGTGCCGAAATTACCAGGGGGTCCCTGAAGGCCTTGCTGTTATAGATTGAGGGAAATGTGATCCTTGTCATGTCTGCCCTGTAGGTCTTCGGGAGCAAATGTCCTGTCTCAGGCTTGTTTTTTATGATAGTATAAATAGTTTTCTCAGGACTCTTCTTCTTCTCATGTATGTCATCCTCTTTCTTGGAGCCATGCTGTTGCCTGGCACTTTTTACCAAGTGTGGCAACTTCCCTTCATTAATTGCTTCTTCTATGCCCTTCCGGAGCTGCCAACATGCATTCGTGTCATGGCCATGATCTCTATGAAATTCACAGTACTTCTCTGGGTCTTTCTTGTTCCTTCCGCTCAATCTGGGCGGTGTGGAGAAAGTCTTTGCGACACTTTCAGTGAGCAGTATTTCTTTTGGGCTCTTGTGCATTTCCGGAAGGTCAACCTTGAGGTACCCCTTTTCGTCTTTGTAGTACGGATTATACCTTGCTTTTTCTTTATCATTTCCATATTTTCCTTTTCTGCTTGTCGAGACTTTTTTTTCCTATGGGGGACTGGTATCTCCCTTCGAGGCGGTGTCCCTAGCATTCAAATACACATGGTCCCTCTTCTGGACTGCTTCGTATGTCTTTGGGAGGTCCCTGTATAGGAACTCGACTAATCCTCTGCTCCGGAGGCCATGCAACAACCCTGATATCCTTTGTGACTCAGGGAGATCCACGATATCCTCTGTTTCAGTGGTGAACCGATCAATAAATGCCCTGCAACCCTCCGTGTCTCTCTGCTTTATTCCATGAGCTGCCACGTGGATCTTCTTGTGTTTCTTTTGCTGGCAGAAACGGGCCCTAAATTTTTCTTTTAGGTCATTAAAACTGGTGATGGACCCTTTCGTTACATTTTTCAGCCATTCCCTAGCTTCTCCTTTGAGCGTGTATCTGAACATCTGGCACGCAACTGGTACGTTCCATACCTTCATTTCTGCTGCTCCTTCAAATGCTTCCAAAAAATCATCCGGATCACTCTTCCCGTCGTACGTTCCCAGATGTGAGGGGTACTTTAGATCTTTCGGGAGGTAATAATTTTGTATCCAGGTGACGAATAGGGAATTTTCGACACTTCCCCCCACCGTTTGTAGTTCCAATATGTTCTGATACACAGGAGCCCCCAGTTCTGAGGGCCGTATGATCCTTGATTTGGTGCAAACCCCGGGGTTTGTGTAACATACTGCAGTCCTCCGATACCCTGCGGGGGCCCCTTGGATCGGCGTGGTATATTGTGATGCATAATACTGGTGGGACTGTGCTTGTCCCGCTGGTTGATTGCCATGCGGCCCTCCCTGCGAATTGCCCGAAGGCTGAGTGCCATACTGCTGGGAGGGATACTGTTGCGCTCCTAGCTGTGGCCCATACATGCTTCCATAGCTTCGGCCCGGAGGTCCTTGATAGCTTTGTCCCGGAAGTCCTTGATAGCTTTGGCCCGGAGGTCTTTGATAGCTTCTATTTGATCAAATAATCGCACTATGGCTCAACCGGAGATGTGAGTGATGGGATTAAGGTGTTGATGATGATTTGTAGGCGATTCCCTTTCGGTAAAAGGGTTGCGGCCGCTTTACGCCTATGATATATTGTTCCCAGACTCTATAGGCCGGCGTGATACGAAGGTTGTATGTTTTTAGAGGGCAAAAGATGATAATGCCGTATGATGTCTTCATCTTTATATAGAGGGTAAAAACTTGGAGAGGAGGGTAAGAGAGTTAAGGTAAATCTCTTCCTTTTTTTGAGAATATCTTATTTCCTTCTTGAGGAGATTTGAGATGATCTCTTTAGCAAGCCATGTCCGAGGTCTTCGGACTTAAGTACATTGTTTTATTCGGATAAGCATGGAAATAATCTATATCCGATCTTTTGGAGCTGGGTATTTATTACCTTGATAGCTCCGAAATGATCGTGTTGAACGGAGGTTGAGCTCCGTTCTGGGTATATGGATAAGTGATTTTACCTGTACGAAGGTGCCTCTGCTTCTGCTTCGGATACGGAGCTAAAGCTCCGTATGGGTATATCATCAAGCCCCCTAGTCTATCTGGAGAGGCTGTCTTCAGGATGTCCGGTTAGACTCCAGAAATGTGCTCCGTTGCTCCGCAATTTGCCCATCGTATCTGCTTAATCAATCATATAAACGACATTAAAGTCGGGTATAACAGAGTCATAATGACGACTTATCCCTTAGTGGCAACTTGTTGGCGCGTAAATTTCTCATGCGTTTAAACATATACAAATAAAACATTGTGTTGGAATAGATTTTTAAATACATTTGTGCCCGATATTATTTATTTTACACGAAGAAATACAAGTTTTCTCTAAGGTTTGAGTTTATATATAATATAGTGTTGTATTACTTATGAATTTATATCGAAAAGGCATGCAAGGCATACTATGTGTTGGATAGACCTAGAATAGGATATGATCATATACTCAGGGCCGGCCCTGGCCATGGGCAGTCTGGGCGACAACACTGACCAACAAACAATAAGGGGGCAGAAGTTTTTGAGGTCCATAAAAACTACGAAGTAGATCCGAGCAAAATTTGAAGGGACATAAGTTTTCTCATGGGGGTTTGACTGTTTGAGTGAAGAAGAAAGGGGTACAGTAATTAGAAGGTTATACGAATGTAATTTTTATTTGGACTAGTTTTTTATCTGTAAATTTATTGCGGTTTTTTTATTAAGGTTCTAAAACAATAATTGGTTATACTTAATTTGTAATTAAAAGGTCTGTAACAAAAATAAGTTTAAAAATTATTTACAGCTTCTGTTGTTCAAATATTTCTCTTACTAATATTTTATAAAAAAGATACAATTCTTCTTTTTATATAAAGATCATAGTTGATTAACCGAAAAAGCTCAACAAAATATTATGCTTTTGTTGAATATTATTACAAATTATACAGATCCAAGAGAGATCCAATGTATTGAAAATTTTATTTATTAAAAGTATTTTGCTAATATTGACAACTATTATAACTGAACCCGGGGCAACTTATCACTGGGTAGTTACCCGTGATTATTACCCATATAAATACCTACTTATTGCCAAAAAAAGGGTATTTGCCTTATCATTGTAGTTTACTCCGAAAATTCTTCCTCCGCTTGCTCTGTCATCGATCTTCATCAGGTAACCTTCTTCATCCTTTTTCTTCGTTTATTCCCTTACAATGTCAAAGAGAGGAATAGGTAGCATAACCAATGTGTTTAGTCGTTCTGCTTATCAGAACTTCGTTTCCACGTACTTCTCGCGAAACCTTAATTTAATCCGGTGTCCGGAAAGAGGGCAATCCATCTGCGATCCTCCTGTTGATTTTGTTGGATTGTATGTGAAAGCTTTTACCCTTAGCAATCTTAGGATTCCGTTATCCTCCTTCCTTCTTGCCGTCTTGGATTATTACCGATGCCACATCTCTACTGCTCATCCGACTGGAATCGCAAAAATAATTGCCTTCCAAGTCCTTTGCTGTGCTAATCTTATAGAACCATCGGTAGCACTGTTTAACTTCTTTTATAAACTTAAGGAATCTGGTGATTGGGTTATTGTCTCGAAGAATGGGGATTACGAGTTGTTTGTTGCTGGTGCTGTAGAGGTTAGGGATTGGAAGGATGCGTTTGTTTTTGTTAGCCATTCATTGATACCTTCTGAGCGTGTCAGTTTATTGGATAAAAGTAGGTTGAAGTATAAACCCATAGGTGTTCCCAGTGTCTTTGGCGTAAGACAAGTTGATGTTGATCGCCTGTCTTCTTATGGTATTAAGTGTGTATATATCCGGAGGCTGTATTGTTTAAGTCCCATGTTGCTTCGTTTTGGGAACATAGTATGGAAGATTTCTCTATTGAGTGTGATGGTCAGGGTAGGTTGCTTTTGTCCCCTTCCTGTCTTCTTCTTTGCTTGTAAAATGCTATTAGGTACTAATTTGAGATATCTTTATTGGCAGAGATGTCTTTCAAGCAATTAATTGATAGGCAGCCTGCGTTGTCCAACCTTGTCTTCAAACCTGTTGCTCTTGCTCCTCCTTTGACTCCCTCCTCTGTGATCCAGGGGGGTCCTTCTGCAGAGGTGTTGACTGAGACACCTGTTCCCCTAGCTCAGGAACAGGTTGAAGAGCAGGAGGTGGTGGATGTTTCTGACGGCGTTGGCAAAGATGCAAAGGATGCTACTCTGGTGAACATTGTTGCCAGTCGCTTGAAGAAGAGGAAGAAGTCATCCATGAATGTTAGCAGCTCCCGCCCGAAGAAGTTGAAGACTAGGAGTGTGGAAGTGCCCGGACGGTCGACTTGTAAGTTTTGCTTAGCTTTCCTTTGTGTTGTATTTATTGTTGCCAACCTCTACATTTTATGTTATTTCTTCTTTGCAGCCTTCAACCCTCTTGAGGAGGCTCTTGATGCAGCTTCGTGCAATCGTTCTCTACAAAACATTGCTCCTCCTGGCTGGGTCAACGGGGTGATGAATATGGAGGTCCCGGAATTATCTGCCTTCTTAAACCGCTCGATCTTCTGCAGTACTGTTATTGGTAGTGCACTAGATGCGAGATTGTGGGAGGCCTCTGAGAAACCTGGGCCAACGAAGGAGCAGTTTGAGAAGTTGATGGCAGAGAAGCATGCTTTGGAGGTAAAGGCAACTGAGCTGGAGGTGGACTGTGGTGCTCTTCAATCCGAGCTAGGTACTGAGAGGGCATATGCATTGAGGATCATTTCGGAGAAGGAGATAGAGGTTAGCGCTCTTATAGACCAAGTTCGTGAGAAGGATATGCTGCTGAAGGAGGCACAGGATGCACTTGCTGATCGATCTGGGAAATATGAAAGACTGATTGTGGAGGTTATTCCCTATGTGTGCAAGTCGTTCCTTCATGGCCCTGAGGTCGGTGAGCTATTGTCGAAGGTCTGTAATTGAAAGAGGGTTGATGCAGAAGCGGGATTAATGCGTGCTCTAGTTGATGAAGGCATTGTAGATCTAGGAGGCCGCATTATCCCTGAAGGCACAGCTGCTCGTCTTGATTCTGCACTGGACGAGCTGACCAATGTTGACTTTGCTTACCTTCGTAAGCTAGCATCTAATCTTAACTTATTTGGACAATCTTTGTTTAGTTCCTTTGTAAACAATCTCTCTTTTGTTGGTTGTGTACCTTTGTACAACTTAATACTTGACCGGCCTTCCTTTATGTTGGGGGAGGTCTCTATATATGATATTTTGGTACCTGCAATTAACCTACCCTTGACTTCGTCATTTATAATGAGTCCGTCTCTGAGTGGTTTTTTGGCCTTTCCCTTTTTATTCGGGAGGCTCTTTTTGTTGCTCCATGAATGTCTTAATGGGCGTCCCCTTGAACATTTACATGAAGTCTTTTTATTTAACTTTTACGCGCGTTTATGTTATATTGATCGATCTTAAGATTTGTTGAAAGCTTTATTTTATTGCAAAATAATTGGCAGGAGGACATTACATAGTAAGGTTCCTAGCTGCTAGCTTTCTTTGTAGTGACTTATCCGATATCTAATCGGGCTTATCCCTTCTGTCTTTTTAGGGAATCCACCTTTTGACGGAGGTCATCTGAACCTCTGTTATTTTCCCTGAGCCTCTGAAGGTGTTGTACTTCTTGGCCCCTCGATTCCTTTTGCGTGCTCTCCTCTTAAACTTTGGTGTTTCCGGGGTTTGCATTTTCTTTTCTGGGTACATGGGGGGCTCTCTGCCTTCGTCATCTGTTGAGCTCCGTCTGCTCCCATGCGCCTTTCGTTCAGTAAGTGAGTTTGATAACAGTGTTGTTATTCCCAGTTCGCTTTGAAAATTTATTTGCGAGTGGATCGTAGATGCTACAATCCCGAACTTTCTCATTGCTTCTCTCCCAAGGATTGCGTTGTTACCAAAGTCCGCTGTGATGACCAGGAATGTGATTTTTTAGGTTTTCCAATTTGGGTATTTCCCAATTGTTACCTCTCTTCGATGCTCTCCAATTGGCTATGTTCGTTCTCCTGCGAACCCTATGAGCGGCCTTTCCATTTTCCTTAGCTTTTCTCTAACGTTCCTTGGTAATTTGGAGAAGTAATTTTCGTAGAGAATATCGCACTCACTCCCACCGTCTATCTGAACGTTCCTCATTTTAGTCCCCGCGATGTCGGCTTCGATGATGATCGGTCCGTTGGAGGGGATTATATCCCCTAAGGGCGGGAATTGATAATACTACTCCTGTGGGTGATCTCTGTGCACCTCGGAGCGTATCGTGAGGATCTGTTCCGGTGGTGTTTTTTTTGTTTTGCCCGCTTCGCTTTTTACCCTTGTTGCCTGACGGATCCCCTTAACGAGGTGATCCAACTTCCCGGACTCTACAGCTTCTTCGATAGCTCTTCTTAAATTTCTACAGTTATTTGTATCATGTCCATGATCCCTATGATAGTCACAGTACTTGTCCATGTTTTTCTTCTTCGTTATGAGCTTTGTTGGAGTCGGAAAAGTTGAAGCAATTCGTTCCGTAAACAAAATCTGTTTTGGGGTTTTGGTGAGATTGGACAGGATGTCTATCCCACTGTCTCTATCTCTACCTGCCCATTGGTTATCGTCTCGGCCATACCGGAAAAATATTCCGTTGCCTCCATACTCCTTCCTTTTTCTATCGGAGGAGTAGTCAACGTTCGTTGTTTCCCTTGCGTCCAACCAGATATGAGCTTTGTCTGTCAAGCCGTCGTAGGTTTCAGGTTAATCGGTGCTTAAGTGCTCAATGAGGTCTATTGTACGAAGCCCGTGGATGAGTCCTGAGATCCTCTAGCTTTCTGGTAATCCTCGCACCTGTTGGGTTTCATTGGTATATCTGACAATGAAGTCCTGTGTCTCTCGCTTTCTTTTTGCTTGATATTATGCACGGAGATGTGAGTTTTCCTTTGCTTCTTCTGCATACTGAACTGGGATCTAAACTTGTTCCTCAGTGTGAGTCCCTCGATAGCTACAGATCGCTCTTGAGATCGTCTATTGTTATGTCGTGAGTGCAGAATCCTCACGAGATAACTAGTTTGATTAGTTATCGAATATATTGCTAATTATGAGTATGTAATCAGCCGTATATGATCTATCTTCATTTTCTATATGCTAGAAACGAACTTAGTCGCTAGAGATGTGTGTGAGTTGAACGGATTCCCTCAATTTAGGGTTTCCATTCATATATATATGTTTCTGATCGATATTGGGCCTGCTGGGCTTTGTTCTTACGAACTTAGCAGTCCAGCCCATATAACGAAGATTATCTTCGTTAGTACCCAACGAAGATTATCTTCGTTAGTACTAATTACCATCAACATCTATGCCTAGTTATTTTCCAAGTACTCCATGTACAAAGAACCTAACATATATTATGTTTGTACTTGTATAACACACATAACAAACATCATACATAAACATATATATAACACCAAAACATGTAATCGATCATTACCAAAACATGAAGTCCATAATCTATCAATTACACATATATAAACAAGACATAAAGTAACATAATGTCTTAATCTAAAAGACTAATCAAATCTAGGTTGCTGTTGTCACATCAACATGCATCAACAAACTCCCCCTTGACAGCAGCATCTTCGATTTCTTCAGTCTTCAAAAGAATCTTTATCATCCATCAAATAACAATCGCTTGCTATTTGCATGAATATTTTCGTGTAAGCAGACTTGGAGAATCTTACGATATTGATCTTCTTCATTCTTCCAGAATGGTAAAAATGAACATTCAGTATCGTATAATTTTCTCTGATCATTTCTCGAGAAGTTAACCAACTGCATTGGATCATACATCCTTCTCAACAATATATTCTTCTTCGAGTCTGCATACATCTTGGCTTCACCAGAATTCCGATCAATCTCCCAATTATCCATTTTATTAAGACATCTTGTGCCCACTTCTTGGCAGGGACTTTGATCATACACTTGATATCATGTTGAATATACTCAACACTTTTGTCTGGCTTAACCACCTTCTTCTTTCGTCTTGGTTCAATATGAAACTTTGGTTTCTCTGAGTCTTTCATATTCGATCTCAACTTGAAATCTTCATGAAGATTCTTACCAACAACATCAGCAAGACCATAACCACTTGGATTGATAATCCTATTATTTCCAAGTTCATGTAAATCTTCTTCACACAAACTTCTGAAGTGTCTCTCACGCCATGCTAAATACTGACAACCTTCTGGTCTTTTAAGAATGAACAACTTCAATTCTTCGTCATAGAACCAACTCCAGATTATTGTCTTATATTTTGCAGCATCTTTATCTGAGATATGAGTCCAATACATAATGGGTTTCATAGTATCCCATGTGCATATATATTCATTAATTCTTTGCCCAGGCACAAGTCGATCAATCTCTTGCAGTGGATCATCTTCTCTGAGAGGAACTGGATAATCATTTGGATAAAACGGTCTTGTCAAGTTAATTTCCCAGTGGAAAGGAATCAGTGTATCATCAACCTTAGCATATACCACAAAGTTTAAAACTTTAGCGGTGCTACTAATTGAATCTTGAAGCATTCTTTCCTTAACTTCTTTTCTCTTGAACTCTAACACTTTTCTTTCTTCTATAGATGGATCTTCAGGAATTGAGTCCCAAACTGTGAGTCCCTTAATTACGAGATGGTTTACCAATGAAAGTGTAAAATACAACAAGTCTAATAATCACTAGATTGGACTAGTATTACTTGTAAATAAAGATGCAAGATATATAAACAAAGTAATACAAGACTTAAAGCAATAAACAAATAAAGTGGACCATTATGTATGTTTCATGGGTATTTCATTTATTGATGTTTAAATAAAATACAAGGTTGTTGCGGAATCAAGATAACACAATTAAGTGTGTATCCTAACAACCTATGAGTTACAATATGATCTATATTTGTCAAATAGCTCTTTAGGATCGAGATACTTAAAGTTGTGAAGTATCCCTGTTTAAGATCGAGATACTTAAAGTTGTGAAGTATCCCTGTTTAAGATCGAGAGTATTTGGACAAATTCACTTAAATGCAAAAGGAATGCTTAAAAGTATTTTTGTCAAGGAAATGACTTTGTATTTATAGGCAACAAATTCACCAGTGAATTTGTGCCGTACAAATATGGTTGGCATACATTTAATGATCCGACAAGAACATTAAATGTATTGGATAAGGAAAAAGGATAAAGTCACATCAAGTGCAAGTGTATCCTTTTATCCAACCACCTTAACACACGTATACTTTGTTAAAGAACAAGTGGATTGTTCTTTGGAAAGTGTGTTAAAGGCAAAAGTCAATCCTCGATATTAGTGTTCAGACTTGCAAGATCTAGAACACTAACAATCCTCCAGTGTGCAGATCTGGTAAGACTTCCAGTGGACTCCGCCATTTGTTAAGTCTTCTTCCTTCAGACTTCAGTCTTTGACTTCAGTCAGAATGTCTTCAGTAGAGTAGATCTGGACTGGGGTGAAGTCTTCAGTGAGCTAATCTGGAGAATGCTCCAGATTACCTATACAAGTAAATGCTCACTAGTCTTCAATTATTTCTGGACAAATCTTCAGAGGGACTCCAGATTCCAAGTCTGGAGTAGGTCCAGTAGTAAAACGTTTTCTGGTCAGATCTTCAAGTGAGGCTCCAGTAGTCGGGTCTGGAGCGAGACCAGCAAAACAAGTTTTCTTAACAAACCTAAGTAAGGTTCCAGTAGTCCAGTCTGGAGCCAGTCCAGTAAATCTGGACTAAATCTGGACCTAACACAAACATCATCAAATCCATAAGGTTTCTTGAATATGTTTAGATCCGGTTCAGGAACAAACTCACCTTCCTCAAGTTCATCACCATCAAAGAATAATTCTGCATCATCTGTATCATCTATTAAGATTACACAAAATGAACACCAGAATACAATGAATAATCATGATAATAATAATAAAGATGAAATATAATTGCATTGAAATAAGATAGATTACATTTACATGTCGTAAAGTTATTACATGCAACCTAATATACACTTTATCAATCTTTATCAGAATCATAAGTTGAATCAGAATCAGAATCAGATTCCAAGGCTGTTTGCCTTTGAATCTGTAATTCTTTTTCTCTTTCAGTTTCTGCTTTTTGTTGTTTATCTAACAAGTTATCAAATACAGAATGAAAAGCATTTTCTTCGGTATTACAGTCATGTCCAAATTTTGCCTTAACTTCACGCTTTAATCGTTCAGTTTCAGCTTCAACTTGATCATCACTTAAATAATCAATCGATTTCGAAGAATTACCTGAGTCAAGTGCTTCAATAACTTCAACATCACGAGGAGCACTTGATCCACCCGCACCAGAAGTACCAATCTGAGTAGTATCTCTTCCTGTCTCCCCCTGAGTCTCAACACCTTTTCCTTTGTAAGAAACTAGGCGAGAATCATTTCTATTACCAGCATTATCAGTATCATCATCATCATCATCATTCTGACGTCTTGGCTGAACTACTGACAATCTGCAAACTTCTTCAGGAACATCTCCCCCTTGATTCTTGACCCAGTTTATTAAAAAGGTCAAAGTATCTCGAACATTCGTAAGATCAGACTCTAATGTATCAACACGAGCCTGAAGAACATCGATACGCCTAACTAGGGAGTAATCTGAAGGAAGAGGAGGAAAAGTAGGCAATCTGGGCAATATTGGTAATGCAGGAGGCAACAGTGGACGCAACGTTACACTACCGGCAACAGAAGCAACCGGTGCTGTAGAGACAGCAGGAATAGCAGCAGCAGCTGTAGATACTGAAGTAGCCTCAGTAATTCGTGCACGCTTAGCTCTGCGATAAGTAAGAGGAGCATCCAGTGTTCTCTTAGGTCCAACAGTACTTGTACCTTCATGAATTGGACTTGGTGCCATATCTCTATGTTCCACTTCCTCTTGATAATGAAGTATAGCTTCTTGTACAGCACCATCATCCTGATTAACTTGAGTATCATGTTCATCATGAACGGATTGATCCGTATCAGAAAGAACAGGAGAAGAATGACATGCCTTACTCCGACGCTCTCGGCGTAAAGCACCAAGTACACCTTCTCGAGAAAAGTGATATGAATGATCACTTCCTGAACTAGCAGGGACATCATGAGCCATCTTAGTTCGATGCTCATTACTAGAATCAGCAGCGACACTATCATAGTCATCTGTGTCTGTTTCAACTACATCATCACCACCATCATTCCCATGATCAGAGTCATCAGAATCAGAATCACCATTAGAACCATTATCAGAACTCTCTTCATCCTCATGATCAGAATCATCATCGTCATCCACAAACATATCATCCTCAAAACGGGATCGATAGTTTGGATTGATCAAATGACCAAAAAGTGGTGGATCATTAAGACCAGCCACATTTCGAGTGTTGGCTGCTAGATCAGCAAATAGACGTAAAGGCCAAGCATGTGGTGCATAGCGAGGACCTTGATCAAATACCAAGTTCGGACAAAAATGTCTAACGATTGCCATAACAAAGCGAGGATATAAGAGAAACCTATTTTTCGCTTTGGCATTGATTTGACCAATAAACTCGTGATAGAAGTATGCCGAAAAAGGATAAGGTCGATTGTAGACCAAGGCAACCATCTGCGAAGAAATCTGAGCAGAAAGCTGATCAAATCCAGCCTTACGATTGCTCAGACATACCAACAAAGCATAAGCAAGATATCTCCAACGTCCTTGAAATCCACTTTTGTCAAAAGGAAGCTTTATTTCACCAACATATCCCATTCTTTGAAAACATCTACGAATAAGGTCAAAGTCATAAGCCAATTCCACTGCTTCGTCTGGTTCTTCACCCAAATGCAGAATATCACGAAGCATCGCAGCATTGAAATCAAATTTAATTCCTTCGGCAGTAGCACAAACAAAACTACGACCATTAACCATGACCTGATGAGCAGTCCTCCAGAAGGCATCAATATACTGCCTAATGAGTCTAGGTGAATCACAAAATGCAAAAGAAAGCCTAGAGCGAGCAATAAAATCAAACATCTCATGATAACGTTCACAATTATGCTGATCTGGATCAAGATTTAAGGCAAGATTGTGCTTCTTAATGAACTGACGTGGGGCAAGAGCCATTTCTGCAAAACAAATCATAATATAAGAACAATTATAGGATTAGCACAAGAAATGAGTTGCAGGCTTAGATGAACTTAATCAATAATTTCATAAGTTTAAACTGTACGAAATTACTCTTTAAGTTCGTAAGGGAAAACTGTACGAAAATAGGCTTTAAGTTCGTTAGGTAACAATAAACGAAGATAGCATTGAAGCTTAACTAAGTTCGTTTGTTAACAAGAACTCCTAAATTCGTTAGTTGAAAACATGGACTAAGTTCGTAAACTCTGCTTCAGAACCTAAGTTCGTAAACAATGAACGAAGGATAAGTTCGTAGACATTCTGAACAACTAGTTGTTTCCAAAATCAAACATTCGAATTTTAAAAAATTGATTAACACTTGATTTGCCCGAAAACAATTACAAAACATTTGTATCACTTAAATGAAGCATAACCCACTTCGATTTTACAGATGAATTAAAGATCCAATGGGTTAAAATCGAAAAACAAAATTAAACCCTAGAAACCTACATTATGTATAAAACCGATTGAGTTCATGCAAAAATTGGGCAAAATAAGAACTTAGAATTGGGGATTTGTGAATGACGATGCTCGATAATATACCTGAATCACTGATTTCAATATTAATCGAAACAACAAGCAGAGAATCGAGTTTAATCAAGTGATTTGATTGATGAAAGTATAGGGGTTTAGTCAGAAGAAGAAGATTAAATTCGTTTTCCTTTAAAACTTATTGCAATGTAAAAGATAAAACGAATTAAGTTGGTATTTATATAGAAGGGTCAAAATGGGTCGGTTTGGTAATCGGTCAAAAATATGGTAGAACGAAGTTAATCTTCGTAAGATCAACTGGAACGAAGATAGAGGTTATCTTCGTAAAAACCAAAAAAAAAGAAAACGAAACTAGATGTGACGAAAATAAGTCCAATTTTCTTAAAGGCAATTCTGAACGAAGTTAAAAATTATCTTCGTAAGAACAAATTTGTACTTAGAAAATTTTTCCAGATTCTTCATCACGAAACTTTCCACGATGCGACCCTTGACCTAATCCTGTACATAGCAAAAACTCGTTAAAAGCAACTTGTTCATGCCTTGTACCAAGAAGTACCATCATCCAAAATCATCATCATAATGTAAGTATTTGACAAACATTATAATCTTGAATAAAAAACCCCAAGGTCTAAAACCAACCATCAACAATCCTGAAAATAATCAATTGACATAGTAACAGCGTTACCAACCACGACCATGATACGGAGAGCATTTCTCTAATCATTGAGATGCTTGACAGCAAACCATCTTGAAACACTTAAGTCCCATATTATATGCCGTCTACAAAACAAACAACCAATGAATAGCCCAAAAATCCAATGAAGAACTTAGTAAAGTTTCTGAAATCATGTCATAAGTCAAGATACGAAAATCAAAAGAAACAAGTATCAAATTTGATTATTTCACTAAATACATGAATTGTTAAGCAAATAAATACTCCAAAAGCAAGTTCATGTAGTCTTCCTTCACGTGCTCATATCTGCATCACAATATTGTTACTTCACACCAAATATTTGGTCTCCACAATATCATCCGTATGAATAACACTGTATTTGCAAAAATCAGCACTCCAACTTTATCTTCTTAACCTGAACACTGCACACTTACCAAAAACTCATTAATGCATTAGGAACAAAGGCATAATAATGCAGAAAATTCAAGCTAAAACACACAAAATTAGATTTAACAAATACGAAATAACAAAGATTCTAACAAAAGATCAAAGAAGGTCATTCCATTGTCAAACCCTAAAAGGTCACCAAGTTATTAATTAAATTCGTAACTTGTAACAACTTAAACTTGTGAGATTTCAAATAACTTTGACTTTTCACATAATACTTAAAAGATCATTTTCTAAACTTAAACAAATTAATGTCCATATCAGAAAATCTTCTTTTGTACAAATCACATAACCTCATCAAGAATTCAAATGAATGAATTCAGCAAAACATATACTCAACAGAATTTAAGTAGGATCTCTCGTGCAATAAGAACTTATGAAAATACTATTTTGACTCAATAAAATGAAAAATAAATTAGAATAAAAATTACAGAACAATAAACTAATCTAAACACTAGTTAACTTAATTTATTCATTATTCACATATAACTTGGTTACTACAGATCAGATTAGATTAGCATTTACATAAGCCTACTAGCGAGAAATAATTCTCTTATTATTAGTTATGAACAGTGATCCAAAAACGATTACCAATATGTTTGTCCTCTTAAACACTCAGTACTTCCAGTCTCCTTTTTGGTTTGTGGCACTTTCGTATTACTTGAGCCAAGGACAGTCACCATGTAACCTAGTAAGTTACTCATGCCACAATTTTAGTTTGCGAACTTATGTGCCCCATATTCAGATACACTCTCACAATCGAAACAAGCACTAAGATTAAGACATTTGGTGAGTAAAGTGAGAAGGTCTTTAAGAATCAAGTCAGCGGTGACAGGTCGGTGATTCCTCACACGCAAAGCGACTTAACTTGACTCACGTACGGAAATATACTCAACATTGCATAATGCCAAGTACTTGCATATTTGTGACATTATTTTTGAAAGCACTTATGAAAACCCGTGACTTTCGATGAGACCCATGTAGCGAACTTTCTGACAACCTATCCCAAGTTGGAAGCTTTAGGTAGGCTAGGTATACAAAGAAACCCCAAGGACTTACTTGTTCGAATCTCAAAGGCCACATTAGCTTCATATTTTCAACAGATTTATTTGATATTTGTATATCTTGTCACAAATATACATAATTATAATGCAAGATCTTTCATAAGATTTAAAGGACTTGTCTATTTTAAGAACAAGCATTCTCAGCCATATATCTGAATACGTTTCCCATAAGAACATTGTATACTTTTAAGTTCAGATTAAAAGGAAACCTTGGTACTTTGTGCCTATCGATACATCATATAATGGTATCACTGAACTGAGCATTTTAAGTACAATTAAGTAGGCTTAAAAGCTAAAGTATCGTCACGTCTATTCATGTAGTGCAGTAACCTTATATATATTATTATATTTTTATTTTTCAGATGTTTTATTTTTCTGACACTAGATATATACATTATATATATATATAATATATATATATATATATTATATATATATATATATTATATATATATATTATATATATATATATTATATATATATATAATATATATATATATTATATATATATATATATATAATATATATATATATATATTATATATATATATAATATATATATATATTATATATATATATTATATATATATATAATATATATATATAATATATATATATATTATATATATATATTATATAACCTTAATTTATTTTATATATTTTATATATATATTTTTTTATTTTTTTATTTTATTTTATTTTTTTATTTTTTTATTTTTTTTATGACACTATCTATATACGACTTAAACTACTAAGACTCGAAAAGAAAATTTAAGTTCTTTGAGAGAAACTACTCGGCATTCTTCATACCATTGAGTTGATATAACAACTCATGACGAGGTCTATCAAAAGCTTTAGTATATAGATCAGCAAGGTTATCATCAGTAATAACCTTTTCTAAATGAATAAGCTTTTTCTCAAAACAGTCACGTAAAAAGTGATGCTTTATATCTATGTGCTTGGTGACTTTAAAGTTTTTCGGATTCTTAGTAATATCTATGGCAGACTTATTATCGATACAAATAGGAGAATCTGAGATATCCATACCATAGTCGCGCAATTGTTGCTGTATCCAAAGTACCTGAGAACAGCATTGACCAGCAGCTATATACTCTGCTTCACAGGTAGACTGTGCAACAGATGTCTGCTTTTTGCATTGCCACGATATAATTCTCCCCCCTAAAAGCTGACATCCACCTGACGTTGATTTCCTATCCGAACTGCAGCCACCATAATCCGAATCAGTATAAGCTTTGAATTCAAAGGAACCATGCATGGGATACCAAAGCCCTAGACGAGGCTTGGCCTTCACATAACGAAGAATCCTTTTCGCAGCTTTCAAATGTGACTCTTTCGGATTAGCCTGATATCTAGCACACATATAAACAGCAAAGGTAATGTCTGGACGTGAAGCCGTCAGATACATCAAGGAACCAATGATAGCCCGATATTGAGTTGCATCGATGTCTGGATCATTAGTCTTATCAGGACACAGCCCATGATTAGTCTGAATGGGAGTAATAGCATCTTTAGCATCGGTCATTCGAAACCTAGTAAGAAGATCTTGAACATACTTGGTCTGATGAATAAAGAACCCATCCGTCAGTTGATCCACCTGTAGTCCAAGGAAGAAAGTTAATTCCCCCATAGCACTCATTTCGAACTTAGCCTTCATGCTCTGCTCAAAATCCTTGCACATATTCTTATCAGATGAACCAAAAATAATATCATCGACGTAAACCTGTACAAGCAAGTAGTCCTTCCCTTTCCATTTGATAAACAACGTGCTGTCAATAGAACCTCTAGTAAAACCATTTTCATGCAGATGAGTAGACAGTTTTTCATACCATGATCGAGGAGCCTGATGTAAACCATATAGAGCCTTATCAAGACGATATACTCTATTAGGGAAGTCTGGATCCTCAAACCCGGGAGGTTGATCTACATACACTTCTTCTCTTATTTCCCCATACAAAAAGGCACTCTTTACGTCAAGTTGATACACCTTTATACCTTTATAACTAGCATATGCCAGAAATAATCGAATAGCTTCAAGTCTAGCTACTGGTGCAAATGTCTCATCGTAATCGAAGCCTTCTTGTTGCTCAAAACCTCTAACCACCAACCGAGCCTTATTGCGAGTGACTACACCTTTGTCATCCTTTTTACAACAAAAAACCCATCGCGTTGATAAAGGAGATTCACCCTGAGGTAAGTCAACTAACTTCCATACATCAAGCTTCCTAAACTGAGCCAATTCTTCTTGCATCGCCTCAACCCATGACGGATCTTTAAGAGCCATTCCAACATTTTTAGGCTCAACCTGAGAGATGAAGCAAAAGTACAAGTACCAAGTAATTGCCCCAGTATCCTTAATTTCAGCAAACATACTTGACAAATTTTTCCTATTCTGATTTCTCGTGCGAACAGAGGCAGAAGCATCACCAATGATTTGCTCTACTGGATGATCCTTGTTGACTCTTGTTTGAGGAACCATATCGACTGTAAGATCATTTCCCAAGTTAGTCTGCACATGTTGCTCTGGAGTTTTAGGCTCCTCCTGATTTTCACCTTCCGTGTCGTCAGTATCATAGAAGGGAGTATCAGGTAGAGGTATATGTAAAGGATCAGTAGGATCTTTAGGAGCAGTCTCTAAGGTAGAATCTGCTTCTTTGGTCCCACTTGATTCTCCAGATTTAGAAGCAGGCTTAACGAATGGTGAGAAAACAGGAGGAGAAACAGGAACCGTCCCACCTTCAAGTGGATCATGAAGAGTAACTACATCCTCCACAATCGGAACACCTGTAAAAGAAACAGGACCACGAAAAGAGGTGAAAACACCATCATAATCGAAGTCATTAGCAGGACCAATGTGTACAGCAGGTTTATGACTGACAATAACCACATTTGAACCAAAATTAACTTTGCCAGTTTTCTGATTGTACACACGCCGAATTGGTGTACTAGGTATATAACCTAAAAAGAAACCCTCCTCAGATTTAGGATCAAATTTTCCCTGAGGAAGAACTTTAAGAAAAGTACAAGGAACACTAAACGGCTCAACATTTTGCAAATTGGGCTTTGTGTTGTGCAAAAGTTCATAACAAGTTTTCTGAAACCGTTTAACTGTTAAAACCCGATTTAAAATGTGACAAGCTGTATTCACTGCCCCCCCCCAGAAAGTAACAGGAAGCCCTGAATCAGCAAGCATCGTCCTAGCTGTTTCTATCAATGTCCTGTTTTTCCTTTCAGCTACTCCATTCTGCTGTGGCTCATGCGGTGCACTGAATTAATGTTGAATACCCTTGGTCAAGCAGAAAACAGTAATAGTATTATTCTTGAACTCAGTGCCATTGTCACTCCTGATTCTCTTAACTTTAACTTCATGGACATTCTCAACTTGTCTAACAAAATCCATAAACCGGTTTGCAGTCTCGTCCTTTGTCTTCAAGAAAAATACCCATGAGAACCTTGAGTAATCATCAGTGATCACCAAACAGTAGGACATCCCTCCAATGCTTCTTACGTTCACAGGACCAAAGAGATCCATATGAAGTAGTTCGAATGGTTTGGATATAGTGTTGTGCACCTTTGGTTTATGAGGATTCTTGTGTTGCTTTCCTTTCAAACACGGTACACATTTATCTTCCATCCCAAACTTCTTAACTGGAACACCTTCAATTAATCCAAGACTAACAAGTTCATTCATCTTCCGAAAGTTGATATGTCCCATTCTACGATGCCAGAGGAGAGATTCAGACTCATTTGCTTTGCTCAACAAACAGAGGGGCTCCGTTGGATTATCAACACCTAAAACTAAGCCATAGATGTCTCTTTTCCTAGGAGCTTTGAGCATTATCCATTCTGCTGTGGCTCATGCGGTGCACTGAATTGATGTTGAATACCCTTGGTCAAGCAGAAAACAGTAATAGTATTATTCTTGAACTCAGTGCCATTGTCACTCCTGATTCTCTTAACTTTAACTTCATGGACATTCTCAACTTGTCTAACAAAATCCATAAACCGGTTTGCAGTCTCGTCCTTTGTCTTCAAGAAAAATACCCATGAGAACCTTGAGTAATCATCAGTGATCACCAAACAGTAGGACATCCCTCCAATGCTTCTTACGTTCACAGGACCAAAGAGATCCATATGAAGTAGTTCGAATGGTTTGGATATAGTGTTGTGCACCTTTGGTTTATGAGGATTCTTGTGTTGCTTTCCTTTCAAACACGGTACACATTTATCTTCCATCCCAAACTTCTTAACTGGAACACCTTCAATTAATCCAAGACTAACAAGTTCATTCATCTTCCGAAAGTTGATATGTCCCATTCTACGATGCCAGAGGAGAGATTCAGACTCATTTGCTTTGCTCAACAAACAGAGGGGCTCCGTTGGATTATCAACACCTAAAACTAAGCCATAGATGTCTCTTTTCCTAGGAGCTTTGAGCATTATCCATTCCGCTGGAATAATGAAACCCGGCTTCAAGATGAATGCCTCCTTTTCTGTGAAATGAACATTGTTGCCCTTGTCACAGATCTGTGAGACACTCATTAGATTATGAGTAAGTTGTTCCACATAATTTACTCTTTCTAGAGTAAGTTGTCCATTGACGACATCTCCTTGACCGGTGATGTTGCCGCCCTTGGATCCAGCAAAACTAACATACGAACCATTTATACCAGTATAATTGGACAAGAGTTTCCTGTCCCCTGTCATGTGCCTGGAGCATCCACTGTCAAGGTACCATAAATGAATTGGTTTCCTAGGAACTCCCTGCACATAAAATGAGAAAAATTAGTTTTCATTGGGGACCCAAACCTTCTTAGGTTTGGGTCGACCCTTCTCATCCCTGAGAATCAGTTCAGTCCAATATCCATTGCTCGAAACCGTGGGTAGGACATGATTCTCGTCACGTCTTCTTACTGGAGGAGACTTCTGACCTCTCGTTGGAGAAGGTCTAGGAGAATGAGGGCCATAAGAAGGTCGAACACTTGAATGAATTCGTTCATAATATGAATTTTGATTTCTAGGAGCAGAACGAGCAGGTCGTGGAGGTGTTTGAAAACGACTTGAATTCACATGAACATTTCCTGATGAACCTTTCAGTGGAGATTCACGTCGTTGAGGTATAGTAAACATTTTTGGAGAAGATTGAACTTTAGCCTCATCAACCTGTTTATCATTACCAAACCCCCTTTTTCCTTCCGAGGTGGAAACCTTTGAAGGAGAACCTGATCTTCGAGGTCTATTTGGACAAACACTATAAACATGACCCTTTTCATGACAAGCAAAGCAGGAGAGGACCTTGAACTTTTTGTTTGTATCTACCTTTTTATTGGTACCTACAGATTCATTGTTAGCACTAGTGTGCACTGACTTACTTGTTTTTCTTTGATCTTCTTTTTCAGAGTCTTGTTTAGTTGGTGATATCCTAGATCTTCTAGCACCATCTTTCTCATGTTTACCTATACTTGAAGATTTCTTAAGTGCAGGCATTAAGATGTGCTTTAAAGCCTTAGTTGCTTCTTCATTAATGGCTAATTCGTCTTCAGATTTTCTAATCCTAGACTGCTTAGGTAATGGAGTGAGACGCTGCTGACTTAATTTCTTCATATCCTCAATAGCTACATCCCAGACTTTATCAATCCTCTTAGGGTCAATAGATTCTAATGGAAATTCTAACTCAGTATAGACCCTATTACTCTTGTGAAGTGTAAAGTGAACAATACTGTATTTCTGACCATTAGGAATAAACTGATTTAAGACAACACCTTTCAATTTCTCTTCCTTGTTAGGTTGAGAAGAAACTCCTTTAGACTCTTTTGTTTCCTCAGGCATCTTTGCCTCAGGAATTGAGTCTTTTGGTTTACCATCTACAACACTAGGTTGAAGTAGGATTTCAGGAATATTAGGTTCAACAGAAGTATAGTTATTATTGAAAGGAGGAGGCACATCTTTATAAGAGATCTTAGCAGTGTCAAGACTCTTAGAGGAAGAATTCTCAAACTTTGTATATCCTTCGTTTCTCTGTTTCTTAGAGTGGATATTACTCCATCTATTCGAAGAGATGCATAATCAGCTCTTTCTTGCAATCCATGACGAAACTCTTTGTAAGCTTTCGGCAAACCATCCAGGAATTTATCCACTATCTCAGTAGGAGTGTACTTAAGGTCAAAATAAGCTAATTCAGCAAGAAGATGTTGATATCTCAGTATAAGATCCTCAACTTGTTCATTCTTTGTAGCATTGAAGCAGTCAAATTGTTTCTTGAGCATTTTAATTCTATTTTGCTTCAATAGTGGATCACCTTCACAGTGAGCTTCAATAGCATCGAACAGTTGCTTTGAAGTCTTGTATTCCTGTTTAGGAAACAGGTGCACCAACTCTTGAGGAATGCACATACGAAGAGTGGAAAGAGTCTTTACTTCAATGGCATAGTTAGCCTTTTCTTCACCTGTTAATTCTCCCACCTTGTATGTAGAAGTAACTCCATTCACAGTAAGAGTGGGCCACTCATAACCTTCAGTGATCATGAGCCACATGTTTAAGTCTTCTCGTTGAATAAAATCTTCAAATCGACCTCTCCACGCCCAGAAGTCAGCTAATGAAACTAACTTTGGTGGAGAATTAGTACGTCCTACAAGATGATCATGATAAACCAGAGAATTGAGGTATTGGGCAACAACATTATTAGTTGAAGATGAGGAAGCCATAAGAGAAAATTATTGTTCAAACGAAGATAAGAAATAGTGAAACGAAAATAGGTTAAATCATAAGCAACAAAGTCATCCACAGTCATGCCAGCCGGAATCTCAAACTCTTGTATCTGCTCTTCAATTGTCTTTTTACCCTTTTCTGTAGCAGAATCATCTTTAACCTCAGCAGCTTTCACCTCTTCAGTAGCTTTCACTTCATCAAGGTTCTTGACATCTTCTAACTCATTGTCAGATTCGGAATCAGTATCATATACACCAGCAGCAACAAATTCCAATTTCAAACTTTTAGTATTCTCATACAATTGCTCTTCACTGTGGTAAACTGTGGTGTCCAAGAAGTCATCAAGAGAATCAACTATTTGAGCCATATCATCAAGGATTTCAGCCAAATAAGCGTTATTGGTCTCATCATGTGGAAGATTCCAAACATAAGAACCATCGGGTTGAACAGCTACTATAGCCTTGTCATTGCCGTTGACATTTGCAGTAGGATCATCAGTCAACAAAAGAGCTCTAGTTGAATTTTGATTGAACGGTCGATTACCACCTCTATCTTGACGTGTAGAAGTAACATTGGCCTCTCTCTTAGGCCGTTGACACTCTCTGGCAAAATGTCCAAAACCTTCGCAGTTATAGCACTTCACCTTTGACTTGTCAAAGCCCTGAGTACCTCCAGTAAGCTGTCTGCCTGTTCTTTGCATAAATTTTTGCACTCTCCTGGTGATCATGGCCAATTGCCATTTCAGATCCATTTCTTCAACATCATCTGGATCTATCTGGTCGTAATCTTCATCAATAAGTGTTGGATCTGTGATTCTTCCCGCAACAAAAGCTTCATGTGCAGCACACATTGCAGCAAATACATTCATCCTACCCTCAGCTGATTTCATATTCATAGGCATGGACTTGTAACCAGCAGAAGAAGATGCAATGTTACCAAACTTCATATTTCCAGTCTTTGCACCTTCATTAGCCTTTTTACCCTTGTTACCAGCATCAGTAGCCATGAATCCGGAAGAATCATCTCCATCCATCAGTGGACCACTATTGTCTGTCTCACCAATATTACCAACTCCAGAAAAGAAGGCATTAACATCAGCTGTTGGATTTTTCATAGTGGCATGATAGAGAGATGGATCTTGTGTGAAGTTGTCTTGAAGATCCTTTGCCTTATCCTTCGTTTCTCTGTTTCTTAGAGTGGATATTACTCCATCTATTCGAAGAGATGCATAATCAGCTCTTTCTTGCAATCCATGACGAAACTCTTTGTAAGCTTTCGGCAAACCATCCAGGAATTTATCCACTATCTCAGTAGGAGTGTACTTAAGGTCAAAATAAGCTAATTCAGCAAGAAGATGTTGATATCTCAGTATAAGATCCTCAACTTGTTCATTCTTTGTAGCATTGAAGCAGTCAAATTGTTTCTTGAGCATTTTAATTCTATTTTGCTTCAATAGTGGATCACCTTCACAGTGAGCTTCAATAGCATCGAACAGTTGCTTTGAAGTCTTGTATTCCTGTTTAGGAAACAGGTGCACCAACTCTTGAGGAATGCACATACAAAGAGTGGAAAGAGTCTTTACTTCAATGGCATAGTTAGCCTTTTCTTCACCTGTTAATTATCCCACCTTGTATGTAGAAGTAACTCCATTCACAGTAAGAGTGGGCCACTCATAACCTTCAGTGATCATGAGCCACATGTTTAAGTCTTCTCGTTGAATAAAATCTTCAAATCGACCTCTCCACGCCCAGAAGTCAGCTAATGAAACTAACTTTGGTGGAGAATTAGTACGTCCTACAAGATGATCATGATAAACCAGAGAATTGAGGTATTGGGCAACAGCATTGTTAGTTGAAGATGAGGAAGCCATAAGTGAAAATTATTGTTCAAACGAAGATAAGAGTTGAAACGAAAATAGGTTAATTTCGTAAGAACAGGGTCTGAACGAAGATAGCTTAAGTTCGTAGACTAAATTCGTTTGATGAAGATTCAAAACGAAAATGAAGATAAATTCGTTTTCTATCTTCGTTTGATGAAGATTCAAAACGAAAATGAAGATAAATTCGTTTTCTATCTTCGTTTGAGAAACTTAGAACGAATTTAAGTTAAGTTCGTTTTCAAACTTCGTTTTGCTAAGTTCGTAAAGCGAACGAACTTAATGACAGAAAAGGTTTTTGGGAGGTTTTTGAGAGAATAACAATCAAACAAACGATCTCGAACCTTCGATAAGATATCGAATGGCTCTGATACCACTTGTGAGTCCCTCGATAACTACAGATCGCTCTCGAGATCGTCTATTGTTATGTCGTGAGTGCGGAATCCTCACGAGATAACTAGTTTGATTAGTTATCGAATATATTGCTAATTATGAGTATGTAATCAGCCGTATATGATCTATCTTCGTTTTCTATATGCTAGAAACGAACTTAGTCGCTAGAGATGTGTGTGAGTTGAACGGATTCCCTCAATTTAGGGTTTCCATTCATATATATATGTTTCTGATCGATATTGGGCCTGCTGGGCTTTGTTCTTACGAACTTAGCAGTCCAGCCCATATAACGAAGATTATCTTCGTTAGTACCCAACGAAGATTATCTTCGTTAGTACTAATTACCATCAACATCTATGCCTAGTTATTTTCCAAGTACTCCATGTACAAAGAACCTAACATATATTATGTTTGTACTTGTATAACACACATAACAAACATCATACATAAACATATATATAACACCAAAACATGTAATCGATCATTACCAAAACATGAAGTCCATAATCTATCAATTACACATATATAAACAAGACATAAAGTAACATAATGTCTTAATCTAAAAGACTAATCAAATCTAAGTTGCTGTTGTCACATCAACATGCATCAATACTCAGTGTCTCGAAGCTATCGATGTTGTTTCTGGGTAGACCACGATCCACTCCCGAGCATCATCCGTTAGTGAATAGGAGAATGCATGGCATGTGGTTAGCGTGTCCCACCTTTGAATCAGGGCTGCTCTGACGAACTTCTTTAGGAAGTCATCCGGATCACTTTTTCTGTCATAATACCCCAAATGTTGGGGGTATTTCATTTTTACTGGCAGGGGATGGCTCTGTATAGCCATAGCGAATGGGCTATCAGGGTTCACAAGGTGGGATAGATCAACCGGTTCTAGGTCTTCTGATTCATATAAATCGTAATCCGGACGGACCACATTCCTTCTGGTTTAGAGGAATCCTTGTTGGTTTCCTCTTAGGCCATCTTGGTTCCGCTGAGGTCCTGGGGTGACTTCCGGGCCTCTGCTGATCCTAGGTGGAGGCCTTTGCAGCGGTTCTTGGAAGACTGCTTCTTCTCCACGAGTAGCTAAATTTCTTCTTTCTTCTATCTGTATTCCAGTCGTCCTTGCTGGAGTAGGGGTTGCTTGGGTTTTTCTTTCCTGCTGGTGTGGCGCCCTCTCATTCGTTCTTCTCGGTGGGAGTTCTGCCTCGATATATTCATCCACCGAGTCGGAATCATATTCATTTTCTAGGTTCCTGGTGACATTGCGAATCTGACCTATTTCTCTTAAGCGATTCATGATTGCGCTTAGGGCGTCGTAATTAGCTTGCACATATGCGTTGTTTATTTCGTGCTCTGCTGACGTCGACGCCCTGTTATTGCCTCCCGGGGTTGATTGTGTCCTCTGATTCAGGGGGTAAAGCCTGGTCTGCTTTGTCCCGGACTCTGCCCCTGGAGAGGTGTCAGTACGAATCCGCTTTGGTTCCGGGGCGGTGTCGCTGCAGATCTGTTCTGTCCTAGTTCTGGTTAGCCCATTGTTGGCCCGCCTGCGTTCTGACTCTGTGGAGGTATCATGGGTCTGAACAGGTTTAAGCCTTGTGTAGCTAGTCTTTCTGGCCCTTGACCCTGCGATGTTATCGTAGATCTGTTCGACTCTGGGCCTTGCGGCGCAGACCTGTCTGATGCGCGCTCCTCCAGAGCAGATCGCTTCATAGCACGTTCCTGTGGGGAGGATCTGTCCGGATACCGTCCCGGCGGTGTTGTAATAGACCTATCTTGATTCTGATTTTGAGGTTCGGGCCTCCCTGGGGTACCTTGCGTATTTGACGTTTCACCTATAGTCGTGTTATGACCACCTGTCGTGATAATAGGCGGACGATGGTTCGACCCAGGCGTGTCAAAGGAGAATTGCTCCTGGAAATCTGATCCTCCTTGTGGTATTCAGGATCCCCCAGAATTGGGTGTTCTTGGAGAGTATTCTCCGTCAGCCATGAGAATTGATTATTATGATCGTGGGTGGGATTCGTTTTTTTTTTTTTGTTATCTTTTATGGGGTCCCACGGATGGTGCCAATTTGTTTGATCAAATAATCGCACTATGGCTCAACCGGAGGTGTAAGTGACGGGATTAAGGTGTTGATGATGATTTGTAGGCGATTCCCTTTCGGTAAAAGGGTTGCGGCCGCTTTACGCCTATGATATATTGTTCCCAGACTCTATAGGCCGGCGTGATACGAAGGTTGTATGTTTTTAGAGGGCAAAAGATGATGATGCCGTATGATGTCTTCCTCTTTATATAGAGGGTAAAAACTTAGAGAGGAGGGTAAGAGAGTTAGGGTAAATCTCTTCCTCTTTTTGAGAATATCTTATTTCCTTCTTGAGGAGATTTGAGATGATCTCTTTAGCAAGCCATGTCCGAGGTCTTCGGACTTAAGTACATTGTTTTATTCGGATAAGCATGGAAATAATCTATATCTGATCTTTTGGAGCTGGGTATTTATTACCTTGATAGCTCCGGAAAGATCGTGCTGAACGGAGGTTGAGCTCCGTTTTGGGTATATGGATAAGTGATTTTACCTGTATGAAGGTGCCTCTGCTTCTGCTTTGGATACGGAGCTAAAGCTCCGTATAGGGTATATCATCAGCTTCTTGATGAGATATTGTAGCCGGCTGGAGTGTTGTTCGCTGGATTGGTGTTATTCCCTCCGGTACTCACAGGGACATACTGGGTATTCTGTTCGGGGACAGATCCTGCTTGGGGTATGTTGGACTGCTGACCCCCAGGGCCTGGGGAACCTGGGGGAACATTAGCCTGAGTGTCAGCTCCTGGGGATGTATTCTCTGGCCTTGAGGCTTCAGTTTCTTCCGGCTGTGTCCGATGCGGAGGTGTTCGGTGCCGAAGGCCCTCACTATTCAGCCCGAAGCCATAGTCGGCTCTGATCCTGGAGCTCGTGTCCCGCGGGTATCGTCGGAACCCCCTTGGGGGAGTTTCCGCATCGTAGTCATCCTCCGTTTCATCATCAAAGTTTAATACCCTGCTAGTGTTGCCCAGTGCTCCGATCCTTCGTAAATGTCTCATAGTTTGCTGGATATGACTATAATTTTGGAGAATATAGTCTGGATCGAATAGTTGTGGGGTCCTAGATGGAGACCCTCGAGTGAACCCGCCTTGTCCTCCTGGTATCTGGGTCGACCGCTCCGAGTTTTCATCAGGTCGGCGATTCGCTAGTTGATCGCCACCGGTCGGTGCTTCAGTTGTTGGCCCAGATCTTGGCGGAGTGTTTCCTGCGGGCTCGTTTTCAGTCGTCTGCTGGGGATTTTGCTCAAATCCTGGTGGAACATCGGCCATTTTCCTAGTTTTGATTCGATGCAGAAAACAGAATCGAGAGTGGTTATGGGATCCAAGTGTGGGGTCCCACGGATGGCGCCAAATGTTTGTACACCGAACCGGGGCTAGGATAAATGTGGGATAATGGGTATTTTGGGGCTGTTCGTTGGCGGTTCCCCCAAGGTAGAGTTCTAGCCTCTTTACGCCAATCGAACAGGTGTGCGATCTATATGTGATCGAATATGAAATTGCATGCCTTTAGAAGGTCTTACGAGCCTCCTTTTATAGGAGGGAATATTCTTGGAGAATAAGTAGGCCTCTTTAGGGTTTCCTAAGTCTTAGGCCAGGGATATTATTTCCCTAGTTATCAGTTGGAAATGATAAGATCAAATCCCGAGTTTTTAGGGGAGTAATTCTTATCCCTTTCATCTTACTGCGGAAGCCTTCGTTACGGAGAAGCCTTCGTGTTATTGCCCTTCTGTGTGGCAGATCCTGCGTACCGCTGGGAGGGTATATCATCAGACGTCAATGCTAGAAAGAATTATCAATAACATTAAGGCATCGAGTTTCTTGTGGTATAAGAATAGAACCAAGAATTGTATAATTAGTTGGGAGAATTAGTATAAATCTATACTATTTGAATAAAACAAATCACTCTTTTATTCATTAAAACAAAAAATACCCTTCTCCTTTATTCACTAATTTAAACATCTCCTTCTAATATACCTAGAATACCCTTAATGAAATAATTTACAATATAGATCTCTCAACACCTAAAATGACCACACTACTTTAACATTAATTATTTTTACATTCACCACCATCGCCGCCTCCACCACCGTCCCACTGTCGTCCCCACCACCATCCCACTGTCATCCCCACCACCGTCACCACCACCACCTCCGCCATCACTAACCCCAGCGTTGCCGCATTGCGCGGACATAAGTCTAGTTCAATGTAATGTGATTGCTTGTATATAAATGTTGCTAATTTTTCAAAGCCTGTGAATAAAAGTTACCTTTCCAAACTAAAAAAAAAACATACATGTTCCTTGTGACTCGTGCGAGTCAAACATTGACTTTTTGTAAGGGAATCATTATCCACACCATTTTTTTTCATTATGCATACCAAAAGTGCAAAAGTCAATATAATAATATGGTAATCATGATGTTTTTTTCTTTTTAGTTTACCTTTTTCATTTGACTTTTGTTATTAAAAATATAGTAATAATGATGTAGTAATCATGATGTCTTATCACTTTTTTCCTTAAATATATTATATATTATTGTATTTGATTATTTTTATTTACAATATCATACATTTTACTTTTTATTGCAATTGAAAGACTAAAAATATAATAAAATCCGTCACACGCACCTTATATAATTATACATAATAGTAGAAGATATAAATAATAATAGATAATAAAATATTTTATATCATTTTCTTAATCAATATTAATACAAGTTCTCACACCTACTGAATTACGTCTAGGAAATTTAATCTGGTTGTACACATCTTCTCTATGCAAAAAAGGAGTTTCCCATGTCCGATCAAATGCGTGACTAGACCATTATGGATGCATAGGAGGTATCGGAAAATCTCCTTGTAACAACAGTCTCACGAAATGATTACCATTGAAGCGTCCAATTACACAAATATCATGTGGTTGTGAACTTGGTGGGCTAGTAAAAAGCGGTAAGCACGTTGTATCTCCTTCTTTGCTCAAAAAAACAACCACCACATTATACCTTGAAGCAATGAGTAACCCAGTGTCTGGCATAATCATCCAATATGGCGGATCTGCAAATCCTTCTTCAAAGTGATTTAGCATGTACTGAAGTGATTGTACGCCTTCTTTGTTAAACATTGCAGTGTATCTTGCATTATGCACAGATAACTCATCTAATAAATCCATACGAATTTGACGCCAATCATCTTGATGACGACCAATGCAAACAGACGTCGCTCTAAATCCACAGTTTCCATCTCCTAGTACATTCTAAACCCGTGTGATATACGGAAGAAAATCTTCGAATCCCTGATCAATTAAATAATCTTCATTGTTCATACTTGGATCTGGATTCTGGGTTTCGGGTGTATACATATATGGATTTGGATTGTGGGTTTCGGTTGTATACACATATGGATCCGGATAGTATGGATTTTGGTGTTGACTTTGGCTCATAAAAGGATCTTGAAAGTATGGTTGGCTTGAATGAAAGACTTCCCGAAATTGTCCATTAAAGTTGAACCACTTATGGGTGGGCCTTCGTCAAATTCGAAACAGCTATCAGCTGGGACCTCATTTAGGTCAAATTCGAAACAGCTATCAGTTGGGACCTCATTTAGGTCAAATTCGAAACAGCTATCAGTTGGGACCTCATTTAGGTCAAATTCGAAACAGCTATCAGCTGGGACCTCATTTAGGTCAAATTCGAAACAACTATCAGTTGGGACCTCATTTAGGTCAAATTCGAAACAGCTATCAGTGGGCCTTCCGTCAAATTCGAAACAGCTATCAGCTGGGACCTCATTTAGGTCAAATTCGAAACAGCTATCAGTTGGGACCTCATTTAGGTCAAATTCGAAACAGCTATCAGCTGGGACCTCATTTAGGTCAAATTCGAAACAGCTATCTGTTGGGACCTCATTTAGGTCAAATTCGAAATGCACGCCAAATACTGAATGATGTTTGATGCACAAAGAATAGATTTTCTAGCTCGTTCGAAGCAGTTGTAGAAAATTCATAAACATAATTATTAGAATGCAAAAGAGCCATGAGAACCTGCATTGGAGAATTGCCTACTTGCTCGGCCATGCGAAGTTTAGTGCGTGCATTGTAGATCGTACTAATTGTAGACACATTACTTAGATTCCTCTCCTTAATGATTGATAAAATATCACGTGGAGGCATATTCATCGCTGTCAATTCTTCAACCAAACTAAACTCATCTTGAGTTAACCGCCCTGCATATGGATGACCCTCCATATCTTGTAAAGGGCGATGGTTATGTACATACCTCGTTAGTGAAAAATTCTGGTGTAGTCATAATATGTAACATCCTAAACTTTTCTATCTTTGACTTTGGCTTTGACCATTAGTTGACTTTGACGCCTTTAGTTGCTTAAATGCTTAGGTAACTAACTATTGAAGCTTGGAAAATTAATGTGATGCTTTAATCGATTATTAAAGATCAGAATATGTTATTTTAGTTGTTGGTTAGTTATTAGAGTGCTCGCTCGGTCGTTTGAGTTCCCGGTTCGTTAGTTTAAGCCTTAACGGTCGTTAAATTTAAGTTAGGGGCAGCTTAGTAATTTGGCAAAAAGGGTGGACAGTTTTGAGGAGATTATGCAGCCCTAATCCCTCATTTTCTCCAGGGATTAGTGTGTGTTTATGAAGGTGTGCCTCCCTTTGTCTCCTTGGCTTAATTCCATTGATTTCGGGTTGATTCGGGTGGATTAAACGCTAGTATATCGAATCTTTGATCATCTTTAAGGTAAGGATTGTAATAACTACTGATGTTTGGTCATATTCATCTATTCAATTCGTTCATATCTGGTCTTGATCGATTGTATGCGTTTCGTTGTTAGAATCGGTGATTTCGGGTCTACCGGTAACCGTTATTGCAATCTTTTGGTGTGTTTTGGATTCCTCCAGGTATGGACATGTTCTTGATGATGATTTTATGATTAGATAGAGTCCTTTTATTATTCACACCTGATCTTGATCATGGGAGGGTGTTTGTTGATTGAAATCACTCATTTTCGTCGATTTGGTGACCTAAAAAGTTAACCGTTGTCTTGCAAATCAATCGGGAAGTAATTGATAATTTCATTGCATCAATATACCCTTAATCTACTGTATTTTAGGGTTCAAAAGTCGTGGTGGTGGTTTGGATTTGTTTGGTAATCGGTTGAGTGATGTTTGGAAACAAAAAAAAAGGTTTTTGGTCGTTTCTTAGTTGGTGCGGCGCACCAGGTGATGGGGTACGGCGCACTTAGTGTTTCCGAGCTGAGGCGTTTCAAGAAGGTGCGGCACACCTCTAGTGGTGTGATGTATGGGTGCGGCGCACCTGGATTTTAGGCGCGGCACACCTTGTGCTAATTTGTACGTTTTAATTCGTTTGATGCTCATTTCAGTTGTGTTTTCATTCTAGGTTGTCGAGAACACATTCCAAGCATAGTAAACGTTTCTTTAATGGTTAAGAAGCTTTTAAAGGTAAGATAACTACCTTTTGACACAAGGAACACAAAGAGAACTTACTTTTCATAATTAAAGATGGTTAAAGCCCTTTTCATACGCTTGTTAAGTTATGGGAACTTCGGGAGGGCATACGGTTGGTTTTATGCATGCTATGTCTTAGTTTACTTTAGTTATTAAGCTAATGCATGCTATAGCTTATGATGATTGATATCATTGGTTTGATAGTATATGGTTGATATGTTATTATGATTTGCATGGTTGAATGAGATTGTAATTGCATGCTTGATGCGTAATTAGCCTTAGTTAACTATGGTTACTTATAGTATGCATGCTAGGATGACTTAGATGATTAATATGTTGTTTATGATGGTATAATTGATGGTCGAAATGATGTTGAGATTGCATATGTCGACTTGATTCAAAGATTGAATATGAATGCATAGATGACGAGATTAAGTGTTGATTAAGATTTCATAGATTGACTAGATTAAATATATTGTTTTGATTGAAAGGTTGAATATGGTTGCAAAGATGGATATGAATGAAACGATGTTTTGGTTGCCTATATGATTGATTCATATTGTGATTGTACGATTGATTGAGATTGCGATTGATTATTTGTGTTTGATTGATTGGCCTATACATGTAGTGCACTAGACTCATGTAGGTTTGCCATGTTCACGATTGCATGATAGGGGCCCTAAAATATTGAGATTGAAACGGTTGATAAAACTATGTGATTGAAACGGTTGAAAAATCCTTAAGGTAAATACGGTTGATAATACTCGAGTATAAACTTACGGTTGAAAAGTGTTAAGCTTAACCCATGCTAGTCCCGGGAGGGGCTGGTGTGCTACGGTTGGTCGGACGGGGTAGTCATGATGCCTCTTACGACATGTTCACGATTGCTTGAATTTGCCGGGTGGTTAGGATCGATCACCGTGCTTTGCTAAACGGCTTGCTCCTGGATTTGGTTATTCCTATCCTTAACGACACCGATGGACCCCGAAAGTATTACCCATCATGTCGGGTGCAAAGTTCCTTGAAAGGTCGAATGACCGCTGTTTGATCATATAATCGCACTATGGCTCACCCGGAGGTATGAGTGGAGAATTTGGGGGTTTATGGTGATTTGAAGGCGATTCCCTAGAGGTAATAGGGTTGCGGCTGCTTTACGCCTATAATTTATATGGTCGTCGTACTTCGAAGGTCGGCGTGGAATTGCATGTAGGTGATGTGTTCTTTTGAGAGTTAAAAGATGATTCTGCCGTATGGTATCTTCCTCTTTATATAGAGGGTAGAAAACTTGGAGAGGAGGGTAAGAAAATTAGGGTAAATCTCTTCTTCTTTTGTGTATATTTTATTTCCTTCTTGAGGAGATTCATGTTGATCTTTTACAAACCGTGTCCGGGGTCTTCGGACTTCAAATATATTTATTTATTCGGATAACTATGGAAAGGATTTATATCCGATTCTTGATATGTTTTATCTCGGAGCTGGGTATTTGTTACCTGATGAGCTCCGGAGTAATTATATTGGACGGAGGTTGAGCTCCGTTCTGGGTATATAGATGAGTAATTTTACCTGCACAAAGGTGCTTCTGCTTCTGCTTCGGATACGGAGCTAGAGCTCCGTATAGGGTATATCATCAACCGCCTATGCACAACCCGCGATTGATTTACTTATGTGACTTAAGTCGCTATTTAACGATTGAAAATGGTATAACCTATGATTGATGATTGAGATTGAAACTGAGATTGAAATAGAGATTGATAATGATGATTGATGAGATGATTGAGGTTGCTAGGCACATGTAGGAATGATATCTTCCTATTGTGTTATTCGATTGACATGTGATGATGATTGTTAAATGTTTGACATGTGATGATGATTGCTATATGCTTGACATGTGATGATAATTGTTATATGCTTGACATGCGTATGATATTTATAAGATGGATTTAATTGGCAACCTTTTTATACAACCTGTGGTTATCTTACTCAGCTTTTTTAAGCTGACACTTGTTTTGTTCAAAATGTTGTGTCTCCTTAGGTTGATCATTGAAGCTTGCTTAGAGTGAGGCATGGGTAGATGGTTGCTATGATGAAGACTTATTGTTGCCATAGTTTTGCCTCATTTAGTTAGACGTTTATTATTTATGTCGATTAAGACTTTATTGTCATTAGGTTATTTATGGATTTCTTGAATTGTCGTTGTGATGCAATAAGTAACACCAAAACTATGATTGACATTTCCGTTAGGAAATGATGATGTTTTAAAAGGGACCTTTCCGCATTAAATGATTGTTTTATCTATAAAAATTTTGAAATCCATATTTTTATAATGTTGGGTGTTACATAATAAATTTATTGTCTTCCATTGAATGATTTTTGGACACCTATTTATATAAATACAGGAAAAAAAAATATTATTACTTTATATCTTTTAAAAAAAATAATATTACTCCAACAACTATTATTATCTTATTTATAATATATAAAAATATTAGATTGAGCATAAAAGAATTTATAGAAATCAATTTTATAAAAATTGTTAGAAATATAAATTAGTGGTGTTTAATTGTAAATAGAGTTACAATTTATATTGTTGATAAAGTGCAAGGGGTCTTAGTGAAAATTGTTGTAAGGCATATATAAACCCCTTGCCTTCTCATTTGTAACTAACTTTTAGATAATTCACATACATTTGACTTATTCTCTCTCTCCTCCCTATCATCTTCAACCATGTGATGATGATTGCTATATGCTTGACATGTGATGATAATTGTTATATGCTTGACATGCGTATGATATTTATAAGATGGATTTAATTGGCAACCTTTTTATACAACCTGTGGTTATCTTACTCAGCTTTTTTAAGCTGACACTTGTTTTGTTCAAAATGTTGTGTCTCCTTAGGTTGATCATTGAAGCTTGCTTAGAGTGAGGCATGGGTAGATGGTTGCTATGATGAAGACTTATTGTTGCCATAGTTTTGCCTCATTTAGTTAGACGTTTATTTATTATGTCGATTAAGACTTTATTGTCATTAGGTTATTTATGGATTTCTTGAATTGACGTTGTGATGCAAAGCTCAATTCTATACATTACATTTGGTATCAGAGCACAATCAGCATATCTGAACGATCCACAAGCTTATTTGAAGCTGTTTTTGTGCTTAATTTCTTGAATTTTTGAGTTTTTCTGAAAGTATCATTTGCCGAGATCACTGTTCTAGTGATTTCAGCAATTTCAGTGTGTTTTTCTTTGAAATTTGTTCACCGATCACTTTGTTGTTAGTATATCTTCCTTCGTTATCATTTTCAGAGCTTAATTTCATCATTTGATTCGATTTTGAATGAGCTCGGCAAATAGTTGTTTCAAGAAATTTGGTTAAGTGTTGGAGCTATTTGTTCTATTTACAGAGCTTACTGCTCGGCAAATAGTTGTTTCAAGAAATTTGGTTAAGTGTTGGAGCTATTTGTTCTATTTGCAGAGCTTACTGCTCGGCAAATAGTTGTTTCAAGAAATTTGGTTAAGTGTTGGAGCTATTTGTTCTATTTGCAGAGCTTACTGCTCGACAAATAGTTATTTCAAGAAATTTTGGTTGTGTTGAAGCTACTTGTTCTATTTGCAGAGCTTATTGCTCGGCAAATAGTTGTTTCAAGAAATTTGGTTAAGTGTTGGAGCTATTTGTTCTATTTACAGAGCTTACTGCTCGGCAAATAGTTGTTTCAAGAAATTTGGTTAAGTGTTGGAGCTATTTGTTCTATTTGCAGAGCTTACTGCTCGACAAATAGTTATTTCAAGAAATTTTGGTTGTGTTGAAGCTACTTGTTCTATTTGCAGATCTTATTGCTCGGCAAATAGCTGTTTTAAGAAAAGTTTGTTAAGTGTTGGAGCTATTTGTTCTATTTGCAGATCTTATTGCTCGGCAAATAGTTGTTTCAAGAAATTTGGTTAAGTGTTGGAGCTATTTGTTCTATTTGCAGAGCTTACTGCTCGACAAATAGTTATTTCAAGAAATTTTGGTTAAGTGTTGGAGCTATTTGTTCTATTTGCAGAGCTTACTGCTCGACAAATAGTTATTTCAAGAAATTTTGGTTGTGTTGAAGCTACTTGTTCTATTTGCAGAGCTCATTGCTCGGCAAATAGTAGTTTCAAGAAAAGTTTGGTTAAGTTTGGTGCTAGTTGTTCTGTTTGCAGAGATACTAGCTCGGCAAATCACCCTTTCAATGAAAATTTTTCTAAATCTTTCTGAACTAGCCATTTGCAGAGCTCCGAGCTCGGCATCCTTTACATTTCACACTTAGAAATTTTTCAACCACAACTTTTCCTATTTCAACTATTTGCAGAGCTCTGAGCTCGGCAAATAGTACAACTTGGACTTAGCCATATTTTTCCATTTCAAGCATTTGCAGAGCTTTTAGCTCGGCATTCAATGCAATTTGGTTTCTAAAATTCTTCAAAAGTGTTAAATCGCATTTTGCTTTAAAAAAAAAAATTCCAAGTCTTAAATCAACTGTTTGCAGAGCTCTGAGCTCGGCAAACAGTGCATTTTGCTTCAAATTTTTTAAAAGTCTTGAAACAACTGTTTGCAGAGCTCTGAGCTCGGCAAACAGTACAAATAGACCAAAGTTTCAAAGTTTTTCCAAAATCTTTTCCAAATCATTTATGTCACTTTCCCATTGTTGGTGCAAATTTTTGAGAAATTTTTTTTGAAACCCCCATTTGCCGAGATTTTTGCTCGGCAAATAGCACTTTTGTTCTTCAAATGTTGAATCTTGGCTGTGTGTGTGATTGCTTGAGTCGTTTGAGTGTTTAATCTGTTGAGAATCATTTTGTGATACAAAGTAAGGTTTAAATAGTTGGGATGTCTTTTACATAAGGTTTTAGTTTTAACTATTCTTTTTGGGCTTAAGTGTTAGATTTGTTGGGCTGTCTTTTTCATTAGTTGTTGGACTAATTTTCATTAGGCTAAAAGTTTTTTGATTGTTCTTTTATTGAGTTGTCATCATTTTTCTGAGTCAAAATGTCAACCATACCAATCAAATTTGAACCAAGCTTTGGTTTATATAATTTTCATAATAATCAAAAGTGTTCATGTTTTCAAGGAAATAATCATGCTTGTGTTGTTCGAGTGTATCAAGAGTTTGAGGATATTTCCAAGAGATTCGAAGCTCTTTGTGAAGAGCGTACGTGTTTTGTGTCTGACATTAATGAATTGAAATCGATTATTTCTTCGTACCAGACTTCAGAAAATTTTGAGTCAATAAAGTTCAATGTGCCAGATAAACTGACGACTATGTTCATTCAAGAACCCACAGGGGATGAAATTTGGGATCATAAAAATGGTCGTTGTACATGTAATTTACATCCCAAGATTTTCAACAACAAACACGTTCCATGTGCTGTCATCCGTTTTCAAGAAAAACGATTCATGTATGAGACGAGTCAAAAACTCATGGAACAAAACAAAAGTCTTCAACTTGAAATTGACCAACTCATGTCCGAGAACAAAGAGCTCAAATCTGCTAATGATCTCATTTTGTCAAACATGGAAAGTGTTTAAAAAGAAAATGATCATTTACAATCAAAGGTTTTCAAATTAACAAATGAGTTGGACAATTCTTCCAAAGAGCTCAATAAAAACATTTTGGACAGTCAATCGAAAGAACTTGTTTTGCAACAAAGTATTTCTAAGCTTAATCATGAGTTGCAAAATAAGTCCACCATTTTTGTGAGCAAAGAGCGAAACTTTCTCAAACTTTTTGATCAACTTCGAATTGATGTGAGCAAGGTTGAAAAAGAAAGAACGAATTTTTGTGCTCAAATCAAGTGTCTTGAAGACAAGTGTTTGCAACTTCAGTCAAATAAAACATCTTTGAAAAAGAAAATTTCCGACCTTGAGATTGAGTTGCAAACGCAAACCAAATCGTTTCATACTCAAAATCATTGTTCTGTCTATTCTGACCCATCCAAAGAAGTTGTTAAAGTTTGTACTCAAACTGATTGTTCTTTATGTGAAGTTGTTAAAGTCTGCATTCAAACTGCCTATTTGTGAAGTTGTGAATTCCTCTATGCAAAATGAATGTGAAGTTGATGAAACCATTCCCAAGGAGAGTCATGATGAAACCATTTCCAAACCAAACACATGTTGTCAGACTAAACCAAAAGCTGATGTTCCAAAGAGGGTTTACACGGGTAAATCTTCAAAATCTTTTGAAAGAAAGGTTTCTCAATTTACTAATTACTCCTTACAAAAGAGTAAGAAGTACACTAAGAAACCAAATTTTGATGGAACAACTTCTTTAGTGTCTTTTCTATCTTTCGAGGATAATTCATCTCATATTTCTCAAGCAAAATCTCAGTTGACAAAATCAAAATGGAAACCGATTTCAAAAGATAAGTCAACTGAGTCAAAATCATTCAAATATTCATTTTCGGAACTTTTTGATCTTGCACCAAAACCTGCGAAAGCAGTTGTGCAAAAAGTGAATGATTTTGTTCCGAAAAATCATTTCTCAAATCAATCTCCCAAGATTGAAAGTTTTTCAAAGAAACAAAATGATTTTTCACCATTGCTTCCACGAAAACTCTTTTCAACTAAACCATCGGGTTTTAGTTCTACGTGGAATGCAACTTCTATTCATCAAATCGATGAGACTTACATTTGGTCTTTCAAAAAGTCAAAAACCATTGGGCCCAATTTCAAATGGGTTCCAAAAGTGATTTCTAAGTGATTTGATGAATAGGTGGCTTATGCACACATCAGTGTATAACCCGTTCCAAAACCGTTTTGTAATTTCTTTAATTTTAGAAAAATACAAAAAGATTTTCTTTTCTTATTTTTAGAAAAATCCAAAAAGATTTTCTTTTTTCAACAATTATTTTTATATACCTTGTTATTGAGTTTCTCACAAAGTATTAGGATGAGATGCAAGGCATCGAACGCCTTTGTGTACTGCCTTTGTAGTCTCATTTTGAATGTTTGTGAGCAACTTTTAAATTTTTTACTCACCCTTTATATGAAAAAACTTTGTTCATATCATACATAAATTTAGGGGGAGTTTGTTTATAAAACCAAAACTTCCAAGTGTTCAAACGCTTTTGTCATTTTCAAACACTTTGGATGTTTTTCAAATCATTTTCGATCAAATTCAAAGAAGTTCGGTGTTAGATTTGCACATGAGAGTTTAGGCCACTCATAAAACCTCCATGATGAGATCTAACCCCGGAGTTATTTTCTCAATTCTAGATTGTGAGGGTTTATGAGCGTGGTGATGATGTTTGTGCAAATAGGACATGAGGGAGTAGTCAAAAAGTGAGAGGTTACGGTGAAAAAGATGATGTGAGAAAGGGCTAAAAGAAATGAAAGCCCTCCCCAAAATTCTCAAAACGCCGGGTCAACACGTTTCTATCGGATTTCATTTGTTGATTTCTCGATATTGAAGAAGACTTCATGGACCCAGTGAAGTAATGCACATCTTTACCTAACCACTCAAGTATTTCTTAACAAATGCTTGTTTTATTCTCACGGAGATTTTCACATTTCTATCGATTCTTCATTTAGAAGATGTTGATATTGAAAAAGGGAGACACTCTGCTCCGATCCCCGACTTCATTTGATCACTTATCGAGTCTAGAGCGTACTTGATATATCTTTCATTTGACTAGGACACAATGAGTCATTTATGTCTTTGTGACATTGCATATCTTTGTGATATTGCCGGAACATTCGTAGTGATATCATATTTTTGATATTCCACGATGATCGAATGGAAATCCTACAAATGCTAACATCATTTCCAACGTTGATCGTAGGTCTCACAATTTCATTTTATGAATTTGTTGAGTTAACGAGAAGTCTATGTGACCTCGGATTTATTTTCCCAAAAGTCTTTGAGGATAGTAAGACATGGTTATCGAACGCCTTTGTGACACTGGCCATGAATTACATTCTTTAAAGCAATCTATCAGTTGAAAAGCCATAGACCAAACCATTTAGAGATAAGCTTTGTGCATTTCTCGATGATAATGGGAAGTCCTAAAAAATAGTATTTATATTTTTAGGCCACACCATTAATCCTTTTGATTTTTGGTTGTGTTAACGGATCATTTTTATCCGGATTTCATTTCTCTTCACACAAACACAAAGAACACAAACACCATTATAATATCTTTTTCCAACAACGCAACCTCAAATTCTAGTTCACCAATAGGTTCATTGGGAATTGGGTTAGGTTAATTTGCTTGTTGATTGTTGTCATCTACCGTTTATGCTATCAATCATTATTGTATGATGAACTTGTTTCACATATTCATCATAAGGGGGAGAAATGATTAAATGATTGATAGATAGAATTCAAGGTTTAGGTAGAATTTGATGGGTATTAATGGATAGTTGATTTGTTTGGTTGTTCAAAGGATCATTAGTTTAGGTGAAGAGAGTGAATAATTATGTTGATAAGTTGAAAATTCTAAGATTGATTCGAGATCATCCTTTTTGTTGTGATTAGTATTGTTTGATGAGAAAAGAAGTGTTTGAGACTGTATAGAGATTGTCATTTGTTGTTGCTCCATAGAAAAGTAAGTTGGATAGTTAAGTTTGTTCATTGTTTGAAGAGATTGTTCATTTGAGGGGGAGCAAGAGAAACCTCTTGAATTGTTAAATATGCTCCGAAATAATTGTTTGTTCGAGGGGGGGCAAGAAATTTGAAGATAATTCGTTTATTTGATAGAAATGCTCCAAGATAGATATTTGGTTGAGGGGGAGCAAGAATTATTTGATCAAAGAATCGAGTGCTCCAAGATGTTTGTTGTTTCAGAGACAAGTTAGACCAAGAAATGATGTTTCAGAGTCAAAACCAAAGTTCCACATTCCAAAACCATGCTTCCGCAATGCCAAAAGAATTTAAGATAACCAAGCTTCCGCGTTCCGAAAGAATTCAAAGATTTAAAAGTCAAAACCAAGCTTCCGCATGCTACTCAAAGGTTCAAGATACTTCTCCAAGCAACATCAAGTTGAAATCAACATTCAAAAGTTCAAGTTGTGAAAGCTCAAATGCTACAAAGATTTCAAAGATGCTTCCAAAGTATTCAAAGTTGCAAGAGAAGATCAAGTTGTAGAAAGTCATCGTCAAATATATATGTTTGTTGAGAAGATTCAAAGTCAAGGTTGATACAAGACATTGAAGACAATAAGAAAGCTTCAAAGTCCAATCAACATTGAAGATTTTCAACAAATGGGCTCATCATGTTTATTTAAAGACCGAAGACGATGCAACATTTATAATTCAACACCAAGGGGGAGATTGTTAGAAATATAAATTAGTGGTGTTTAATTGTAAATAGAGTTACAATTTATATTGTTGATAAAGTGCAAGGGGTCTTAGTGAAAATTGTTGTAAGGCATATATAAACCCCTTGCCTTCTCATTTGTAACTAACTTTCAGATAATTCACATACATTTGACTTATTCTCTCTCTCCTCCCTATCATCTTCAACCTCCCTCCACACACACTAATTTCACACACAAACACCAAAACTTCCATTGTTACTCAATTAAGCTCAATTCTATATATTACAAAAAGTCCCTTAAAAAAAACCTCCCATATATAATTACATTATATCCTTTAAAACAAAACATTCCCCACTCTCAAAAAAAAAGTCGGCCTCCTCCCAAAAAACCTCTCCATTATCTCTCCATTCTCTATTATCTCTCCCCCCAAAAAACCTCCACCTTTTTCTCTCCCCCTTCCAACCGGCCGCCGGCCACCACACTCTCTCACCCCCCAAAAAACGTCTCACCCTCATTTTCTCTCCCTTCTCAGATCCGGCGGTTGGTGGTGGTGCGGTTTAGATCGTGGCCGGAAGTGGGGGTTAAAGTGGCGGTTGGTGGTGGTTGCGGTTTAGATCCCTTCTCAGATCCGGCGGTTGGTGGTGGTTGCGGTTTAGATCGTGGCCGGAAGTGGGGGTTAAAGTGGCGGTTGGTGGTGGTTGCGGTTTATATCGTGGCCGGAAGTGGGGGTTAAAGTGGCGGTTGGTGGTGGTTGCGGTTTAGATCCCTTCTCAGATCCGGCGGTTGGTGGTGGTTGCGGTTTAGATCGTGGCCGGAAGTGGGGGTTAAAGTGGCGGTTGGTGGTGGTTGCGGTTTAGATCCCTTCTCAGATCCGGCGGTTGGTGGTGGTTGCGGTTTAGATCGTGGCCGGAAGTGGGGGTTACGGGGTGGCTGGTGTGGTTGGTCGTGGCCGGAGGTGGGTGAAAGTGGTGGAGGTTGTTTTTCAGATCTAAAAGTGGCGGCCGGAGTTTGTCACATGGGGTGGCTGGAGGTGGCGGATAGTGGCGGCTGTTTTCAGTAAGTATAGATACACATATGACAATATGTATACAGATATGTATTTAAAGCTCAAGTTTTATGTCGCCGGAAAATAGATGTTTGCCGGAATTTTTGCTGGAAAGATTTATGTTTGTATATGTGTTCGTGTGTAAGTGTATGTACATGTAATGGGAAAGAAATTAACCTGCACCTGTGATGGTAAATACTGCTAATTTGTTGTTATTGTTATAATTGTAATCTGTTTAGTGAAAATGATAGTTTTAATTCACTATTTATAGTGTATTATATTTCTTGGTTAATTCATGTATTTAATTTTTCTTTGCTAACTGTATTTTATTGTTCCAAAATTACAATTCAATTAACTCTCTTTTTAAACAAAATTATGTTTTCAAAAATTTGACTGGATTGAAGTTACTGTTGAAAGTTTTGAAGTTATCTTTTCAATTGTATCTTATTGTTTCAAAATTGCAATTTTTTTTAAACAAACAGCTATATCTGGTATGTGTAACTGAACAGTTATTTTTTTAATTTTTTATTGTATCTTATATCCCTTTTTATTTTTATTTTAAACAAACAGTTATTTTAATTTTTTTATTGTATCTTATATAATGAAAAGATTTAGGATTATATGTATATATGTATATCTTAGATCAAGAAAAATATAAAAAGGGCAATCTTAAAATCTGATCCCAAGATTACAATATTCAAGAAAGAAAAATGATAAAATCCACAAGGTCAAAAGCATTAAATTGTGTCAGCTTTATAAAAAGAAACTTAAGAAAGAAATAGAAATTGGTAGCTATAATAGTATTCACCACCATCGCCGCCTCCACCACCGTCCCACTGCCGTCCACACAACCGTCACCACCACCACCTCCGTCATCACTACCCCTAGCGTTGCCGCATTGCGCGGACATAAGTCTAGTTCAATGTAATGTGATTGCTTGTATATAAATGTTGCTAATTTTTCAAAGCCTGTGAATAAAAGTTAACTTTCCAAACTAAAAGAAAAACATACATGTTCCTTGTGACTCGTGCGAGTCAAACATTGACTTTTTGTAACCGTTCTTAAAAATCTAATATTGGTCACAAGAAATTTAATGAGCACTAACAACAAAATGAATTCGAATTTAGAAAATAAATAAATTAATTATATTGATATTCATGACCATCATTGTCAATCATGACCATTCTATCATTCTTTTAATAATATATTTCTTTTTTTTTAATCACAAGACACAATATGAAGTTATAACGTTCATGTTTGCTTCTTTTTTATTCATTGGTTGGCCTAAGTATCTCCTTTATACACGCATTATAGATTCCGAGTTTTATTTATATATAAGGGTGTTATTTATATGCACATATGTGTTTCCTCCACATTCGATATACTTCGATACATGATTATAAATCAACCGAATACACATACAATACATAAGATCACGGATCGAACCAAAACCCTAATAAAGTCGGACAAGCTTCGACAATTAAAAAACAATCCTTGATTGGCGTAAAGGAGCACCACTCCTACCTTTGGGGAATCGCATACAAATCCTCAAACCTCAACCGTCTCTCCACGGATGAAACCCCTTAGCCGGAGTCTACATCATACATGCGGTTTGGTGCACAATCATTTGGTGCCATCCGTGGGACAACATCGATTCATATCACAAAACCCACCATTAAACCATACCATGATTGAATCCCTGATTCGTCGTGCCAAACTAAAAACATGATGGATCACCGCAACGGAATACTTCCACGAATTGATGGTTGATCTCCTCTGCGATCCAAAGATCCGAAACCAGATGTGCGCGTTCTTCTAAATTGTACATCATTGTTGCTCAGTATATTATTGTTATAAATCATAATATCCAAAGACGCGATGTCATAATATTTGTTTGAAGCCGATTGTTAAAGATGCGCACAGCCACGATATATTATGTATTATCTAAATACATCATGTTTGGAAGATTTGAAGATGGCAGCGGCCATAGAAGAGAAAGATCGAGATGGAGGAGCTAACTTGAAGCCTCGAGCGACCTTCGGAAACCTCCGACAGCCTTCAGTAAGCTTCGGAAACCTCCGACAGCCTCCAGCAAGCTTCGGAAACCTCCGACGAGCTTCGTAAGCTTCGGAAACCTCCGACAGCCTCCAGCAAGCTTCGGAAACCTCCGACAGCCTTCAGTAAGCTTCGGAAACCTCCGACAGCCTTCAGTAAGCTTCGGAAACCTCCGACAGCCTTCAGAGCTTCGGAAACCTCCGACAGCCTTCAGTAAGCTTCGGAAACCTCCGACAGCCTTCAGAGCTTCGGAAACCTCCGACAGCCTTCAGTAAGCTTCGGAAACCTCCGACAGCCTTCAGAGCTTCGGAAACCTCCGACAGCCTTCAGTAAGCTTCGGAAACCTCCGACAGCCTTCAGAGCTTCGGAAACCTCCGACAGCCTTCAGTAAGCTTCGGAAACCTCCGACAGCCTTCAGAAGCTTCGGAAACCTCCGACAGCCTTCAGAAGCTTCGGAAACCTCCGACAGCCTTCAGAGCTTCGGAAACCTCCGACAGCCTTCAGTAAGCTTCGGAAACCTCCGACAGCCTTCAGAGCTTCGGAAACCTCCGACAGCCTTCAGTAAGCTTCGGAAACCTCCGACAGCCTTCAGAGCTTCGGAAACCTCCGACAGCCTTCAGAAGCTTCGGAAACCTCCGACAGCCTTCAGAAGCTTCGGAAACCTCCGACAGCCTTCAGTAAGCTTCGGAAACCTCCGACAGCCTTCAGAGCTTCGGAAACCTCCGACAGCCTTCAGTAAGCTTCGGAAACCTCCGACAGCCTTCAGAAGCTTCGGAAACCTCCGACAGCCTTCAGAAGCTTCGGAAACCTCCGACAGCCTTCAGAGCTTCGGAAACCTCCGACAGCCTTCAGTAAGCTTCGGAAACCTCCGACAGCCTTCAGAGCTTCGGAAACCTCCGACAGCCTTCAGAAGCTTCGGAAACCTCCGACAGCCTTCAGAAGCTTCGGAAACCTCCGACAGCCTTCACGAGCTTCGGAAACCTCCGACAGCCTTCAGTAAGCTTCGGAAACCTCCGACAGCCTTCACGAGCTTCGGACACTTAGCAGCCTCCAGCGTGCTTCGAAGATCTCCCACAGTCTTTGCTATGCTTCGAAGACCTGCTACAGCTTTCAACGATAGTCAGAAATCTCATACAGTCTTCGTCGAGCCTCAAAGACCTTCTACGGCCTCCAGAGATCTCTGACAGCCTTCAGCAAGCTTCGGAAACCTCCGGTAGCATTCAGCAAGCTTCAGAAACCTCCTAAGGCTTCCAGAACCTTTGGAAACCTCCAAAAGCCTTCAGCGAGCTTCGGAATCCTTCGTCAGCTTTCAATGAGCTTCGGACACATTCAGCAGCCTCCAGCGAGCTTCGAAGACTTCCTATAGCTTCAGCAATCTCCGACAGCCTTCAGCGAGCTTCGGAGACCTCCATCAGCTTTCAATGAGCTTTGGACACCTTTAGCAGCCTCCAGCGTGCTTTGAAGATCTCCCACAGTCTTTGCTATGCTTCGAAGACCTGCTACAGCTTTCAACGATAGTCAGAAATCTCATACAGTCTTCGTCGAGCCTCAAAGACCTTCTACGGCCTCCAGAGATCTCTGACAGCCTTCAGCAAGCTTCGGAAACCCCCGGAAGCCTTTAGCTACATTCGAAAACCTCTGGCAGCCTTTCGCAAAGAAGATCCAGATAGAGGACCTAACCCGAAGCCTTCCGCGACCTTCAGAAACCTCCGATAGCACTCAGCAAGCTTCGGAAACCTCCTAAGGCTTCCAGAGACTTACGGAAACCTCCAGAAGCCTTTTAGCGAGCTCTGAGAACCTTCATCAGCCTTCGGCGACCTTCGAAAATCTTCGACAGCATTCAGTGGCCTTCAGGAACTCTCAGCAGCCTTCGACTGGGGGGCTAAGGATGATACATACCTCACCTTCGATGACGTTGCGCGACCAAGTTCACAAATCTTTTTGACACTTTCTCCACTCAAAAGGTCACACCTGCAAAATTCCTCTACGAAGCTCAAGACGTGAGGTAAAAACTCTCCAACCAAACTATATGGGCATTAAAATCCCAAGGTATGCACTAAAACCATGATCTTTTATATTTTGCCTAAAGGTGTATATAGCTTGTATAATGGTCACCTACATGATAGTCTAAACCATATACCACAGCTTACCCACGGCTCAATTCGTAAGGCATAAGCCTCATAAATTACCAACCCTTAAAAGGGTTGACATACTGAAATATTCCCGTCAAGATAAAGCCACGGACATGGTTTCCTACTCTTCGTAGATCATACAACCTCCGTAGAGCAAAATCATCGGGTATAATACTTTCCCTTCATAACGCTTCCATAGAGTAAAACTCCGAAAGTAGGTTACCCCCTACACGATCTATTACCCAAAAATCAATCTATGCATCCTAGCATAGCATACCTAATATATACCCATACGACCTAGATACATGCAAAGTGCACCCTAAGGAAAACCCTAAACCAAAATATATCAAAGGCCACGAGCCTACGGTCTTGTATAAAAAGTCTTATCTAAGCTTAAGAAGGTCGAGACTACACTCTCACTTCTAGCTCATAAACCTTTTTTAAACGACCCTCTGCAAGCACGAAGGTCAACATATACACACTTTGTCACTACCCTTAAAGCCTAAGAGGCTTGACGATACACCTTCCCGTAGATTCGGAAGGTCACAGCAATAATTTCCTTACAACATCCGAATATCCAAGGATTTATCCACAACACCTTCAACAATGTATAAGTCGAAGAAGTCCTCCTCTCATTCTCGTTGACACACCTAAGGACCGAGACAAAATCCTCCAATACCTTTTACTAGAAGGGCTTACCTAAATTGTTACCTAGGCCCTGGCCTCGCAACTAAAACACCAAACAAACCTCATTCCCAAAAATATGATGTCACCCCAAAAAACTTATAAAAATCCAAGAATACTCAAATAGCATATAATTAGAGCCACAAGGATATAATCCTGAGGTTATATCACGTAGAAAATGTAAGACATGGAACATCGAAGGTGGTTGCCTTTGAAACCATGCAACAAAAATGTGAGACATGGAACCCCGCGGGTGGTTGCCTTCGGAACCATGCACTAATATTCCTAAACCTATAGGAACGTAGAACACCGAAAAAGAACACCCTTCAGAGTCATAAAACGAAGGAGATACCCCTTCTAGAAATCAAACACTTTAAAGGAATACTATATTCAACACGAATATGTACAAAATTAGCCATAGCAGATACCCTTCACTCAACACGAAGAATACCTCATGTAACCTAATAATAATAATAATAATAAATAAAGAGGCCAACGAAAAATCGGAAGGCAGTGCCCTCCGCAATTGGCCAAACATTGGTCCTATTGAGACCACAACGTTTTATGTTATTCCTAAACTGAAAAAATGGTGCAACCGAGCATCCATATAAGTCTTTATTAGATATTATGCTAACTCTTTGATCTCAGCTCACATTTGACAGTTGTTTAAATGGCGTAATGGCTTAACTACAAAGTTTAGACAAGCTTCGTAATGGCTAATTTATGGAGTCGTTCATATGTGAGTACTGAGGTTTAGAGAAGGCATGATATAAAGGTTCCACCCTCGAAGGGACCAAAATCACGAATATACGACCTAAAAAAAGTTTGAATTATTTTGTACACGACAAAAAGACTTATATGTCAAATGTCGTAAAACATATGGCCCGAATAAGGTCAGAAAGCGGTGAACACACCCTCACCTTTAACCATTATGAAGGGTCGCTCCCTATCGTATTACCTATCTTACCACGTACATATCCATTTACCAATAAAAGACATGCTACTAAGGCTCAATGTATGATAGGGACACCTACATAACATATAGCCAAATCGTAATTGGAAGGAACAAAACTTCCATAACGAAGCATGCACCAACAAAAAGACATGGAAAATACGAAGGTGATCGCCTTCGATACCATCCAGATCGTAAGAAAATGTGAGACACAGAATAATCGAATGGTGGTACCCTCGATACCGTGCAAAAGACCTTCAAATTTTCGGCAAACTTCTACACGACCACACGGAGGCCATATATGTGCCCCCGAAGGTCCAGAGACAACTTCAAAGCAATAAAAAGGTAGCTCGGAATGATGATCTCTTCATAATATATACTCGAAGCCTAAAGAAAGGACTTACGAATAATATAAAGAATAGTTCATCACCCGAAGCCCATAAAAAAACTTGAAAGAGTCAACAAAGGATAGTGGACACATAAACCACTACCAAAATCAGAAAGAGAAAAGGGGATCCCTTGGGAACTTCAAAGAAACCTCCCATAACAACGAGGATACCTCTAGCACCTTCGTAGATAACTACAAGAAGAGAATAATCATCCAAAGACATCGAAATTGACAATATATGAAGAACACATCCCATGTAACCCTGAAACATCAGCGATGCCTTCTCCATATAGCGAGAAGCAAAATTCCTAAAGTCTGTAACATATGCCCTACATCAAAGAAAAGAATCATAAGAAGATAACCATGTGGTCTACGGAACAAGGACACAACCACATGACAAGTAAAAGTAATGAACATTAAGTTCATCAACATGAGCAGTTACAACCCGGCGCAATAGAAATATGACCTCTGATTTGAAGGATACAACACCGGTTGTTTACATTATGCATAACAAAAAGATGCGTAGATACATTCAGGTTTTATGAGGAAGACCCATAAGAAGAAACTCTCTCATGGTATACCTTCATACCACCTTGACATTACTACGCCTAGCTTCATTCACCGCGCAAGACGCTCACTGATGTGACCAATTTATACCCATTGCCCACATCGTTATTGGCCTTTTTATTATATGTTTTTAGTCGATTTTGCTAGCATTCGGCATGTTTATGGGTTTTGTTAGTGGTTTCAGGTTCTAAACAGGAGATGTGTCCGTTTGGTGCAATTTCGAGTAATCTTGAGGTCATGAAGTTGATTGGAGAGTTCGAGAGTTGTTAAGATGAAAAGAGATAGAAAAAATATGCAAGTCTTCATGAGTTGATGTGTGGCCTTCGGTTCAGTATATTCATACTGCGACGCAGTGGTGGTGAACAAGTCCACTGCACCGCAGTCATCTATGTGGAAAAGAGCATCGAGACCAGTATATTTATACTGCGACGCAGTGGGGGCATCACTTGCTCACTGCGCCGCAGTCAACGAGTGAAAAAAGGGAGGTTTTCACCAGTATATTTATACTGCGACGCAGTGGGATGTGCGTGTGCCCACTGCGCCGCAGTCAGCTTTGACCAACGAGCACCAAAGGCAGTGTATAAACACTGCGACGCAGTGGGGGAATCACTCGCCCACTGCGCCACAGTGAGAGTACGGGGCTGAAAGGTTTTGGTCAGCTTTTGCATCAGATTGGAGGAGGGTATAAATAGTTTACAAAACCTAATTCCCAGGGGATCAAGTTTTCTCTCTAAGAGCTGCACTTCAAGGAACACCTTCAAGGATCAATTCAAGATTTCATCATCTTCCGATTCATTGAAGATTCACGTGCACCCACTTAGATCGTATCTATTTTATTGTCTTGCAATTTCCATTTCTCAAACGATTGGTACATCATGTTCTTCCTTTATTTTGATTGTTATTTCAATTTGATCATGAGTGGCTAACCTTTTAATCACCCACTTTGATGAAACTAGATGAATGATGTGATTGCTATATGTTTTAATTCAAAGAGTTGATTTCAATTATCGTTGTGTCGAGATCTTGATGATTTAATTCCTTTTTATTTATTATTATGATATTGGTGGCATATGTGTTCTTCGTTAGTGGTACTAGTTGGACACATATGTGATTTTCAAACGGTTGCTTGTCTATGAGCAATTATCACTAGTTCATGGTATGATAGTGAATGTCATTTTAATAAAAGGAATCATTTTGTCAACGTGTTTTGTAACGGTTGGTGGTACCACGTTATTTTCACATAGGCACAATTGGTAATTTGATAGTCAAGCAAACTAATTGTTAGTAAGGTTGTCTAGGCATTGGTGGTACCGGCTTGGGTAATTAAACTAGCAATTTAGGTGTTTGGGTGATTTGTAAGCGGTTGGTGGTACCACGCGAGCATTTTATCCTTTCACGATTGTCTTGTCAACTCTAAATGAATTTGGTCTTAATTGAATGCAATCATGATTGAAGTCTAGCGAAGTCAAGGTGGATGATCTTTACTATTATTGTTTGAAGTTTTACCTTTACTTTTACGCGTTTTGTCTTTAAAGTTATTTTAATTTAATTGTCAAAGAGAGATTTGAAGCAACGCCCTATTTTCCAAACTACTTTATTAGTCAATTGATTCAGACCAATCCCCGTGAACGAACCTGGACTTACTTTTTAACTATATTGCATACGATCGGGTCCACTGCCCGATAGTGTGTAGTAGTGAGTTTCAAGGTGTTTCTAGTTTTAATTTTTAAACTCGATTTAGCACATCAAGTTTTTAGCGCCGCTGCCGGGGATTGTGTGCCGTTTTAGTTGTTAATTTAGTGGTTTGATCCTTCCTCATGCGTGAGGAAGTTATTTGCTTTAATAGTTTAGCTTTTATTTTCTTGTCTTATCACAGGTGCAGTTGACGTGTTTGGTAGTTGTGTTTTGCAGGTCTACTTCTTAGTTGATGAACTTGCGGTCTTCGGGTTTACCGCTAAATAGTCCTTTGAGAACACCAACAAGACGTAGGTTTAACTTCACAACACCTACACCATTCTCACCTATCGCTAGACCCACTCCTGATTCGGACGAGGAAGGGTTCTATTTAGACGAGTTTTTCAATCTAGAAGTTAAGTTAGAAGAGAAAATGGGAGACCAAGAAAGGGATCCGAATGATATTCGTTATGGTGAGAGGGTCCGTACTATTCCTACCAACCGTGGTAGTCCTATAAGACCTCCAGCCATTGCTCATGATTTCAATCTGAAAGGTAATCATCTTAAAAGCATTGAGGAGCAACAGTTTGATGGTAAAAGGAAATCGGATCCATACCAACACTTAGAGAGGTTTGAGAAGTTGGCACGGTTATACCAATATGGGAACAACCAAATGAATTCCGTTAAACTTGAGACATTTCCCATGTCCATTACCGATGATGCTTTAGATTGGTTTAACGATCTTCCGAAAAATTCCATAACAACTTGGGACCAACTCAAGCAAGCTTTCATTGGTGAGTTTTATTCTCTTAGAACTCAAAGGAAGTTGGAGAATTTGATTAGGTCCTTTGACCAAGATGAAGATGAAGATGTGGTGGATGCATGGATCCGTTTTAAGGAGATGTTGAGGAATTTTCCGGGCCATAACATGACTAAGGAGCAATATGTTGAGCTTTTCTTTGATGGCCTAGATAAGAAGTCCAAGCGTGAGTTAGGATATGCTTTTGGGGGTGGTTTCAACAAGATCACACCCAATGAAGGTTTTGATATTTTGGAGTCCATGGCAAAGGACAATGCAAATATGGATGATGATAGATTTTTGAAGAATGAGAGAAGGTTAAAGAAAGGTACTAGCCAAGGTAGGGTTACAAAGGTTGAAGCTGGTCATGATTCTGGGATGATTGGAGAGATTAGAGCGCTATCTGAGCGCATGGAAAAGGGATTTGCTATGCAAGAGAATCGGTTTGGAGCAATTGAACGGGATGTAAAGGTAGTAGCCGATGGATGTGATCATTGTGGTGATATGCATTATTCAGATGAGTGCCCCAATCGGGCACCCGAAGATGTGAGTTACATCCAGAATCAACAACAAGGGAGCTACCCGCGCAATACCGGTTTCCAAAACCGTTCTTCAGGTAATCCTTCTTATAACCCTTCTTTTCCTACTAATAATTCTCGTTTTTCAGGAAATAGATGGCAAAGGGATAACTTTCAGAGTCAACCACAACAACAAACTCAACAAGGTCAAGGATCAGGACCTTCTTCCTCTAATTCCAATCCAAATGCCGAGTTGAGGGAGATGATGAAATAGTTGGTTAGTAATCAGGCTGAAACTAACACTAGCATTCAGATGATTCGGGATGATACTAAGGCATTGAATGAGAGGTTGGATAGGATAGATGGGAAGGTTGAGATAAATATGAAGAATCAATGTGTAAACTTTAAGGATCTTGAGAGTAGGATGGCTGCACTTTCTAGGCCTCATGGTACTTTGCCTAGTAATACTCAACAGAATCCTAGGCCTCAGTTTAGCATGGGGCCGAATCAGGGACAAAATGCGGGGCAGAAGTACACTCCACCTCAAGCCCGTAATGAGGAAGCCAAGGCCATTACCACTCGTACAGGTAGATCTTATGACCCTCCTACTATGCCTAATGTTGTTGTTTCAGATGTACAGGATTCAGGTAATAATGATGAGATTGATGAGGAGATTGAGATGGAGGAGAATCCGACCGTGAAGACTCCGGTCACTCCACCAAAACCGGTTGTGGAACCCGAGGTTAAAGCTTATAAACCAAAAGTTCCATTTCCACAACGGTTCAGGAAGGCAAAGTTAAAGGAACAATATGACAAGTTTGTTCAAATGATTTCAAATGTTCATATTAATGTGCCTTTAGTTGATTTGATACAGGGGATGCCTCATTATGCCAAGTTCATTAAGGAACTTGTGACGGACAAAGGAAAGATGGAGGAGGCCAAAGCTACTTTTCTCAATGCCGAGTGTTCTGCTATCTTGCAGAACCGCATTCCACCTAAGCTTGAAGACCCAGGGAGTTTTCTTATTACTTGCTCTATTAGAACCATTATTTGTAAGGCTTTAGCTGATTTAGGTGCTAGCATTAATTTGATGCCTTATTCGGTTTGGAGTAAGTTGGCTTTAGGAATCCTTCGCCCGACTCGCATGAGCATTAGACTAGCCGACCATTCATTTCAGTATCCCATGGGGATTGCTGAAAACATTAGAGTCAAAGTGGGCCACATTGTTTTCCTAGTTGACTTTGTTATCCTCGAGATGGAGGAGGATGCACAGGTACCCCTAATACTTGGTAGACCATTCCTTAATACCGCGGATGCTATCATCCGTGTGAAAGATAAGGAAATTTCTTTGGGTGTGGGTACGGATAGGATTGTTTTTAATGTTGAGAGGTCTATTAAGCATTCATATTCTAATGATGAGTCATGTTTCAGGATTGATGTGATTGATGATGCTTTGGACCGAGAATTTCAGAAGTTGATGGAGACAGATATGGGAGATGAGGAGATTGCTAATCAAGGATCGGGAGATATTGATGATGATGATTTGTTTGCAGAGGTTATGGCACTTAGCTTGGATGAGACACCTCCAGTGGATGAGAGCTTTGAGAGAGTTGTTGCTGATGGAAGCTCAAGGGTACCTAATTCAGTTGATGTACCACCTACAGATTTGGAGCTTAAGCCATTGCCTGCCCATTTGGAGTATGCTTACTTGGCAGGTAAATCCTCTTTACCCGTGGTTATCTCGTCCTCACTCTCGAGTGACGAGAAAGGACTTCTTCTGGCTGTGCTTAAAGCCCATAAGCGGGCTTTTGCTTGGAAGACCACCGACATTCCAGGTATTAGTCCTAACTTTTGTCAACATAAGATTGATTTTGTCGATGATGTTAAGCCCGTTGTCCAGCGACAAAGGAGGCTAAATCCTAATATGAAAGAAGTGGTTAAGAAAGAAGTGATTAAGTTGTTAGATGCAGGGATCATTTTCCCTATTGCTGATAGTCCTTGGGTAAGTCCTGTTCACTGTGTGCCCAAAAAGGGGGGCATGACAGTGGTTGAAAATGAAAATAAGGAACTCTTGGCTACTAGGACTATTACGGGTTGGCGGGTTTGTATTGACTACCGTAAGCTTAATGATGCCACCCGAAAGGATCACTTTCCATTGCCTTTTATTGATCAGATGTTAGAGAGACTTGCAGGTAATGAGTATTTTTGTTTCCTTGATGGGTTTTCCGGGTACTTTCAAATACCCATTGATCCAAAGGATCAAGAAAAGACCACTTTCACGTGCCCCTTTGGCACTTTTGCTTATCGGCGAATGCCGTTTGGTCTATGTAATGCCCCAGGCACCTTTCAAAGGTGCATGATAGCTATATTCCAGGACATGCTTGAAACCTCCATGGAGGTTTTCATGGATGATTTCTCGGTTTTTGGGGACTCATTTCGTACTTGCTTGCATAACTTGGATAAGATGTTGGAACGGTGTGAGAGGGCACACCTTGTTTTAAATTGGGAAAAGTGTCACTTCATGGTGACCGAGGGTATTGTGCTAGGTCACAAGGTGTCTAAGGCCGGGATAGAGGTTGATAGGGCTAAGATTGATGTTATAGCCAAACTACCCCCGCCTTCCAATGTGAAAGGGGTAAGGAGTTTTCTTGGACATGCCGGTTTTTACCGCCGTTTCATTAAAGATTTTTCTAAGATTACTCGTCCTATGACCCACTTGTTGGAGAAGGACGTCCCTTTTGTATTTGATGATGCTTGTTTAAGTGCTTTTCAGGTTCTTAAGGAGAAGTTGACTATTTCTCCTATCATGGTCGGGCCGGATTGGGAATTGCCCTTTGAATTGATGTGTGATGCAAGTGATTTTGCTGTGGGAGCCGTGCTTGGGCAAAGGGTTGATAAGCATTTCAAGCCCATTTATTTTGCTAGTAAGACTTTGAACCCCGCCCAGCAAAATTACACCACAACAGAGAAGGAGTTGCTTGCCGTGGTTTTTGCTTTTGATAAGTTTAGATCTTATTTGGTGTTAAGTAAGACCATAGTTTTCACGGACCATTCAGCCCTTAAGTACTTGTTCTCGAAACAAGATGCTAAACCTAGGCTTATCCGTTGGATCTTGTTGTTACAAGAGTTTGATATTGAGATCAAGGATAAGAAAGGGGCTGAAAATTTGGCTGCTGACCATTTGAGTCGTTTGGAAGATCCTCACCGGGAGGAACTTCGTGATGGGGAGATCAATGATCACTTCCCCGATGAGAGTTAAATGTTTATTTCTACTTCTGATGATGCTCCTTGGTTTGCAGATATTGCTAATTATTTGGTTGCAGGTGAGATACCAACTGACTTCACGCACCAACAGAAGAAGAAGCTCATATCGGATGCCAAGTACTATTTTTGGGATAGCCCATACTTGTTTCGTGCTTGTGCAGATGGTATGGTGAGGAGATATGTAGCTGGAGCTGAGACTAGGGAGATTCTGGATGCTTGTCACTATGGTCCTACTGGAGGTCATTACGGTCCTTCAGTCACCGGTAAGAAAGTGTTTGATGCAGGTTTTTATTGGCCGACGATTTTCAAGGAGGCTCAAACTTTGGTGGAGACTTGTGACATTTGTCAGAGACAAGGAAGCATTACTAAGCGGGACGAGATGCCTCAACAGAGCATTCAGGTATGTGAGGTATTTGATATTTGGGGTATAGACTTCATGGGACCATTCCCACCGTCTAATAAGTT
>CM067167.1:210992785-211038379 GCA_034093135.1 Erigeron breviscapus | reverse complement strand
AGAACGGTGAGAACACTTAAAAATATCATTTTGATGCATTAAAAGTCCATAAAACTAACATAGTGCATAACTAATTATCATTATTTAAGTGTTTAACAACACATTGATCCGTCAAAATCGAAAAAATCACGCTTTTTGTTGGATGCATCATTTTGATGAATATGCATCCAAGATGGATGCACAAAACAAAAAACATGATTTTCTCGATTTTGACAGACCAATGTGTTGTTAAACACTTAAATAATGATAATTAGTTATACACTATGTTAGTTTTATGGACTTTTAATGCATCAAAATGTAGTTTTTAAGTGTTCTCACCGTGTTCTTATTTTAAGACTGTTCTTATTTGATTGTCCCCCTATATATATATATATATATATATATATATATTTTTATTGTATTAATTATATATTCTAAGATATACCAATGGGGTGAAACCCCAGTGGTACCGCCCCCTAACAAAGAGTTCTAGGCAGCTAAAAGGCGCGGGTTCGAATCCTTGCTAAGCAGATTCCCTCTCACCTATTTCTCTGGGGAGTCACCGGGCTGTAGTCTATGCGGTAGTGACTCAGGGTACCTATTCGGTACATGGGACCAGAGGGTTCCCACCCATTTACCCTTTTTTCTATTTAAAAATTAATATGTGAAAGGTTCTACACCCAAGTTTGAGTGTCTAACAGCCACATATTACCTTTTCTCCTCTTATATATATATTGTTGTTGATTGTTGATGAAATAAATTTAACGTGTTGTGATGACAGCCTAAAGTAGTTAGTGCTAGTAGATACAAAGAGTGTTTATAACATATTTTGATTTTTCTACATAATCTATATATTCAGTAATTCAGGTATGCCTCAATTGATATTGCTTTTTTATTTAAAGAATTTTTTTTTCGAACAGCAGTGGTGATTGGACTAAGCGGCATTGCCTCTTCATCGTCCGGTAGAGATTGACCACGTCACCAGCACAGTCAATCCGAGGGCATGACTGACAGTGGAAATCCCACTACTGTTCTGGAGGAAACCAACTAAATGCTAGAGAAAACCCCCATGTCCCACCTCAATGCTTCATAAACATTAATTAGGTAACATTAAATAGCCTTTACGTTGCACTTAACGTGCATAAAATAAATTTATATTTCATATAGTCCACCATTGAATTATGTTAATTGTACAACTATTTAATGCATCTTAAATAGCCATTAGGGTTGTGTTTAGCAAAACCCTTTTCAATTTTAGGAAACTCGACATTTTAGGTTTTTAAAAAACTTAAAATGTTGGATTTGTGTTTCCTTTTTCTTATTTTTGAAGCTTTATATTTTGACAAATGGTCCTTTAACTTGATATATTGTGGATATTTTTTCAGATTTATATTTATCTTTTGTTTTTCGTTTTATACGACATGAACATATATATTGTTATGACAATTTTTTGACAAAAAAACATTTATAATTGTTTTCAACGTTTAGGTCAAACAAATTTATGATGATATGGCGGTGATATTGCCCTAAAAATATCTACCAAGTTATTTATAAAAAGTCATACATTTTATATAGACAATATAAATCTTTTATAATCAATGAGACAAAACTTCAATGGTATTCCAGTCCTCCCATGTAGGCCTGGGGTGACCAAGGTTCGAGTCATGAGGGGGTAATGTTTACTCCTATTAATCGCCGTACCGTTTGACAGATTAATATGAGGTTTTCATCCCTTTGTGGTTCCTTGAAAATTCAAATGACATCCTGCTTGAAGGACGTTGATGCCGATAAGTGGGACGAACAGATTTTGACCAATCGAACGTTTCAAAAAGAAAAAATCTTCTATATAACGAAAGAATTGAAAAAGGGGAATGTTATTTCATGAACAATCTTAACACGCAGCGGAGAGAAAACAATGAAACCTAAAACTATCCTTTGTTGAAGAATTCAAACTCTCTTCGATACAGACTATAATTGCTATTGCTTGTTAAATCGTTGATACATCTTCTTAATAATCCTATTTATTTTAACAAAGATTTCCAAAAACTTTTTTTTAACAAAAAATATCATCCTTATATATATTATAAAAGTTAAACCATGAATCAATTTGAAACTAAATAATCTCTCTTCATAATGATATTAATTTCTTCTTTTTAATTTATTCCTCATTTAATCATGTTAATAATGTGTGTTAGGGTTGACAATTGAAAGTGTAACACCCCAAGCCAAGGCTCGAAATATTACGGAAATCATATAGCACAAGGTGGAATTAATGTAGAACATGAACTATATGCAAGCAAAGGATTCAGTGAATCCATACATTAAAATAAACAAGTACCAAAATACATAAGGAGCAAGTCACCATCAAGGTTTACAAAAGAACATTTAAAAGATGGCTAACGGTCCTAAGTACAATGCAAAAGAAGGCAAATGGATCCTTGATCCATATAAGTCCAAGTCCGGGTTCAACAGCAAGCAAACAATCAAACTCCTTGCCTTGGAATAACTTGGTTACCTGAAAAGTGTACTAAGCATAGTCAACACAAGGTTGGTGAGTTCGTAGGAATGGTTCACAAGGAACCATTGTCCTAAATCACAACAAGTATAAGTAAAGGCAAAACATAACATAAGAATAGCCTTTATGTGTCTCAATCTCAAATCACAACAAAACACCATATAAGTAATGCGTATGATAAATAAGCACAAGTGATGTCTATATCAAGATATGTACTACACGCATAATCATGTCCGAATGCATAAAAGGTATGTCCAACAATTAGGCATCAGATAACGCATCCTAAGTGTACCATGACAACAACAAAACCACTACAAACACAATATTCTCAAGTCTAACAACTTGGTAGTACATCGTACATTGCGCGATCTCAAGTGTATGACACTTGGAAGTACGTGGAACCATTCATCAAGTAAGTATACTTGGAAGTACATCAACTAAACATCAAGTACGAACCTAACCAATCTCAATCACAAAACCATCATATCACAAATCAATCAAACTACAATGCACATACATTTCATACGACTTTACATTTAAGGAATCATAGATGTTTATATATAGGGTCACCCGCAGCCTTCCCACCACATCTACAACTCATTAAAGGTATCATCGTCTTCCATGTATGTACAACTATCCTAATCATACCACACAATCCAAACCAAACACGTAATCCAACAACAATAGGTTAAACCCTCAACAAATCAATCAAACAAGAAATCAAGCAATAAGACAAATCGTAACTCAAGCCAATCGATCAATAAGTACAAAAGCATGTTCTCAAGTGCAAGACACTTGAAGTACATCAACTAATCAATAAGTACCAAAGCATGTTCTCAAGTGCGAGACACTTGGAAGTACATCAATCAATCAATAAGTACAAAAGCATAATCAATCTCAATCACAAGTCTATCCATTTCCACTAAACAACACGTACATACACTTCGGAGGGTTTTACTTTCATCAAGTTCTAGATGCTTATGTATAGGGTCACCCGAAGCTTTCCCACCACATCTAAAACCCTTTGAAGGCATAACCGACTTCCATGTATGCACTACTATCCTAAATTAATCAACCATTATCACAATCATACATGAATCAATCAAGCGAGTCCTTATATCTATTAATTTTGTTAACAAACAAATCAAACAATAAGACGGAAGGTAAATCAAGCAATTCAACCAATCACTCAAACAATAAAGCACGTATGTTTACACTTTTCAGCCCGAATCTCAAATGAGTAGGGAGCTACGGAACTCACCTTGATTGGATATGCAAGCTAAGTACAAGTTATAATCGAGTTATAACGTCCAACAATCGCTTAGCGTTCGTCACCTATTAACATATACATTACAAATCACGTGTCAAACCCTATTTAGGTTTTAGAAGGGTAAATCAACTATGAATGACAATCGGGACTCGACTTGGTCATGCCACGACACTCAAACGTCTTTATGGTCCTACTGACATAAGCAAGGACACTTTAACACAACATTTTTGGAAATGGAAGTGGATTCAATTCGAACGGATGATACCATGAGAAAGTAGACTCTCTCACGATTCCAACGATAGGTAATATGACTTAATTGGACTTACGGATCAAAAGTTATAAGTGTTTGAAGTTAGGAAGCGAAAACGAACAGCAGGGCCTGACTGCGCCGCAGTCAGGATGCTGCCCATTGACTGCGCCGCAGTCAGAAGCAAAACTTGCGTTCCAGAGATTTTTCACTGAGGCGCAGTCAAGACCATGTCTTGCCACTGCGCCGCAGTCAAGGCCAAGGCTGCACCAGCAGCAGCAGATTAAGTGCAGAAAAATGCCCCAAAACCCATTTTCTTCAAAACCTACGACCCTAAATCGACCCATAAGGCTATGGACTAGTTTTTGAAGCAATATTTGACATTCCAAAGCCTAAATACACTTACCCAAACCAAGATTTCACTCCAAAACATCATCAAATCTTCCAAATCAATCAACCCTAATCAAAACCCTAATTTGACCCAAATTCCATTTTGGCCCGATTTAAGACTTGTAAATACATTAAATTGACTAACAATATGTAAGTAAGCATAAATAGGTGAAGATGGGATGAATTTGACTTACCAAAACTTCTTTTTGAGCTCAAACCCGAAATTAAGCCAAAATGGGTAGAAATCTTGCACTTAGAATCCAAGTCTTGAAGTGATGAAGATGATGATGATCTTGTATTGAATTAGCTCCACAATACTAAATGATGCAGGTGTAATTTGAGAGAAAAGATGAGAGGCTTATGATCTTGGATTCACCAAAGTGAATGAGAGAAAGAGAGATAGGAGGGAAAGAGAGAAAGAGGGTTGGTTAAATGAATGGAGGGGAGGGGTGGAGGGTGGCTAAGGGCTGGTGGGTCGTGGGTTTGCCCATGGGTCGACCCGTCAAACATAATACCTTTCATTTCATCCCAAAATAATCTCCATTATCTCATTAATTAAGATCGTTAGTCAAATTACACATAAAGTCAAAGGGTCAAATCTCACGGATGTTACATTATTCCCCCGTTAAAAGAATTTCGTCCCGAAATTCGACAAAACTCTAGTCGTTAAACAAATGCGGGTACTTAGACCTCATATGGTCCTCCCGCTCCCAAGTGAACTCAGCTCCACGTCTAGCACTCCATCTAACTTTAACAATTGTATAGCGTTTGTTCTTGAGCTTCTTGATTTGACGGTCTAAGATTTCCACCGGTTCTTCGACAAAATTAAGCTTACTATCAACTCTTATCTCGTCCATTGGCACATCGTTCTCTTCTTATGAACTCTCGGCTCCGCGTTAAGCCAGGTGTTAAATCAGATCAACTTTCACCAATCGTATTCGTATATATGTACCACCCAATATCGTTAACAGTTCAACTCCATCCCTGCGACGTTCGTGCTTGCGAAATTTCACGTGTTGGGTAGACTTTTGGATTTCAATTTATTAAATTTTATGGTTAGCCTAACCAAGGTCGTTCCTTCTCACTCATAGTAAGTTTATAGTTGTATAGATGCTCAAAATAATTTGTTATGTTGTTAGGACCAGTTCACCTGGAACTGGCCAGTCACCAGTTTCCACTGACCAGTTCACCAGTTGCATCTGGTGACCAGTAAACTGGTGACCAAGAAGATTTTGTCGAGAAATATATTGAAGTCCAGTTGCACCGTACAGTTAACGCAACTGAAGACTTCCTCCAGTTGAGAACTGACCAAGTTGAAGAAACATTCCAGTTGAAGTCGAAGACAACAAATGGAAGAAAGAGAATGACAATGGCAGCGAAGCCCAGTTGACATTCTAGTCAGTTACAAACTGGAGACCATCAGTGGAAAGCACTTACAAAGCTTTACACTGATTACGAGGAATTGACTTGTATACTTTATGTACCTTTACCCGGATAAAAAGCCTTATCTTATTATTTAAGTATTAAAAGGTACATAAAGGTGGTTGTGTAAAGTCACTGTAACATGCGACTTTACAACACTTTTTAAGGAATTAAATGCTATTCCTAATTAACCCTAACTATCCATTTATACATACATATATATATATATATAGTGAAGGGATCAAGTGAGAACCAACATATATGGTGAGAACCGTGAGAACCACTAAAAAACCATCTCTAAGGGCTTTGCCCTTAGAGTTAAGGGCTACGCCCGTACCGTATACAACCGTCACCATCTCTTGGATCGCCGCCCATCAAATCCATACGATTCCCATATGCGTCCTTGACGGTCAGTTTAGAACGGATAAGGGCCTCTGGCCCGTACCCGTATACATACGTTTTCTTAACGCGTAACCCATATGATTTTTTACAAAAAATTTTTTTTTTTTTTTTTTTTTGGAATGGGTTTTTGTTAAAAGAAAATAAAAAACAAAAAAAAGTTTCAAAAAAATGAAAAATTAAAATTAAAAAAATAAAAAACCACAAAAAAAGGAGAAAAAAGGAGGAAAACTAGTGGTTCTCACGGTTCTTCCATATTTGTGTTCTCACGTTAACCCTACCCTATATATATATATAGAGAGAGAGAGAGTTTCCTTATTTTGAGAACCATTTTTTTTGTAAGAACCATGAGAACTCTTAAGTTATATATTTGTTCACATGTTTTTTTTGTTCATTCACATGTGAAATGATATAAAAATGTATGTTGTAGAAACTTTTTTAAGAAACCTTCAAAGTAGCCTTTTGTGAACTTGTGAATGAATTTGTTCACGTTTTTTGTTCACATGTGACAAACGACTATATATAAGGTTTTGAAAAAAAATTTCTTCTGCAACATATGTTTTTATAACGTTTCACATGTGAATGAACAAAAAAAACATGTGTTCCAATATGAAATTTAGGAGTTCTCACGGTTCTTACAAAAAAAATGGGTTCTCAAAATAAGGGTCCTATATATATATATATATATATAGACTTTCCTTATTTTGAGAACCATTTTTTTTGTAAGAACCATGAGAACTCTCAAATTATGTATTGGATCACATGTTTTTTTGTTCATTCACATGTGAAATGATATAAAAAAGTATGTTGTAGAAGAAACTTTTTAAAAAACCTTCAAAATAGCCTTTTGTGAACTTGTGAATGAATATGTTCACGTTTTCGTTCACATGTTAACAAACTGGGTATATATAAGGTTTTGAAAAAAACTTTCTTCTGCAACATATATTTTTATAACGTTTCACATGTGAATGAACAAAAAAAACATGTGATCCAATACATAATTTAAGAGTTCTCAAGGTTCTTACAAAAAAAATGGGTTCTCAAAATAAGGGTCCTATATATATATATATATAGGGAAAATGAATATAAGGCTGTCCGGCACCTAAGCTTAGGTGTGGAACCTCTCACATACTAATTTTTTAATATATTTGTTTAATGAATAAATGTTTGGCCATGAATTTTATGGATTAAAAAAAAGTATGTGAGTGTTCCACACCTAAGCTTAGGTACCTAAGCCTATTACCATCCCCTATATATATATATATATAGATATATATAATATATATATATATATATATATATATATGTATTTTATTAAACCTTTTATATATATATGTTATCATGTTTTATGAAAATAAGATCAACGTCTCTTAGATGATTTGTGTGTAGGATTTGATACTGCAAAAGTAGCATGTTGTGGACAAGTGTCATACAATGGAATTAGACTATGTACCCCATTGTCAAACTTATGCCCAAACAGAGGTGTTTACATGTCTTGGGATGCATTTCATCCATCGTAAAAGGTAGATAGAGTTATTGTAGATCAGATTATGTATGGAGCAAGTGAGTACATAAATCTAAGACCGGAAACAATTACTCTTTTCCCCGCCGTGCAACGCACAGGATTTAAGCCGTCGTTTCTCGTAATAAAATGGGAATTCGAAACATTAGATACGCAATAGTAATATTTAATCAATATAATTATTCGATCTCAATAATCAATATCACATCAAGATTTTGAAAAAGAAACTACCACCTTAAAACCTTGCACCTAAAGCCATCCCATCCCCAACCCCTTCTTTCTTTCACAATCTTAATCAACACCTTAACTCTGCTTCTCAACAGATTTTTTTAGCAACAATGGTTATAAAATATCCAATATTTATTTAGTTTTTCATAGTTTTATGTTCAAATGTTCTTTTGATGAAGCTTCCTGTTTATCTTGGTATGTTTTAAATCCTCATCTTTCTATTTTTTGATTTTAATGTTTTTGATTTTATTTTTTTGTGTGCAAATGGGTTACTTATATTGGATTTTCATAACACGCAGTAAAAATGATTTATACAGTTAAAGTTATTGGTAGGGACTGTTATTTTTACGAATAATATGGTTAGCAAAATCCATTTATATTGTTCTTAGAAATTTTGTATAAAATATATATAACATATATAATTTTTGTAACTTGATAAAGATTTTGCAACTGGGTTGTTGTCAAGTTCATATTTTTCCCACTCTTTATTCATTTTTAAGACTTTTTTGCAAATGGGCTGTTTGTATTTTTCATTGGATTTTATTTTTATTTTATTTGTTTATTTGTTGTTATAACTTGATCGAGATTTTACTACTGGGTTGATATCAAGTTCATATTTTTCATATTCTTTATTGATTTTTAAGATGTTTTTGCAAATGGGTTATTAATAAGTCTGTTTTTTACACGATCTTTAAATTTGACTCAATCTCGGTTCGAACTCAGTTAACTCGAGTTTGACTCAATCTGAGCTCAATTAGCTCACGCACAGCTGGGCTCGTTTAAAATTGCCTGTTTTATTTGATTGGTTATAAGTTCTGTAAATGAGTGGTTGGTGTACATTTTTTTGTTTTGTTATTGTTGTCATTTACCGGTCAAATCTTCAAATCTGTGTATATGAGTATATCTTATTTAAAAACAGTAAAAAAAAAGGAGTTATTCAAGATTTTTCTAAACATAAGTATACTAAATGCTACTCATGAGGTTGAATGATTTGATGAGATTTAAATGTGGTTTGAGAAATGTAACTGCAGTAAAATGTTGACTATTTCAGGTTATTTATATTTGAAGAGAAGTCATATTTAGGTGAATGTAAATCATGGAAAATTCCGAAATCGAAGAGACTTTGTTTGCTCTTGGTGAACCAAAGGTATATTTAGGGTTATTCCTTATAATGTAATTTGATTGATTAAGTATGGTACTCACTCGTTCCTATTGGTTGTTAAGTATCGGTACGTATATGTACATTGAAGTGTATGTGTGCATTTTTTTCGGGTCTTCTTCTTAGTGTATTATGAATCATATGAGTTGACATTTCATTGATATTCAGTATAATCATTCATATGATAAAAAGAGATTAATGTCATCAATATTCAGAAGTTTTAAACCATACGCCTCAAACAATCGTTGGTTGTCAATGCATCTAGATAATAGAGGTTCAACCAACTTAAATTAGTTGTTTTTTGATGATTTCTGATTGTTATCTTCTTTTTCAATATTTATTTCTTGAGCTCCCAAGTTTTGCATTATCCTAATCCAAATGGAAAATTCGCTGCACAGTTGTAGTCTATTAGGATCATGGCCCTCTCTTGAATGTCATTTGTCCAAATGATATGTACTTATTTGAGGCACTAAGTGTGATGGATCCCTTTTAGATGAACAACTGCTTTGTACGTGTTACGAATGTGTTGGATTGTTTGTTTGTTAGACTGACAGTGGTTTTATACTTTTATTGTAGCTACATGGAGAAATGTGCAAGATACTCTCTTTAATGTATGTCAAAGTGTTGAGTGTTTTTCCTGAGCTGGAAGCCGCCCGTCCGCGAAGTACTTCAGGGATTCAAGCATTATGTTCTTTGCACATAGCATTAGAGAAAACCAAGACAGTTCTTCAACATTGTGCTGAATGTAGCAAAATTTACTTGGTAATCTTTCTATCTTTTTCATGATTGTTACTTTGTACTTGAATGTCTTTAGAAAGGGCAATGCTTACTGTTTTCGGTTGTCATGAAGTAAATACACCTTTTCTTTCAGTAAGAATTAAAATCCAGATTTACCTATACTCTCATTTACAATCATTAAAAGATGGCGTCACTGCAAGATCTTTCGAGTTCAGATTGTTTACTAAGTATAGTACTATTGTTTTCACCCTGGGACTAGATATTAGATAATTGGTGCAATCGTCCCTTGGTTTTACAGGTCACATACTTGCCACATGATAGGTCCTTTTTGCACAACGCAAGTAAAATTGAAGATAGAATATACATGATACAGAATGAAGGAAATGATGATATAAATGAATGATATCTTGTATTTGCTTTTCTATAAAAGTTATAGGTTTTTTAGGTTTTAGCTTCTGATGGACGAGTAACGTTTTTATTCTTTAATGACTTCTTATTGTTTTGCAGGCTATAACAGGAGACTCTGTTGTTTTAAAATTTGAGAAGGCGCGATCAGCTCTTGAAGACGGCCTTAGGAAAGTTGAAGATATAGTGCCACAGACTATAGGTTGTCAGGTAGTATAAGCAGACCCTATGCCATATCTTTACATTAGTGGTAGCAAGATGGATGGGTCAGGCAGGCTGATTAGTGGGTCAAGTATGAGTTCAGTTGAAATTCTTAATTTGTGTATGGGCAAAAATGGTTGGGTTGGATTGGTTGATGCACTTTTGGTCCAAGATTTTGTTACTTCCTATTAATAACCATTGGGTCGAATATTAATTACAGTACAAAAGTAAATAGTATTTCAATGATAAGCTGGTATCTTGAATAAAAAGATTTGGAGGTTTTATGCTATAAAGTGTACTTTGGGTGACTATTTGCCACCTCCTTTATAGCTATTTTTATTTGTTAGACAAAACATAACCTGATAGACCCATTCAAATATAAATGGGTTGAAATTCCTTAGCCAAAGCATGAACTACATATATCTAACGGTGAATTCTCATGTCCCAGATTTCTGATATATTAGGTGAGCTTGTAGGGATAGAGTTTTCACTCGATCCATCAGAGAAGCAAATAGGTGACGAGTTGATCGGGCTGCTTCAACAAGGTAGAAATTTTAGCAACACTAGTGACAATAACGAATTAGAAACTTTCCATCAAGCTGCGTTTAAGCTCGGGATTACATCTTCACGGGCCGCTCTTCGAGAGAGACGGGCTCTCAAGAAACTCGTAGAGAAAGCCCGAATAGAAGAAGATAAAAGAAAAGAATCAATTGTAGCCTATCTTTTACATCTCATGAGAAAATACACAAAATTATTTAGAAGTGATTTCTCAGATGATAACGATTCACAGGGCTCGACACCATGTTCACCTACAGTACACGGATCTTTCGAGGGTTACAGTGGGTCTGGGACCCACACCTTTGAAAGGCAACTATCAAAACTCAGCTCTTTTAATTTCAAACCAAACTTCCGGCGGTCTGGGCAAGTCCCTATGCCACCTGAAGAGCTAAGATGCCCGATTTCTTTACAGCTTATGTATGATCCAGTCATAATTGCATCCGGGCAGACATACGAGAGAATCTGCATTGAAAAATGGTTTAGTGACGGGCACAACACATGTCCGAAGAGTCAACAACAGTTGAGTCATTTAGGTTTGACTCCTAATTATTGTGTCAAGGGTTTGGTTGCGAGTTGGTGTGAACATAACGGGGTTATGGTTCCTGAAGGACCACCTGACTCCCTTGATTTAAACTACTGGCGACTTTCATTGTCGGAAAGTGAATCTGTAAATTCAAAACCCATGGAAAGTATCGGGTCGTTCAAATATAAGGGTATGAAAGTAGCACCTTTACCTTTGGATGAAAGTTATGTTATTGAAGGTGATGAGTCAGAGATTGCAGTTGACCATGAGGGTAATGTGCTTGAGGGTTATGATGAATTTTTGAAAGTTCTGCAGACTGAGGAGAATTTGAGGAAAAAGTGTAGAGTTGTAGGAAAAATTCGGCGTTTGTTAAAAGATGATGAAGAGGCTCGGATTTATATGGGTGCTAATGGTTTTGCTGAAGCGCTGATGCAGTTTTTGGAGGCCAGTTTGCATGAACAAGATGAGTTTGCTCAAGAAAATGGAGCTATGGCTCTTTTCAACCTTGCGGTTAACAACAATCCGTAAGTTTTTACGATTTTTGTATCCAACATACAGAACTGCATGTTTCGACCTGTTCAGAATATATATTCTTAGTCTTATTTATCATATTAGTTATAAGTTAAGTAAATATGTTCGCGAGAACCCAATACGTTATGTTCAACATAAAGAACTCTACATGTTTCGGCCCATTACTCAACTGCTCGACAACCCACTTCGTTAATTCAATCTAACATAAACTTCCTAAAATCTCGGGGTTTGTGTTTTGACGCATACTTTTGCAACAAACATTTTAAATGCTAACAAACCACATTATGGTCTTGTGTTCTTTTTTTTCAGAAACAAAGAAATGTTGTTATCAGCTGGAATCCTTTCTCTGATGCTGCAGATGATCGAAGGGACAAAATCAGTCAATGCAGCCATAGCCCTGTACCTAAACTTATCGTGTCTAGATCAAGCCAAACCCATCATAGGTTCGAGCGAGGCGGTCCCATTCTTAATCGAGGTTCTTCGAGGCACTAACGATTCACAATGCAAAAGCGACTCCCTTCATGCTCTCTACCACCTCTCATCCCTCCATTCCAACATCCCGAGACTCATATCATCCGGCATCATAACCGCCCTTCAACCCTTTCTTATCGATCTAGATTCCAACTCATGGACTGAGAAAGCCATAGCCGTGTTAATAAACTTAGCAGTTACTAATTCAGGCAGAGCCGAGATCATAGCAGGTCCAGGTCTTGTTAGTGGGCTGTCAATGTTACTTGACATGGGTGAACCGGATATTCAAGAGCAGGCTGCAGCGTGTTTACTGATTTTGTGCACTGGAAGCGTTAAGTGTAGTGAAATGGTGCTTCAAGAAGGGGTGATACCTTCTCTTGTAGCGATTTCAGTTAACGGGACAATGAGAGGGAAACAAAAAGCACAAAAGCTGTTGATGGTTTTCCGAGAGCAGAGGCAGAGAGATCCACCGGTGGTGGTTCAGGGCAGTGTAGGACAGTGTGAGGGGGGCGATGAGCGGAAGGTGTTAAGTAAGTCCACATCTAGGAGGAAGATGGGAAGAGCTTGGAGTTTTTGGAAAAAGAACAAGAGTTTTTCTGTCTACCAATGTTGAACTCTTGATTCTTATGGATAGAAAGTGTAAATAGGAAAACTTTCAGTTTGTTTTTTTCTTTTCTTTTTACCATTGGTATTTAGTTTGCAGTTTTTTTTCTCCCTTTTACCACGAAAGGAGATGTACAGTCTTTTTCTAAAAGAATTTTGTCCTTTTGTCCTTATCTTTACCAAGAATATGAACCATATGAAATAAAGGTTCACTGGGCATAAAAGCTGATCCCTATGGAATTTGATTCTTCGATCACTCCACTTTTCAACATTCCAAACACATATTCTTTGTCTCTTGAGGTGTCCAAATCTATATGAATGTATATATTTTGTCAGTCTTAGCAATTAAGCGAGACTGCTGATATTTTGTTTTATTCATGTCAAAAACTAAGAAATTTTCATTGGGTAGCGATTTTCGTGTAATTAGTATGTCCCGCTCGATTATATACTTATCACTTATGTTCAGGAAAGTTATATATATGTTCAAGTCGAATTAGAAGAAATTTTTATTGTTTGGAAACTGTTTTATGAACTACAGGCATACGTGGAGACGGAAGATGCTTGTTTCGATCGGTTGTGCACGGTGCTTGTTTAAGATCAGGAAGGCCAGTTCCAAAGGAGAATGTTATTCAGGAACTTGCTGATGATCTCAGAACCAAGGTACTCTTAAATTATTGCTAAATTGCATAAACAGTTTACATAATGTGAATCAATATTGAATTGTAGATGAGTAGATCAAAAAATGAAGATTGTCCCCAAAGAAGTGCCCGAAAGAAAACTTAGGATTGTATAGATTAGTTAACAGCTAAATATTATTTTTATCCCTTCAAAAAACATACAGTTTTAGGAATGTATAGTTAATGCCGAATTGAGATGAAGTGTTGGTTATTGAAGGTAGAAATGTATAACCTACAGTGAGTAAACTAGTTGGTTATGGAGATGAAACCATTTGGCAAAACATCTCGGGTTTAAAGAGGAATTGGGAGAAAAATTCCATGGTGAAAGTGGATCCTGAGGGTTGCCCTGTGACATAGGAATTAGGAAGTTAAGAATATTGGAGCCCTGTGAAAGTGTGAAATTGAGTGGTAGTTCCTCTGTTTCTTCGTAAAATATTGTGCCTTGGTTGCATTTTGTTACTAATGGTGTTGCTTTTCATGAATTGTGGTGATAATTTATCTGATAGGTCGTGAACGAGTTGATCAAGAGACGGGATGAAACTGAGTGGTAAGATTAGTCTTTGGGTAGTGGCCAATGGGCCAGTGTTTTCTTTCTTTGAACCGTTTTGAATAAAAAACATATTAAAACTTGTAATACAATACTTAACCACACCATAGCTGATTGAGTACTAACTATATATGTAGAACATCTTTCTGTAATATAACAAGATAGATAAGTCATGTGGATTCACTGACCAATTGACCATGGTTTTCCAGGTTTCTTGAAGGTGATTTTGAGGCATATGTCTCACATATGCAGCGGTCACATGTTTGGGGTGGTGAACCAGAACTCCTTATGTCCTCACATGTCCTCAAGTATGTATGCCAAAGTTATCAGACTCATAAACTTGTTCTGAACCTTTTCTACTTCAGTCATGACATTCATCTTCTTTGGCAGGGTGCCTATAACGGTTTATATGACGGACAAGAAGTCCAGTTCTATTAAAGTTGTAGCACAATATGGACGAGAATATGGGAAGGAAAACCCAGTCACTGTTCTTTATCATGCTTATGGACACTATGATCTCTTGAAGAGTCCTCTAACTGGGAATAACAACTAAGTATCGTTACACAATATCTTTGTTGAAAGTGTAAAGGGGGCACACAACAGTCTGACAAATGCTTATGTTTTTGGGAAGTTAGGGAATTCAGACTACTTTATAAATGAATGTACCTGTAAACAACAGTTATATTTAAAAACTTGAATTCCGTAGTTCACAGGAATTTGTTACAATAAAACATGAAATTGTGCAAATATGTGTATATTCATGTGTTCATTTCACATTGTACAACAATGAGACAAATATAAACAAGGGATTATATAGCAAAATGGCATTTATGTTGACCTGTTTAGATAACTAAGATAATCATGGTCCATTATTCAATCTTGTGTCTGTAGCCAGGTGTTGCCCCCTCAAAAGAACTCAAAGCCATGATGATGGATTCATACACTTTAATTCCTTCCAAGAAAACTGCATCCTTCAAAAACTCGTTATGATCGTGGAGTAAGATTGGGGTGTTCCTCATAGGAGAAAAACCAAACGCAGGAATACCAAGATGTCGCAAATATCTAGCATCTGTAGTTGAAGCCAATATCTCTGGTTTTGAGAGTTCTCTGCCACAAGCTTCGATAGCATCTTTAAAAACGGTCCACCATGGATTTGAATCATCTGGAGATGTCATTAGAGGTCGTCCCATATAATCTCTAAGTGGCCCCTTCTCAATAATATGATAGCTCATGTTCCGTACTGCAGGTGCCCATTCATCAGCTATTCGTTTCTTTAGTAGATCCGGATCAGCAGTTGGTGGTAACCGAATGTCATAACCTGCTTCTGCCTCAGAAGGTTGCATGTTCATTACAAAGTTCCCATCCCCGGAAGGAATTCCTGCTTTCATATAAACCAGGTTTGCCGAACAAACCTCAGAGTTTGCCAACACGCCGGCCTTAACCAAGTCAAACTGAGTTTCCCTAAACTTGGACACAACCTCAGCACTCTTCATCAGATTCTCCATGGCACTATTATCAAACATCCTTGAACCATGTCCTGGCATACCAACAGCTTTGATAATAAGATTCAAAGGAGATCTATCTGCATAAAAAACCCGATATTGATCATTAGTGGAAGCCTGTCCCTCATCTAGAAAAAACCCAATGTTGAGTTCTTTAAACTCCTTTGATTCCACAAGCTTAGCCATCCCATCAAACCCGCCAATTTCCTCCTCGGGGACATAACATATATGGATTGTTCGTATTGGTTTGTAGTCGGGGTCTCTTAAAATGATGTTTCTGATGGCTTCTAGGTACTGGATAGCAATGCATTTGTCATCCTGGGCACCACGAGCAAAAATCTTCCCATCGTCAGTTTTGACAGCAGAGAAGGGAGGATGGAACCACTTTGAGGGTTCAGCAGGGACGGAATCAAGGTGGGAGTTAAAGAGTATAGATGGAAGTGATGGATTTAAGCCAGGGAACGTGACGAGAAGAAGAGGTTTCTGTGGTGTAGTTAGGTAAATGGTTCGGGTTTGGAGGTTAGGAATGGATTTGGCTAAGTCATTGAGAAAGGAAACCGCAGTAGAGTAGTCTGGATTTGGATGGGCTGTGTTTATTCTAAGGTATTGTTGAAAACGAGTAACTGCATCTTCAGGTATTTGTTGCGTTGTTTGTGAGAAGAGGACTAGAAATACGAGTGTGAGGGTCGACTGGATTAAGAAACTTTGGTTGTAATAGATTGTTCGGGCCATAGTGGTTAGAAAAAAGATTTCTGGTTTAGAAACCAGAAGAATGTAAGATACTGATCCTGCATTTGACAGTCGAGAATGATTAGCATTCAACTCAATAACAGTCATATTACGGTAACTTAATAAGTCAAATCATCAAATAAGTCAGCATTATGGATAGAATAAAAATGTTCAAATATCAAACAGAATCCTGACTTCCTTAGTATGATAGAATTAACATGTCTTCTGTTTTGAATTGACAGAAAACTAGAAGATTATAGCACAAAACTCAATTTCGGTATCAATCTACTAGTAAAATGTTAATCAAGATAATCAGTAAATTTCCTATACCAACATTTACGATTGCTATCATGTCGTTTTGACGGCTCAACTTACCGTTTCATACTGTTCATTGGCGGTGCTTTTGTAATTCACTGCCTCCATAAAAACGGAAAAGTAATTCACTGCCTCCATAAAAAAGGAAAAATACAAATGTGCCAACAAAACCCATAAGTATATAGCCATATAGGGTTTGAGCATTGTTATATTATATCCTACAATCTATGTGTACAGTCTACACATCCTCCTACACATATTATCCTCCGAGATGTTGACATGGGTCGATACTCATTTTTCTTACTTCAGCTCATGTTTTTATTTTGACACTTTTTGTAGTAGTGGTTTAAGCCTTTATAAACCATCTCCAAGTTAGACTACAACAACAACAACAACAAGGTACCCAATCCCGACATAAGTCGGGCTATGGGGGAGGTATGATGTACACAGACCTTACCCCTACTCAAAGGTAGAGAGACTGCTTCCAGATCCACCGAAGTGGAAGGGACCTCCGGCCCGGGGTGAAAAATAGGGTTAGAAACGTGTTAAAACTGTTGTTTTTTTTTTTAACAGCAAAACGTGTTAAACTAATAACAGACCAGGTTCGAAACGGCAACAGGAATACAGGTTAGGCCGCATACAAGATACACTCGTTAACCGTTTTTTAACCTTTAATACATTTTGATAAGTTATCAAACACATTAAGATAAGCCAGTAACCAAACTACAAAAGGCCAGCCAAAAATAATAAGCATATAGCTTCGAAATAATAAGTAGAAATAATAACGGACCAGTAGTGGATTTGCTGTTGACGATGGTGGCGAATAGCCGGAGACAGAGAGGAGCGTGTAATTGTTGTTATTGGAGTTTGGATGGATTACTTCATTTTTATGATGTATAGCGCGTCAGATACTTCTAAATTTTGTTTATGGAAAGATACTTTTGATTTTTTTTTTAGGGAAAAAAATAATATAGATATTATGAAAGAATTATTGAAGCAGACATACGAGTCCACATGGTCCCATTATATATATATATATATATATATATATATATATATATATATATATATATATATATATATATATATATATATATATATATATATATATATATATATATATATATATATATATATATATATATATATATATATATATATATATATATATATATATATATATATATATATATATATATATATATATATATATATATATATATATATATATATATATATATATATATATATATATATATATATATATATATATATATATATATATATATATATATATATATATATATATATATATATATATATATATACATATATCAACCGTAAATACATATATATATATATATATATATACCATATATATATATATATGTATATGTATATATATATATATTATATATATATATATATATATATATATATATATACCGTAAATTAGTTTGGATAATAAATACATACCCCATGATTTAAAAATTTAAAATATGTATCCTTATCGAGTATTTTAATTCTCTTGCATCACTGATCTATATATAATCGTTACAATAAAATAATCAAAAATTTTCTTTTTGATTTTCGAATCAAATCACATCTACCATAGAATAAAACATATAAATAAAAATAATAATGGTGTATTCCTTTAATTACCTTAAAACTTTTTGCCTGATCCAATGATATGTACACATAAATATTTCACTGACCGATCAGACCGCGGTTGGACCGAAAAATTGAAGATTTCCGGCCTAATAGACCCCGGTTTGAATCATGTAAATGAACCGCTCTGAACCGAACGGCCGATTGGATCGGAACTGGACCGGCTATAAACCGGACTCAACCGGTCAACGTAGTCGAAAGTTCTTGATTGATAGTATTTAAAGGCGAAGTTCTTCTTGACTCCGTTGAGGTGTTAGAGCTGCAACCTTGTAGATGATACGGTGGAAGTAATGGTGATGAAGATGTCGAAGTCGAGTAACTGCTGCTGCCTTTCCTCTGTTCGAACGAGACCAAAGCCAAACTTTCTCTTTCTGTCTAAAAAGTAGCTAGTCTTTGTTTCAAGAGTGATCTATCCATCCATGATCATCAAACCTACCTCCTTCTGCATCAAATCATCATTTCATTTGAATAAACAAAGTCAAATCATATATACTTATACTTCTCCTAGCTAGTTATATTCAAAAGTAATATTATATACATATATATACAATTCTCATCATTTTCTTTCTTGTAACACACCTTATTATTATTATAAGTTTATTCAAGAATATATGTGTATGTATACACATCAACACACATGTACTACAGCTTTTGGATGATGGAATTACACGTGCACAATCATGATATCTCCATCACTAGCCTCTCTTTAGTTATATTATAAAGCTGTCAACCCCACGAACAAAAAAAAAACACAATTAATATTGACTTAGTATTTATTATTAATATTGCGGCTGCTCTCAATTAATTGTATGACGGCTGCATCTAACAATTATAACTATATATATAGTTTTTATAACATGTTACTCGCCGCCTCTCGAACCAACCAAGGGCCGAAGCCCTCTTTGTTTTCTTCTGGGCCGAACGGACAAACAGTGGGCTAGGCCCACTTGTTTCTTTGGCCTGCTGCTTCTTCAAGTGGACAAGGGCATAAGCCCATTTCTTCCTATTCTTTTTCTTTTTGTCTTTTCGGCCCACATGCACACGACACCACCAGCACTTCATCTATTTTATTACCTCTTTCAACTTATAATGATAACATAGTATTTGTATTTGTGATCCTTGATGATCACGTGCAAGTCTTCCAAGGTGGACCAAGTGCCATTGATTGATTTCTTTACTCATTCTACTCATCCAATTTATCCTTTAATCTTTGTAGTGTCATGCTTTGTCTAGTCGAGTCCAACATGTAGCATTTTTGTCCAATTTCCCCATATTTCATGTTATAGACCTATAATAAAATAAATTACGAATTAAGTACAAAGGTCTATCAAACGGCGACGATTTATATCTAAAATGATCAAATATGATGAGTGAAAAGTCTATATATTTATCACTCATCATACATACCCCCCTTTACAATTGGTCTTTAATAAAGAATCAAAGTTGTCCCATTTTTTAAAATTTATTGGTTGCACTATATATGCACCAATATCATCACATCACACCAAAATGGGACCAAAAACACGACCGGGCATATATACATTGAAAAAGTATATTATGAAAAAGTATTCCCAGTCTTAGGGGGAGAAAAACATTGAGAAAGACTGGTAATATACTGGTAATATAAAAAATAACTTTAAATGCATCATCAAAGTTATTATCATCACAATGATAATATATACTTATGGACTTGTTTATATAACTACTTCTCGGTTTATGAAATTAGACTAGATGAGAAGATTATTTATAAGAAAATGTTAAATAGTTTTTCATTTGTCAAACCTCAAATATGCTCCTGAAGTAACATAGTATTGTTAAATAATATAAGGTTTGAAACGACCACAATAAAATTTGTGTAGTCCTAATCCATTCTTTGAAGTAAATATGATGATGTAATATCTATGTAAATGTCATGATTATATACTTAACCAAAGGAAATTATAATGAAGCTCATATTATAATGAGATCGACTATGTTAATAATGAAATTGACTACAAGAAGTGGCACACTAAGGAAGTGAATATACGAGAATAAATATGGAAAAGGTGTTATGTTTGAGATAACAATACATTATTCTCTCGTATTAAACAAACATAAATGCAAGTAAATAATATACAATCATAAACTAGATAAAAGTTTATTGATCATGGTCATTTAATAAATTGGCATGACTAGTTAAACCACACCGAATCAATGATGATGTGAAATATATATAAACAAGGAAAAAAGCTAATTACCTAATGGTAGAAAACTTTTAATAGAGGACGCTCTATTTTAAGTTTTTAATAGAGGACGCTCTATTTTTACCCAAAATCAACAAGAAAATTGTTGAGTTTATATATATATATCATAATGGTTATGATACTCAGTCAAGAACTGTTGAGTTTATATATATCATAATGGTTATGATACTCAGTCAAGAACTGATGAAAGTGATAATTATTTACATATTGTAAAGAAAGATCATATATTGAAGAAACTGCCAAAGATCCATTTTTGGTTTGCATTATATAAATGTGCCTCATGCACATATGGCAGTCATAGAAAAATATGATGATTTTAAACTTATGGCATGACAGATTAAGCCATTGAGGATATACTATGATAAAAAGGATCCACATGATCCTAAAAATGATTAAAGGATACACATATCCTAGCATGATACCATTTAGTATTTAAATCGATGCATCGTCTAAATGGCTATCAATTCGCAACTTGAAGTTTGCAAATATGGCTTAGCTAAAATAGTAAACATATTATTCAAGATTGACAACTTTATTTTGATAAATTCTACATTATCAATATTTGAAAGCAAAATGAATGACTTATAGTTTGGGGTCTCATGTCATTCATATAAATAGTTTATTGTATTTCCTCCCCAATAAAATTGGTTTATGGTCACAAAGATGAGACCACAAAGAATGTTGGATATAATGTTGGAAAAACATCGATAAATGAAGTGCCCTGGAAATGTGTAGGCTTATGCTTTGATTTAGTTCGAACCTGTCAGCTTAATCGACAGTAGTATGACTGTTTTGGGTGTGAATTGAAACATGTAAAATGTATATGTTTTACCAACATTAGGGGGAGATGTTCCCAACATTCAGAGAAAGATAGAAAACAACTAAAAGTGAAATAAATTTGAATTTATCATCTATATCATTGAATATAATATCTAAATATTAATGTCTAAGAAGGACAAAAGACATATTGAAAATATTATATACAAGCTTCTAATACTCCAGCTAGAGTTAAAATTACAGACAAATAAAAGGTATAATAATAAGGTTATTGAATCCCAGAAACATTTGAAACGTGGGATGCCATTCGGCTCAAAGGATAAAAATCCCCGAAAAAGAAAAGGCTCTGAAAAGAAAATTGATCATAAAGAAAATAATTCAAATATGGAAACCTTCCCACAGGAAGGAGTGAAACCTTCCCACATGAAAGAGTGAATGATAAAACCTTCACTCAGGAAGTAAACAATTCAAATATGGAAACCTTCCCACAGGAAGGAGTGAAACCTTCCCACAGGAAGGAGTGAATGATAAAACCTTCCCTCAGGAAGTAAACAATTCCAATAATGAATTATTGATCAATTATGGTCATACACATATATTATGAAACCGAGATGAAGTAGAAAGTTTGAAGCAAAGTAGTAGACCATTTGATTTCTTGAATTAATATGAAGAAATTAATGAAATAAAGAATGGATAATAGATATCTTAATACATGACGTATTTGGTATAAAAAATTTATATCTTTGGAGGATTTAAAATTGCCATTGAGAATTGTATTTTGAATACAAATAATTTTTTTTATGATTGCATACATAATAAAATGATGACTTGTATATTATTAGGACTCTTGGTGAGTTTCCTAAAATAGCTAAGTGGCTAAATGGTATATATATTGGAAAACTTTGGCATGACCAAATTATGATTGAGTTACAAAATTATGCTTGTGCACAAATAAACATAAAATTAAGAATACAAAACAATTTTTTTTATATATACTATTATGTATAACACAATATTTTTATTCTTTTTACAATTGATTGATAAATGATAAATATATATATACATAAAAAAAATTTTAAGTAACTGCACAAGCATATAATTGATCAAGATAAAAAGAGGTATATCTTGAATATGAATACATGAGCAATTAGAAATGGTAACTCATATGAGCTAATTATGCCTATCTATCAAAGTTTTTACTTTTAAAATTCATATCGCAGTTTACAGTAATGATGACAAACATCATTGAGAGACTCTGTCGAATTTTAAAGGGAAAATTTGATAAGATATACCATTTATTTCAATTCATCAACAAGGTGCAAGTCATTTTGAAAAGGATAAAACAAACATGTTGATACCTATAAGGTATAAAATTAAAGGGTTTATATTTTGCTAACCCATCAAAACAAGTTTTGATTAGTCTTGCAGACACAGGTAATGCAACAGAAAAATGCAGTAAGTCATGTTTGAGGCATTGAAAGTTTCTACAATACTGCTAAGGAATACATGATATTGCTCTTCCCATTGATAAAGACATAAGAACTTGACATTCTCAAAAGATTGGTCAAACAATGCAAGATACAAGAATTTTGAATATCAGATTCCCTACTTATAACATTACAAGCTGGATGAACGAGTAAATATGATGATCAATTATCATTTTCAATACATCACAAAGAATTTAGGGGAATCATTGATTCACATCATCTGGAGAATACATGTCAAAATGAGGGGGAGTACAAGTTGCACTCTTTTTCCCTTCACTAAGTTTTTGTCCCACTGGGTTTTCTTAGTAAGGTTTTTAATGAGGCAACATAACCAATCCAGAAGTATCAGAAGAGATAACACGTGCTGCACTCTTTTTTCCTTAGCTATGGTTTTGTCCCACTGGGTTTTACTAGCAAGGTTTTTAACGAGGCAGTAGTTCAAAGAGAAACATCAAAGTTGAAAAGTATCATTCAACATGAAACATATGAATTATTGATAAAGTAAATGATATTAATATGTCTGAGGGGGAGTGTTATGAAAGAATTATTGAAGCAGACATATGGGTCCACATGGTCCCACTATCATTTGTATTTACTTACGAATTATTTGTATAAGGTCTCATATGTTTTGTTTATTCTTTAGATATTTTGTATATAAATATAGATCGATCAATTGATTGAAATTCAATAGAAACAATATAAGAAATTCTCTCTGAAAATTCTCTCTCTTTATTTTGTAGTTATATTATAACAATAGAAACTAATATTATCTTTTTGTTTCTAATGGCATCTCCAAATGAGGGTGATAGAAAACTTTTTTTAAAGTCTTTTAATAGATTGATATCATTGAATGCAAAAGTTTTTTTTATGAAAAGTTTGACAATGTTTAACTTTTTAAGCAAAAGTTTTTTCTTTGTTCAATCTTGAAAAAAGCTTTTAATTTTTTTTTTATAATTAGAGTAATAGCTTTTTAATGGGTAAAAATTAAGAAATACTTATATGACAAAATAAAAAACTTTTAAAAGTTTTTTTCATTATAAATTCTCTAAGAGAGGGCTAAACGTTTTCAGTTTTGATCAACACTAAAATCCGAATAAAAACACTTGGTTTGAAAATAAAAAATCGTTTGATTAGGTTTTGATGGTGGTTAGTTTGTTTCTGAGTTTTGAGTTATATTTATTTTTTAATAATTCTAAGTTTCCAGGTTATAACTAAAGCTGAAGTTATAACTAAAGCATTCAATTATTATAACTCTTTATAATTGATTTTAATTAACGAAATTAACTTTCTAGTTTTAGAAGCTAATATAACTTTTTGATTTTGTTGTCAACTTCCATCAAATAAAGTTAAAAAAAAAAACTATTTATGAAAAGAAATTCTTATAAATCAGATCGGTCAATGATAAATTATGTTACACACCATTAACGAATACATTTATAAACACATGTAATATATAAGGTGGTTCAATAAAAAAAAATGAAGAAAATATAAACTTGTTTTGATTGATGATTATGTAAGCATAATACCTTTTTCCGCATTAAACTTACAAATATGATATATGTAAATTAGGTGAAAGTTATTTTAGGACCACTCCTTATTTTAGGACCAATTAGGACATGTGTTTTTTGTAACTTACACACCACCATCATCATCTCCGACCACCACCATGATCATCTCCGACCATCACCATGATTTTCCGGCGACGGGGACCACCGGAAAATCATTTTTAAGTTAACTTACACATGTGCAAGTTATATACAACTTACACATGTGTAAGTTAACTGAAACATGATTTTCCAGCGACGGCGGTGGTCGCCTGAGCCGGAGGACCATGTTTTTGGTCGGAGATGATCATGGTGGTGGTGGTGGTGGTCGGTGATGATGATTATGATGTGGTCCTAAAATAAGGGGTGGTCCTAAAATAACTCACCCCAAATAAATTATATTCATAAGCATAATTATGTATAAAAAATATTAAATTTAAATTAATTAAATAAAAATATATGACAAGATTGAACTATTCAAAAATATAAATTAGCATGGTACCCCGCATAATACGACAACAATGATGATGGTATTGCTACTAGTAGTGGCGAATGTTGGTGGTGATGTGCGTCAAGTGGTGTTGATAATTGATGAAAAAATTTAGTAAAAATATTTAAAGGATAAAAGATTAACAATGTAATTTAACCATTAAAGATATATTAGCAATTTCTTTATTCAAACTGTAATATTCAACAACTGAGTGTAATCTTTATAAGAAAGTATTACACCTGGCAAAATGGGCGGGTCGGGCGGGTTTGGGTAACGGGTAAAAATGGGTGCGGGTCATAACGGGTGCGGGTCTATGCGGGTAATTTCAAGAGTGCGGGTCAAACGGGTGCGGGTCAAAGCAGGTTGGGTGCGGGTCGGGTGCGGGTTGACCCGCTAATTTTTAATCATAAATATAAAAATAAAAAAACGATCCCTTGTACATGTTTATGGCAATTCGACTGGAGAGCTAAAATCAATTTTAATAAATATGTCAAAACTGAAGTTTCCTTACTATGGTTTCCAAACCATATACTTATTTTTAAAAAAATTCTTTTGGCAAACGTATAAAACTATAAATGAAAACGATAATAATTTTTTTTCTATTCAATTTATCACTAAATGTAAGTAACTAAACAAGTTTTATTATTACCTTGTGATTCTTGGCATAATAATAATAATAATAACAATAATAATGATAATAATAATAATAATTTATCCCCTTTAATTTATCCCAAAATTGAAAAGAAGACATTGCTAAGCATGTGTAATTGATTGAGCTCCACTCCAAATTGAAGGTGACTAGTTGTGTTTGTAGGCGGCAGTGTATATAAGACCCGCGTGCTTACTTTTCAAGACCTGCTCGACCCGCTCGAATATATTAGCAAATTCAAGAGTTAGCAATGAGACCCGCATGCTTACTTTTCCTTAAGGGCATGTTTGGTTGGGGGAAATAAAGCCTGAGAAATGGAAATGGTTTCATTTCCCACGTTTGGTAGAGACAAAGAATTTTGAACACGGAGAATTTCATTTCCTAGGAAAAGCTTTTATATGTAATCAGATTTCTCCTATTTTGGTGTGGAATTGCATTTCCCTGAAATTTCAAAGCAAAAAAATATACACGGAGAAAACAAATCTCCATCCATTTGCTACTTAAAATCAAAAATTCAAAAGGGTATAAAAACTAAAATCACGTGACCAGCATATTTGAAAGATCCAAAGTCCAAAAGCAAACTACTCTGCAAATCCAAATTTTGCATACTCTTTGCTTACTTCAGTGAATCTTCGACCTTTTTCTTCTTTTTTCTTTTTCTTTTTATCTATTTTTTATACAACTTCTTTTATGGTAGAAATTGGTTATTGTTTATATTTGGAAACGTGAAAACAAGGATTGCTTACGGGAAGTGGTCACCAGAAAGTGCTAAAGTGGAAGTTTTGCCTTTGATGGGGATGGTGATAAAGCTTAAACTATAGTAGACTTTTTTTTTTCCCTTTTCGATATAATCTTTTGTAGACGTAAATAAACGTGTATTGTTTTATAAATGGCAATAAATATATATTGTATATATTATGATTATTTGATTTTGTGTTGTGTTATGTGATAAATGTTGAATCAGTTTACTTTTCAGATTTTCTATCAAACAAAATAAAATATTTTTATTCATTTCTCAGATCAATTTCTCTGTTATTACCAAACAAAGGAATTCGTTTAATTTCTTTGTCAATTCATTTCTCTCTATTTCATTTCTCTGCTTAATTTTATTTCTCTGAATTTCTCCTTACCAAACGTGCCATAAGTCCACTCACACCCAATCAATGAAATAAATTACCCAATCAAGCCCAATTCATTGGATTTGGGTATGGATTGCCAGGGTTAGAAAGTATAAATATGTGTTTAAAAAATTTTAAAATTAAAACATATGACAAAAGAAGTGAAAACTAAAAATAGATAGTTAAAAATCTCATTAAACATAACATTTGTATAGTTGTATATCTATATCCATTCGTTTAATTTCTCTGTCAATTTATTTCTCTCTATTTCATTTCTCTGCTTAATTTCATTTCTCTGAATTTCTCCTTACCAAACGTGCCCTAAGTCCATTCACACCCAATCAATGAAATAAATTACCCAATCAAGCCCAATTCATTGGATTTGGGTATGGATTGCCAGGGTTAGAAAGTATAAATATGTGTTTAAAAAATTTTAAAATTAAAACATATGACAAAAGAAGTGAAAACTAAAAATAGATAGTTAAAAATCTCATTAAACATAACATTTGTATAGTTGTATATCTATATCCATTTTATTTTATTCATTTTTTATTCCCTCATCAAACTGGAAAACACACGTGGAATCATCTCACGTGCTATCAGTAGAAGAAGCTCACGTGCTGTATCAAACTCAACCGATTCCCAATCACTCTCCGGCACCGGCACTCATCCTCCGGCGACTAACCGGCAGTACAGCTTCCTAACATCCACATCTAGCCTGGGTTAGTCTTTTTCATATACTTAATAATAATATGTTTCTTTTGAAAATACATCTTGATTGAATAGCCCCTTTTTAAGCTCTGTCCAATTAAGTGATTATGAATTAGAAGTTGTATTCAAATTAAAATAGGAATCACTCTGGTGTTCCTATTTTGACTGCGTTTTTCTCTTATATAACGAGAAAAAGTGTCTGCGCGTTGCGGTGAGATGGTAGGGTGATAGGGTGATAAGTCATATAGTGTGATAGCAAATGCTTTACCCGTAAGGGCTTCGTCCACGGATTTAAAAATTCGTCAAAAGTATATCGAATGACATCTCTAATGAAAGAACATGAAATTTTAAGAACACCCATACAATTTTTATAATTTATCGATATACGGTTTTTGAGATAAAAGATTTTGAATGAATTAGAGGAATATAAAATGATTTATGGAGGAAAGAGAAAAAATGAGTTGTTGAGATTTGAGGAGATAGAGAAAAATGAGTGGTTGAGATTTAAGGGTATTATAGGTATATTAAGTAGAGTTGTTTAAATTAGTGAATAAAGAAGAGGGGTAATTTAGGTAGTTTAAATCATCTTTTGAGATTTTAAAAAAGGGCAAAATGCTTTATAAGATAGTATAGATATAGATATAGATAGATATAGAAGTATAGATATAGATAAGCTAAAACGTTCTAATAGCTAAACAATCTGGTGCAAAGGTGTTTGATACTATTTTGTTAGTGGTTTAAGCTTAGATTGTCTTGTGTATGATTCAATCTTATCATGTTGGGTTGAACCGAAAGCACGGTTGGGTCAACTGGTGCCCCAAGATTGGCTTCTTGTTTTTTGTTTTGTTCTTGTATCACTCAGCTACTGACACACATATTATACTATTATGAGACCGTTACTACGACTAGAGACTTGAAGCTTTAAAATGCAACACTCATGGCTTAGGAAATAGGAACCTTAGACATTTACGTACTAAGAGTTCATCTACTTTCAATACATAGCCGATATCTGATGTAGAGATGTCAACGTTTTGGTTTGACTATCTAATGCTTATAAGTTTGCCCCAACTTATTGGGCTCGGCCAGATTGGCTAAAAAAGACCGACATTGATTTGGTTTGCCCCATAAATATAGCCATGTACTCAAGAGTCCATCATACTACTTGTTAAAGTTTAAGCCGAGAACTAAGAACTTGTTTTTTTGTGTCTATTTATTCCTCAGGTTCATATACTAGAACTTCAGGACTAGTGCATTGTACTCCAGAGTCAGTGACAGGAATCCAAATTAGCAGTATTATTTCATACTGCCATGGTCAACCCAATGTGGCACAACCAGAACTTGGTACGTTGGCTAAACCTCATACTCGTCTTCCTACCTCTTCTCTTAGAAACAACACAGCAAGTACCCGAAGATGCAGTCACCCGTTTTCAACAATATCTTCGTATAAAGACCGCCCACCCTGATCCAGACTACTCTACTGCCGTTTCCTTTCTCAATACCTTAGTCAAATCCATTCCCAACCTCCAAACGCAAACACTCTACTTAACTACCCAACAGAAACCTCTCCTTCTCGTCACTTTCCCTGGCTCAAAGCCATCGCTGCCATCCATCCTTTTTAACTCCCACCTTGATCCCGTCCCTGCTGAACCCTCAAAGTGGTTCCATCCTCCCTTCTCTGCTGTCAAAACCGACGATGGGAAGATCTTTGTTCGAGGTGCCCAGGATGACAAATGCATTGCTATCCAGTACTTAGAAGCCATTAGAAACATCCCTCTAAGAGATCCCGAGTTCAAACCAGTACGAACAGTTCATATATGTTATGTGCCCGATGAGGAAATCGGTGGGTTTGATGGGATGGCCAAGTTTGTAGAATCAGAGGAGTTCAAAAAAATGAATGTTGGGTTTTTTCTTGATGAGGGACAAGCTTCAACTAATGATCAGTATCGGGTTTTTTATGCTGATAGATCTCCCTGGAATCTTGTAATCAAGGCTATTGGGATGCCAGGACATGGCTCAAGGATGTTTGATAATAGTGCCATGGAAAACTTGATGAAGAGTGTCGAAATCGTGTCCAAGTTTTAGGGAAAATCAGTTTGACTTGGTTAAGGCTGGGGTTTTAGCAAACTCTGAGGTTATAACGGCAAACCCTGTCTATTTGAAAGCAGGAATACCTTCTGGGGATGGTAACTTTGCCATGAACATGCAACCGTCTGAAGCAGAAGCTGGTTATGACGTTCGTTTACCACCAACTGTTGATCCAGATTTATCGAGGAAACGAATTGCTGATGAATGGGCACCTGCAACAAGGAACATGACTTATCATATTCTCGAGAAAGGACCGCTTAGAGATTATTTGGGGCTGCCTCTAATGACTGCCACAAACGAGTCAAATCCATGGTGGGCTGTTTTCAAACAGGCTATTGAAGCGTCTGGTGGGACTCTCTCAAAACCAGAGATATTGGCTTCAACTACACATGCTAAATATTTAAGACAACTGGGGATCCCGACACTTGGTTTTTCACCTATGAAGAACACCCCAAATTTACTCCATGATCATAACGAGTTTTTGAAGGATACCATCATCAAGGCTTTGAGTTCCTTTGAAGGAGACACCTGATTACAAATACAAGATTAAATAATGGACGCCCATTTTTATCTTTTTGATCGCTTGTTGTATCTATACATGTCAGCATAAATGTCATTGTCCCTGCTGAATTCTATCTCGATCCTATTTTAGATTGCAGATTCCATTGTTGTATAATATAATATCATGTATTAGATAGTTCGTTTTGACTAAGAAAAGTTAAATATGGCTTTGATAATGTGTTGTTAAACTGTGAGCTTTTTTTTAAAGGCTTGACCTCTAAACCTGTAAAAGCAAATAAATATACATATGGGGTTCTTTTCACCATCTTCATTAAGGGTCCTGGGAAATTTTAAACTAACTTTTGTATACTATTGGAATCATGATGTGTATATCTTAAATTAGGCGTATGTAGTGGCTGGTGAACCACTTCTTCTTCCACAAGGATTCACAGAAAACCGAGTTTGGATGCAAGTGAACAAAGATTTAGCAAACAAATAAGAATGCCAAAATTTTGTTGATAAAGTAAAAGGAGGCACACGAGCTACTAAAATTAAAATGACAAAAGTGAACCAGAACATATGTAAAATATGAAGAACAGATCATAAAAGGAAAAACCTTTATACCTATCGTGTTCCGCCGAACCCTGATCATATCCTAAACGATTGACCACGTTCAAGTGGTTTGTTCCCACTACCCGAACCTTTGTCAAGATCTTGTCCAAATCAACATGTCTATCTCTAGGACCACCCTTTTCATTTGCACCTGTGAACCACTTATCGGGTTTAAACTGGCATATCTTCCTAATCTTCTTCTGAACTATGTTCCTAAATGAATTTATGATAACATATAGCCAGTTTTAAAGATTCAAGATCACACTTATTGTTTAAAGGTTGGTTGCACACTAGCCAGTTTTAAAGATTCAAGATCACACTTATTGTTTAAAGATTCAAGATCACACTTATTTTGCTTACTCTAATACTAGATATACATATTTATGCTTAGTAACCAGCAAGGTTGAATCTCGGACTAAAATAGTGTATTGTAAAACTACACACCATACACTGTGTCGACGATGGATTCCGCAAACACCATCTTGCCAATTCCCGAATTCCGGAGGTTTTGCCTAAATTATGTTCCAAGATGAATTTATGATAACATATAGTCAGTTTTCAAGATCATACTTATTGTTTAAGGGTTGGTTGCACACTAGCTAATACAAGTAGAAAAAATTGAAACATCAGGTAATTTATCAATGGACACGCATCACACAGCAATAAATGAGACCTGCTATAGAGAAAACACTATGGACACTCCCTCACGTTGTGACACACAGGCACACGTGTGAGATACGACGGTCCATCCGTAAGGGGATTGATGATCACGTACTACTCAGGTAAAAGGGCTTTAAGTGAACAGGGTTCCACATGGTTCACCTTTAACAAATTCCCCTGATGAACCAAGTTTAATATTATCTACATGCCTATAATGAAATTAAGCAGGTAGAGTCTCAATAAGGAAAAACTTATAACAGGCATTTGACAATTACGACTGCATATATTACATTCACTGTATTACCAACATTTAAGATACCAAAAACAACCATTCCATCCAATTACAGTTATCAAACAATCATAACATTATTTCTTAGCAAGAAACACGACAAAGTATAAACAAATCTTGACAAGCACATCCTGTATTTAATAACCAAGACACTTGGTTGTATAGACACACCTCTCCTCAAGCATAGTTCAGGCGGAAAACATCATCATACACATAAACGCTTCCTTGTGGTGTCAGCATCAAATGAAAGATCTGCACACAAAAATGAAAAGAATAAAAAAAAAAATTAATATGGCTGTATAGACACACTTCTCCGACCATGTTAGTGTTTTCATTTTTTAAAATCGAGAACATTTAATACAAGAACTTCTAGAGGAAACCGTTTTCATGTACACTTCAACAGCAACATACACAGTCTCATTACTAAAGTTCTGAATCTTACCTTGTGATGCTTTAACTTCCATAACATCTGCGACAGCTTCCTCCTTGCAAAACAGCTCCAACTCTCTAACATATTCATTCCGTTTCTTGGGGAGAAGGGGTGTCTTTTTGAACATGGAATCGGATATGAGTTGACAAATATCAGATCCACGCTCAACGTCTAGAAAGCGGCCGTTGTCATCGTGATTGCTTATGTTAAAAAACAAATAAAGCTCATTCCTCCCTTGTCGGTAATAACTGTCATAAATCTCATCCTCATCATCCTTGTCTTCGGGGGTGTCACCTAGATAGAAGTGGACAACATCAACAGCTATACCTGTCTCTCTATACATCTTTCCAATTTCTTTAGCATATTCACTAGTCAGATCTGTAAGACTGGCAACAAAGAAACAGACATGATTAATTAGCAAACATGTTTATCTAAACATATACATCTAATATAAACTAGAAAGGGGTGATTTTTTTTTCCCTTTAGTTTATAGTGGATAACCAATAGTTCAGAATCAGTGGTGATGGAAAGTTCCTATTTGATAAGGGAGTGGGGAGTGTATCTCTTCCCCTCACCACCTTTTTACATTCTCTCTCCTCCTATCCCCTCCCCTCTCTCATACAAGGAATACCCCTCCCCTCCCTTCACCACCATTTCATCATGTCATTCAATCCTTACAAAGTCAAGAGATAGAGAGACTGCCATCACCTCTCTTCTCCCCTCATCACGGTATCCATTGTAAGAGGATTGGTGCTCACCTCCCCTCATCACGGTATCTCTCCCCTCATCGACCCACTCCCCACTCCCTAATAGCTGCCATTTACTCAAGTAGAGATTCAAGTTTTTTGAATCAGGATGATTTTTTTCTTTTCTAAAAAATCGATTACAAAAATTTTTTACGCTGATTTCAAACTTTTTTAGAGAGTGACGCTGGTTATTTTTTCATCAAAGTAACGAACAAAGTTTTTTTCACTAAAGGACTACTATTATACTAGGAATTTCTAAGTGTGGGTAGAAAAGCAACTAAAATCGTGTGCACTCAAAACTAGTAAATACAACAAAGAGCGAAAGATATTGTTAAAACAACATCAAAAGAAGTTTAGGCTTTTTATCATTAAATCTGGCCATAATAATAAGATTAAAAGAAATACGAGTAGATAATTATGTAGGGACACACGATAAACAAATAATAAGAATTACATACCCTCCAATGATAAGAAGAATTCTTGCTTTTCTATCCGGGCGTTCCAATGCCGGTAGAAGAGGAAAGCAGGCATGTGATAACGCATGTACAAGTTCCAACTCAGAGTCAGAATGGCAGGGATATATTTCTGAGAAAGAGGCACGGTTAATAAAAGAAAAAAAATCCTACATTACATATATATATGTGTGTGTGTGTTCGTGTGTGTAACTAATTAATTAAAAAGAAGCCAACTTTGGAGGGAATCATGGATTTGTGTAAGAGATCTAGTAGGACGAAGCAAATTAGGATAATGGGATGAACCCAATGTGTATAAGCCCACAACAGTATCTTGATGTTCCTGTAACAATAACAAAACATATAAAATTAATTCCTATTCTTATCAGTCATTAATAAATAAAATGCATAAAACATATCGACACAATCATCAGTTTTATTATATAATGTAAAAAACTTCTCAACATGGGCATAAAAATTACGTACAGCAAATTTAGTTTGGCAATAATGCATAATAGCATCACACTGAGTCAGAAATTTCTTTTGAGACGACATCCAATGAGAATTGTCAACACAGATGACTATAACCTGAAATATATGTTTTCGATTTGAAACTGATTAATTATAAAGAAAAAAAGAAGATGAACGGAAATAGATAAACAAATAGATAGAAACCTCGGCAACTGCACCCGCCATGAGTATGATGATTCTTCAAGGTGCCTGAAGATTATATATATAGGAAAACAGTTATACCAAACAGCTGATTTAAAAAACATTCAAAAAAAAATCACCAAACAATCATCATCTAAAACAGATCAATCAAACAATAACTAACAGGATGGTGAGAATTAAAGTTAAAAAAAATAAATTAGATAACTTACCAAAAAACGAATTATCAGGAAGAAATCAACGAATTATTAGATCTCTATATATAGACTTTTTTATGAAACCCTAACCAACGAATTAAAAGGTTCACAGAGCGAAAAAGGGGAATATACAGAATCAAAGTACCTTTTTGGATCGATAATCAAAGTATAAACAATTCCTAATTTATGAAACCCAATTTATGACGTTTTTAGGGTTTGTAACCAGAACCCCCCGCACACACCAGCAAAAAAACTAACACAATGAGAATTAATTAATGTAATTACCATGATTATTAATTAGTACAACAATAATCAACTGGGTTGGATCAGTGGTTGGAGCCCTTGCCTCTGGAGACAGAGGTCAAGGGTTCGATCCTCATGCCCAGCAAGGCTGGAGGGCCTTTTCTACCTATGGTAGAACATGGAACCAGCCTCTCTACCTTTGGTAGGGGTAAGGCTGTCTACATCTCAACCTCCCCCATACACCGTCGAAGACGGTATTGGGACCCAAAACCCGTGGAAGACGGCATTGGGAGTTACTTTTTTTTTATAGATATAAACATGCAGTTAATCGAACCTATATATACATATCAAGGCATCAACAACAATAATTATACAAATATAGGAACTATTGAAATTATAATTGATCTAAACAACAATAAATAAAAAAAATCCAGATATAATTCAATAAAAATTCAAAAACTATATATTTGAAAAGGATCAGAGCTTTTACCGAAAATCGTCGAGAATAAACTTGAAAGTATACGTATACGAACGTATATATATGTATATATGTGTCGAGAAAATAAACTTGAGGTTTAGGGGGGCATTATATAGGGAAAAGGGGTGAGAGGTTTTCTGGTCGACTCGCGGTTATTTTTTTGATGGTGGATCGGTGGGAGACTAGGAGGGGGTGGGTCGGTGTGTATTATATGGAATGATAATGATAAGGGTTTTTTTTTCTCCTTTTATCTATTTTGTGTGGTGTGTGTAAATTGTGAGGAGTGAAATCAAAATGATGGATGGAAAAAAATTAAAAGTGATATTATATTCTACATAGTTAAAGTTAAAGTATTCCTACGACAAAATAATATGATCGAGATTTTTGATATGTTAGGTATATGATTTTTTAAGTATTATATTAGTGGGGAATTAAAAATAATAATAAATTATAAACTTTCGAAGTGGCAAAAACGGTATATAGGTATTCGTATATTTTTAGGAAAAAAAAACAGTCATATTCATTCAAATTTCAGACATTTGAACTATCTCTTAACATTCAAAAATGGTAAACAAACGGGGATAGTATTTTCTGGAGTTTTACCACAAGGTTCTATGGGGAAGAAGGGAGGCCGACTCGGCTAATGTTGTGGAACGATTAATGATTGATCGAGTGGAAGGTTGAAACTTGGAATTAAGCCTGTGTTCTTGAGTTTTTTTATGAAGGAAGAGGGAAGAAGAGAAGAGAGATAAATGGAAGAGTAGGAGTAGATTTTCTTTCATTTCAAATCATCCCAAAATTGGAAAGAAAATATCCTTAACAAAATCTATTGAATTCTCCTTCCATATCTTTTCCTTTCTTTTCTCTTCTTCTTTTAAATAAAACTCAAAAACACAAAAAAATTTAAAATCCTTCATAATCCTTTCCTTTCCCTTTAAAAAAAAACCCAAGAACATACCCTAACTATTTATTTTAATTTAGTTTGTTGTCCATTATAGGTTCGTTATGGCTTTTTCTTCAACAACAAAATATATGAACACATTAGTTCATCTTGAAGATCTTAAGCCAACACATGTTAACCATCATCTACGACTCCGTGTTGTGCATGTATGGACTGTTTTGGAGTGGAACAACCCGAAGAAAATCAAAACGTTCGAGATGGTCTTTGTTGATGAATTGGTATGTATTCTTAAAATTATATAGTTTACACTTTTAAAATATAAGAAACTGTAAATTTTTTATTTAATTAAGGGAAGGGAGGAAGTGAAGCCGTGAAGGGCGACCTTATATTTTTAGTAAGGTATATATTTGTATTTAGGTTGATCAGATGGTTAGTTTGTTTCTAGGTTTTGGTTTATTTTTAATTTTTAATAATTTTAAGCTTTCAAGTTTTTATTAGAGCTCAAGTTTATAACTAAAACATTTCATTATTATTTGATTATATTCCCACGTAATACGCGAGAGAAATATATTAAATTTTCGAAAAGACATGTTAAAAATACGATGTTATAATATTAAAAAAAAAATTCTTGTACCAAAGATGGTTAGTAGGATATGACGGTGTAAAGTTAATTAAAGATACTACTTGTTGAAAAATAACGATATTATTATTTAACAATGATTTTTAGTCTATATATTTCCTACTTCCTAGGATACATGTGTTATATATTTATATAGACATAAAATTAAATAGAGATAAAACCTTTCTATTAAGTGTAATAATAAAGTTCTGAAAAAGCATTTTATCTTGTAAATATATGTAAAATCAAATATCAAACTACTAACTTGCCAATGAAGATCAGCCCAACTGATCAGAGGCACTCCCGGTTTTACCCAATATCTTGAGTTCGATCCTTAGGAATGACAAACCTTGGAGTTTTTCCCTCTGAATAATTGTAACGGCTCATGGTCAACATCTCATTGTCTAGGTGATGTGACCAATTTATACCCATCGCCCACATCGTTATTGGCCTTTTTATTATATGTTTTTAGTCGATTTTGTTGGCATTTGGTGCGTTTATGGGTTTTGTTAGTGGTTTCAGGTTCTAAACAGGTGACGTTCCATTTGGTGCAATTTCGAGTAATTTTGAGGCCATGAAGTTGATTGGAGAGTTCGATACGTGAAAAGAGTTAGAGATTATGCAAGTCTTCATGTGTTGTTGTGTGGCCAGTTGAGACCAGTATACTTACACTGCGACGCAGTGGGCAAGTTTGCCTTCACTGCGCCGCAGTCATCTATATGGAAAGGGGAGTGTTCAACCAGTAAGATATCACTGCGACGCAGTGGGATGTGCATGTGCCCACTGCGCCGCAGTCGGCTGTGACAAAAGAGCAAATGTGGCAGTGTATATGCACTGCGACGCAGTGGGGGCATTACACACCCACTGCGCCGCAGTGAAAGGGCGATCTGAAGGTTTTTGGGCGTTTCTGCACCAAAAGGAGGGGAGGTATAAATAGAAAAATAACCTAGTTCCCAAAATATCAAATATTCTTTCTAGGAGCTGCACTTCAAGGAAATACTTCAAGGATCAATTCAAGATTTCATCCTCTTCCGATTCGTTGAAGATTCACGTGCACCCATCTAGATCGTATCTACCTTATTGTCTTGCAATTTCTATTTTCTCAAACAATTGGTAAATCATGTTCTTCCTTGATTTTGATTGTAATTTCAATTTAATCATGAGTGGCTAATCTTTCAATTGTCCACCTTGATGAAACTAGACGAATGATGTGATTGCTTATATTTTAATTCAAAGAGTTGATTTCAATTATCATTGTGTCATGATCTTGATGATTTAATTCCTTTATTTGTATTAATTTGATATTGGTGGCATGTGTGTTCTTCGTTAGTGGTACTAGTCGAACACATATGTGATTTTCAAACGGTTGCTTGTCTATGAGCAATTATCACTAGTTCATGGTATGATAGTGAATGTCATTTTAATAAAAGGATTAATTTTGTCAACGTGTTTTGTAACGGTTGGTGGTACCACGTTATTTTCACATAGGCGCAATTGGTAATTTGATAGTCAAGCAACTAATTGTTGGTAAGGTTGTCTAGGCATTGGTGGTACCGGCTTGGGTAATTAAACTAGCAACTTAGGTGTTTGGGTGATTGTGAGCGGTTGGTGGTACCACGCGAGCATTTTATCCTTTCACGATTATCTTTTCAACTCTTTATGAATTCGGTCTTAATTGTATGCAATCATGTTTGAAGTCTAGCGAAGTCAAGGTGGATGATCTTTACTATTATTGTTTGAGTTTTACCTTTACTTTATGCATTTTGTCTTTTAAAATTGTAGTCAAGAGAGATTTGAAGCAACACCCTTTTTCCAAACCATTTTACTAAACAATTGATTAAACCAATCCCCGTGAACGAACCTGGACTTATTTTTAACTATATTGCATACGATCGGGTCCACTGCCCGGATAGTGTGTAGTAGTGAGTTTTTAGGTATTTCTAGTTTATAATTTTTAAACTCGATTTAGCACATCAAGTTTTTGGCGCCGCTGCCGGGGATTGTGCGCTGTTTTAGTTGTTAATTTAGTGGTTTGATCCTTCCTCACGCGTGAGGAAGTTATTTGCTTTAATAGTTTAGCTTTTCTTTTTATCACAGGTGCAGTTGACGTGTTTGGTAGTTGTGTTTTGCAGGTCTACTTTTTAGTTGATGAACTTGCGGTCTTCGGGTTTACCTCTAATAGTCCTTTGAGAACACCAACAAGACGTAGGTTAACTTCACAACAACACCATTCTCACCTATTGCTAGACCCACTCCTGATTCAGACGAGGAGGGGTTCTATTTGGAAGAATTTTTCAATCTTGAAGTTAAGTTAGAGGAGACAATGGGCGACGAAGAGGACCCGAATGATATACGGTATGGCGAAAGGGTTCGCACTATTCCTGCAAACCGTGGTAGCCCTATAAGACCTCCAGCCATTGGTCATGATTTCAATCTTAAGGGTAATCATCTTAAAAGCATTGAGGAGCAACAGTTTGACGGGAAAAGGAAATGGGATCCATACCAGCACTTAGAAGGTTTGAGAAGTTGGCAAGGTTATACCAATATGGGCAAAACCAAATGAATGCCGTTAAGCTTGAGACATTTCCAATGTCCATTACCGGTGATGCTCTTGATTGGTTTAATGATCTTCCGGAAAATTCCATAGCAACTTGGGACCAACTCAAGCAAGCTTTCATTGGTGAGTTCTATTCACTTAGAACTCAAAGGAAGTTGGAGAATTTGATTAGGTCCTTTGACCAAGATGAAGATGAAGATGTGGTAGATGCATGGATTCGGTTTAAGGAAATGTTGAGGAATTGTCCGGGCCATAACATGACTAAGGAGCAATATGTTGAGCTTTTCTTTGATGGCCTAGATAAGAATTCTAAGCGGGAGTTAGGATATGCTTTTGGGGGTGGTTTCAACAAAATTACACCAAATGAAGGTTTTGAAATTTTGGAGTCCATGGCAAAGGACAATGCAAATATGGATGATGATAGATTTTTGAAGAATGAGAGAAGATTGAAGAAGGGTACTAGCCAAGGTAGAGTTGCAAAGGTTGAGGCTAGTCATGATTCGGGAATGATAGGAGAGATTAGAGCGCTATCAGAGCGAATGGAAAAAGGGATTTGCTATGCAAGAGAGTCGGTTTGGAGCTATTGAACGGGATGTGAAGGTAGTAGCGGATGGATGTGACCATTGTGGTGACATGCATTATTCTGATGAGTGTCCCAATCGGGGACCCGAAGATGTGAGTTACATCCAGAATCAACAACAAGGGAGCTACCAACGCAATACCGGTTTCCAGAACCGCACTTCAGGTAACCCTTCTTATAACCCTTCTTTTCCTACTAATAATTCTCGTTTTTCAGGAAATAGATGGCAAAGGGATAACTTTCAGAGTCAGCCACAACATCAAACTCAACAAGGACAGGGATCTGGATCTTTTTCTTCTAATGCCGATCCAAATGCCGAGTTGAGGGAAATGATGAAACAATTGGTAAGTAATCAGGCTGAAACTAACACTAGTATTAAGATGATTCGGGATGATACAAAGGCATTGAATGAGAGGTTGGATAGGATAGATGGCAAGGTTGAGATAAATATGAAGAATCAATGTGTTAACTTTAAGGATCTTGAGAGTAGGATGGCTGCCCTTTCTAGGCCCAGGTACTTTACCTAGCAATACTCAACAGAATCCTAAGCCTCAGTTTAGCATGGGACCAAATCAAGGACATAATTCGGGGCAGAAGTACACTCCACCTCAAGCCCGTAATGAGGAAGCTAAGGCCATCACCACTCGAACAGGTAAATCTTATGACCCTCCTACTATGCCTAATGTGGTTGTTTCAGATGTTCAGGATTCAGGAGCTATTGATGATGAAGTGGATGAGGAGATTGAGATGGAGGAGAATCCGACCGTGAAGACTCCGGTCACTCCACCAAAACCGGTTGTGGAACCCGAGGTTAAGCTTATAAACCAAAAGTTCCATTTCCACAACGGTTCAAGAAGGCTAAGCTAAAGGAACAATACAATAAGTTTGTTCAAATGATTTCTAATGTTCATATTAATGTTCCTTTAGTTGATTTGATACAGGGGATGCCTCATTATGCCAAGTTCATTAAGGAACTTGTGACGGATAAAGGAAAGATGGAGGAGGCAAAAGCTACTTTTCTAAATGCCGAGTGTTCTGCTATCTTGCAGAACCGCATACCGCCTAAGCTTGAAGACCCAGGGAGTTTTCTAATTACTTGCTCTATTAGAACCATTATTTGTAAGGCTTTAGCCGATTTAGGTGCTAGCATTAATTTGATGCCTTATTCGGTTTGGAGTAAGTTGGCCTTAGGAATCCTTCGCCCGACTCGCATGAGTATTAGGCTAGCCGACCACTCATTTCAGTATCCCATGGGGATTGCTGAAAATATTAGAGTCAAAGTGGGTCATATTGTTTTCTAGTTGACTTTGTTATTCTAGAGATGGAGGAGGATGCACAAGTACCCCTAATACTTGGTAGACCATTCCTTAATACCGCGGATGCTATCATCCGTGTGAAGGATAAGGAGATTTCTTTGGGAGTGGGTACTGATAGGATTGTTTTTAATGTTGAGAGGTCTATTAAGCATTCTTATTCTAATGATGAGTCATGTTTCAGGATTGATGTGATTGATGATGCTTTGGACCGAGAATTTCAGGAGTTGATGGAGACCGATATGGGAGATGAGGAGATTGCTTATCTAGGAGCTGGAGAAATTTCTGATGATGCTTTGTTTGCTAAGGTTATGGCACTTAGCTTGGATGAGACACCTCCAGTGGATGAGAGCTTTGAGAGAGTTGTTGCTGATGGAAGCTCAAGGGTACCTAATTCAGTTGATGTACAACCTACAGATTTGGAGCTTAAGCCATTGCCTGCCCATTTGGAGTATGCTTACTTGGTAGGTGAATCTTCTCTACCAGTAGTTATCTCGTCCTCCTTATCGAGTGACGAGAAAGGACTTCTTTTGACCGTGCTTCGAGCCCATAAGCGGGCTTTTGCTTGGAAGACTACCGACATTCCAGGTATTAGTCCTAACTTTTGTCAGCACAAGATTGATTTTATCGATGATGTTAAGCCCGTTGTCCAGCGACAAAGGAGGCTAAATCCTAATATGAAAGAAGTGGTCAAGAAAGAAGTTATTAAGTTGTTAGATGCAGGGATTATTTTCCCTATTCCTGATAGTCCTTGGGTTAGCCCAGTTCATTGTGTGCCCAAAAAGGGGGGTATGACGGTTATAGAGAATGAGAGTAGGGAACTTTTGGCTACTAGGACTATAACGGGTTGGCGGGTTTGTATTGACTACCGAAAGCTTAATGATGCCACCCGAAAGGATCACTTTCCATTGCCTTTTATTGATCAGATGTTAGAGAGACTCGCAGGTAATGAGTATTTCTGTTTTCTTGATGGGTTTTCCGGGTACTTTCAAATACCCATTGATCCAAAGGATCAAGAAAAGACCACTTTCACGTGCCCCTTTGGCACTTTTGCTTATCGGCGAATGCCGTTTGGTCTATGTAATGCCCCGGGCACCTTTCAAGGTGCATGATTGCTATATTCCAGGACATGCTTGAAACCTCCATGGAGGTCTTCATGGATGATTTCTCGGTTTTTGGGGACTCATTTTGTACTTGCTTGCATAACTTAGATAAGATGTTGGAAAGGTGCGAAAGGGCACAACTTGTTTTAAATTGGGAGAAATGTCACTTCATGGTGACCAAAGGTATTGTTTTAGGTCACAAAGTGTCTAAGGCTGGGATAGAGGTTGATAGGGCTAAGATTGATGTTATAGCCAAACTACCCCCGCCTTCCAATGTGAAAGGGGTAAGGAGTTTTCTTGGACATGCCGGTTTTTACCGCCGTTTCATTAAAGACTTTTCTAAGATTACTCGTCCTATGACCCACTTGTTGGAGAAGGACGTCCCTTTTGTATTTAATGATGCTTGTTTAAGTGCTTTTCAGGTTCTAAAGGAGAAGTTGCCAATTCACCTATCATGGTCGGGCCGGATTGGGAATTGCCCTTTGAATTGATGTGTGATGCTAGTGATTTTGCTGTGGGAGCCGTGCTAGGGCAAAGGGTTGAAACATTTCAAGCCCATATACTTTGCTAGCAAAACATTGAACCCCGCCCAGAAAAATTACACCAACAAGAGAAAGGAGTTGCTTGCAGTGGTCTTTGCATTTGATAAGTTTAGATCATATCTTGTTTTGAGTAAGACCATAGTTTTCACTGACCATTCAGCCCTAAAGTACCTGTTCTCGAAACAGGATGCTAAACCCAGGCTTATCCGTTGGATTCTTTTGTTGCAAGAATTTGACATTGAGATAAAGGATAAGAAAGGGGCTGAAAATTTGGCTGCCGACCATTTGAGTCGTTTGGAAGATCCTCACCGGGAGGAACTTCGTGATGGGGAGATCAATGATCACTTCCCTGATGAATGTTTAATGTTTATATCTAATTCTGATAATGCCCCTTGGTTTGCTGACATTGCTAATTATTTGGTTGCAGGTGAGATACCAAATGACTTCACGCATCAACAGAAGAAGAAGCTAATTTCAGATGCCAAACACTATTTTTGGGATAGCCCATATTTGTTTCGTGTTTGTGCAGATGGCATGGTGAGGAGATGTGTAGCTGGAGCTGAGACTAGGGAGATTCTGGATGCTTGTCACTATCGGTCCAACTGGAGGTCACTACGGTCCTTCAGTTACAGGTAAAAAGGTGTTTGATGCAGGTTTCTATTGGCCCACCATTTTTAAGGAGGCTCAAACTTTGGTGGAAACTTGTGACATTTGTCAGAGGCAAGGAAACATCACTAAGCGGGATGAGATGCCCCAACAGAGCATTCAGGTATGTGAGGTTTTCGATATTTGGGGTATAGACTTCATGGGACCATTCCCACCGTCTAACAAGTTATACATTCTTGTTGCCGTTGACTACGTGTCTAAGTGGGCCGAAGCCAAGGCTTTGCCCACGAATGATGCTAGGGTAGTAATTGATTTCCTTAAACAATTGTTTTTCCGATTTGGTTGCCCTAGAGCCTTAATTAGTGACCGAGGAACCCACTTTGCAAATCATCAATTAGCTAAGGTCATGAAGAAGATATGGTGTTGTGCATTACTTTTCTACTTCCTATCATCCACAAACTAGTGGACAAGTAGAAAACACCAATAGGGCTTTGAAGAGAATTTTGGAGAAAACTGTGGGAGATAACCCTAAGGTATGGTCAAAGAAGTTGGATGACGCCTTGTGGGCATTTAGGACGGCTTACAAGACACCGATTGGCACCACGCCATACCGGTTGCTCTATGGTAAGACTTGTCATCTTCCCATTGAGATTGAGCACAAGGCATATTGGGCTTTGAGAAATTTGAACTTGGATATGATGGAAGCCGGTGACCTTAGGATGTTGCAACTTCATGAGCTCGATGAGCTTAGGTTGGGTGCATATGAAAATTCAAGGCTTTACAAGGAGAAGACTAAAGTTTACCATGACAAAAGGATCCGTAGAAAGGAATTTAAGGTAGGAGCTAAGGTTTTGTTATTTCTGTCTAAGTTTAAGATCAAGCAACCTAAGCTTACTTCTAGGTGGATAGGACCTTTTGTTATCAAGCATGTTTATCCGTCGGGTTATGTGGAGCTGTTCAAGAGAGATGGTGAAGGTTCCTTCATTGTAAATGGTCATAGATTGAAGTTATACTTTGAAGAAGAACAAGTGGATGGGATAATCGAGGAAATCCCCATTTTTGAATATGAGGCTTGAAAGGTAGTCGAGTCTAGCTAACGACTCGTAAATAAATTAAGCGCTTCTCGGGAGGCAACCCGTGCTATTTTTGTTGCATTTTATTTTTCATTTTATTAGTTAGTTTGATTTTGTTTTGTCAAGAAATGTGCAGGTGCGATTTTGAGGACAAGCGGATGGAGGTAAGTATATTTTCAAAATTTTTCTAAGGAAAACTGTGGAGTTGTCTCCAGTAGTTTTGTACTGCGACGCAGTGGTGAGGTTACTATCCCACTGCGCCGCAGTCGATTGTTACTGGATCTGGGAGCAAAAATGCCCCACTGCGACGCAGTTGGGGAGCCCTATGCCCACTGCGCCGCAGTGGACCCTTTGACGGGTCAACCAGTTGTACATGTATTATTATCAGTCAATTTTGGTCCCTTTTTCACCACACAAAATTCTTATCAGTATACTTTATTTCTCTCTGCTTTTCAAAAACCGATCTCAAGCTTCAAAGACCTCCATTTTGCTCTCAAATTCTTCCATTTAATTCACCCATCTTGCATTTTTCTTCCTCTTTGTCTTAGATTATCAATCTTTCATCATGGGCAAAGGAGGTAAGTTTTCTTGATTTTTCTTTTTATTTTCTTCAATTTTTGATTTTTGATTTTTAGGTTTTAATTTTCAAATTAATTAGTGGGTTGTGTTAGATATGGGCTATTGATAACAATGTGGTGTTTAATTTTTCAATTTAATCACTTGTTCATCCGAATTTGAGATAGCTTAAACTAGGTTTTTGAAAATTTTTGGGTTTTTGATGGACAAGTGTGGGGGAGGTTAATCCTAGTTGTTGTTACATTGCTGAAATCTAGTAGTTTGGTGGTTTGGTTGTAAACTTTTGCTGAAAGTCGTATGAACACCATTATCTTGCCCAGTAACCTGGCCACTGCGACGCAGTGGTGGTGTAAGTGTTCCACTGCGCCGCAGTGGCAACCTTCTGGTACACTTGTATTTTGCCCATTGCGACGCAGTGAGGAAACAACCAGTCCACTGCGCCGCAGTGGGAAGTTTCTGTCAAAATAATTTGTTTTGAAGATTATTGAGAGTTCAGTTTGCATTCCGTATGTCTAATGTTTGTTTGTTTGTTTTAATGGTTGTGATTGCAGACTGGAGCTCAGAGAAGGCAGATGGAAGTTGGTCAAGGAAGCGGGACTGGTTCCAAGAGGGCTAGGCAAGAGCCGGAAGTACCTGATTTGAAGTTTGGAGAGAACCAAATGGATGAAGCACACGCATGGTTAGCGTTCGATGGGGCTAGGCAGCCCCATAAGAACAACTTTTTGAACAATCTCTTTGCTCTAC
>CM067167.1:210980235-210991785 GCA_034093135.1 Erigeron breviscapus | reverse complement strand
ATCTATGTTGTCAAATAATCTTGCGTCAGAGATGAACCTCTTTGCTGGGAATGAAAGGTTAGTGTTTGATAAACTGGACGAGCTGGTACAAGCCACTAATCAAAACTCTGGAAACATTAGAGTGGCAGTCCAGGCTTTGGAGTCCAGACTGGTGAATGCTGTTGAGACTGCAGTGGAGAACAAGGTTGTGCAACCACTGGCAGGTCTTAAAGATGAGGTTGAGAAGATTGTGACAAGGGTTAGTGCTCTGGAAAGCAGGCCTTCATTTGACCAGACTGAACTGGTCAACACCCTCAGTGACGAAGTTGTTAGAAAGGTCAGGGGTGCGATGCTGAAAGAAATAACTGATGAAGTATCTGAATCTATACTTCGATCAGTTCAGGAGGTTATGTTACCAGAAGTTGCTAACATGTTTGAAATGGAGCTGCCCAAGGACTTACCAGAACAAATTGAATCTATTAAAAGGGAAGTCCAGGCACTTCAAACTGGTATAACTGCTTCTTTGCCAGAACAAGGAAGAACCTTTGGTCCGTTAGATAGACACATGATGGAAGAATTATGGAATGATCTGAAGTCAAGGACTAGAGATCATTCCAAGGGGGAAAAATTGTCAATTCCATCTACTGGTGACCAAGAGTTGATCAGAAAGAGAAAGGAGGAGCTGATAAGCCTCCAGAAGAAAATCAGAAAGAATGCTGGTGCTCTGGAACTGGAATACAGAAAAAGAATAACTGGTCTGCCCAAGCTAACTGCAAAGCAACTGAAGGCAATCAAAGATGGTGATCTAAGCAACTTTATTCCACTGGATACTACTCTCAGAATTAATCAACACCAGTCCACTGAAGGACAGCAGAGTGGTGTTTCCAGGGAAACTGAAGAAATGATCCAGTTGGCTAAGCAAAGGGCGAAATATGATGAAATGATGATGTTCAGGGCCAATGCAAGGAAAATTGTTAATGCTGAAATAACATTGGCTGAAAATCACCAAGGGATGACCAGGTTTAATGTGAAGTTGACCAGGGAGGGTAACTTCACTGATGAAAGGAAGGACACTTCAGTCCAAGCTTTTGGATGGAGTGAACTAAAGGAGATTGGATTAACCTTCAAAGGCAAGACTGATCTCTCTCCAGATGTAAAGGCTTTTATGAAAAGAATTGAGAAGATCTGGAAAAGAATCCAAGAAATGGAAGCTGTGTTGGGTCTGAGACCACCAGTGTCTGTTCCATTATCATCTCCAAAGAGGAAGGCTTCTGAAGATGCACCAGGGCATTCATCAAGAAGAAGAGCCTGAACTCTTACTACATTGTACTTGTTGTAATTATTTTCCTTTTTGATGAAAGTAATAATAGTTACAAGTTTTTACTTTTACAAGTAGAATGACCAGATTTAGTCTAAGTTAGAACTTAAAAGATGAAACTGAAAACACTCATGATCTATAAAGTGTTTTCCAGACATACAAATTTGTATATCTATAAGTCTGAAAAATACTTGCATTATTTCTAAACAAATAGGGGGAATTTGTTAGGTCCAGATTTAGTCCAGACTTACTGGACTGGCTCCAGACTGGACTACTGGAACCTTACTTAGGTTTGTTAAGAAACTTGTTTTGCTGGTCTCGCTCCAGACCCGACTACTGGAGCCTCACTGAAGATCTGACCAGAAAACATATTCTACTGGACCTACTCCAGACTTGGAATCTGGAGTCCCTCTGAAGATTTGTCCAGAAATAATTGAAGACTAGTGAGCATTTACTTGTACAGGTAATCTGGAGCATTCTCCAGATTAGCTCACTGAAGATCTGACCAGAAAACATATTCTACTGGACCTACTCCAGACTTGGAATCTGGAGTCCCTCTGAAGATTTGTCCAGAAATAATTGAAGACTAGTGAGCATTTACTTGTACAGGTAATCTGGAGCATTCTCCAGATTAGCTCACTGAAGACTTCACCCCAGTCCAGATCTACTCTACTGAAGACATTCTGACTGAAGTCAAAGACTGAAGTCTGAAGGAAGAAGACTTAACAAATGGCGGAGTCCACTGGAAAGTCTTACCAGATCTGCACACTGGAGGATTGTTAGTGTTCTAGATCCTACAAGTCTGAACACTAATATCGAGGATTGACTTTAGCCTTTAACACACTTTCCAAAGAACAATCCACTTGTTCTTTAACAAAAGTATACGTGTGTTAAGGTGGTTGGGTAATAAGGATACACTTGCACTTGATGTGACTTTATCCTTATTCTTATCTAATACATTTAATGTTCTTGTCGGATCATTAAATGTATACAACCATATTTGTACGACACAAATTCACTGGTGAATTTGTTGCCTATAAATACTAAGTCATTCCTTGAACAAAAATACTTTTTAGCATACACTTTGCAAGAAAGTGAATTTGTCTAAAATACTCTCGATCTTAAACAGGGATACTTCACAACTTTAAGTATCTCGATCCTAAAGAGCTATTTGACAAATATAGATCATTTGTAATCATAGGTTGTTAGGATACTCACTTAATCGTGTTATCTTGATTCCGCAACAACCTTGTATTTTATTTAAACATCAATAAATGAAATACCCATGAAACATACATAATGGTCCACTTTATTTGTTTATTGCTTTAAGTCTTGTATTACTTTGTTTATATATCTTGCATCTTTATTTACAAGTAATACTAGTCCATATCTAGTGATTATTAGACTTGTTGTATTTTACACTTTCTATTGGTTAACCGTCTAGCACTTAAAACGGGACTCACAAAAGAAATAAACTTTGATTTTGAAAAGAAAAAGAAGAGGATGCATGTAGAAGTGAAGAAGGAAGAGTAGTGGAACATTGACTCAAAAGAAAAGGGGTACCTGACACTCTTTGGAGATGCCACGACCCACTCCAAATTTTGAGGGTATTTTACCCGCTATCCGTTAAAGTTCCAACTAAATTAACCCCATATTCAAAAATAAAATACTAGGAAATTAATTTAATGTCAAAACTATGAAAAGAGGTTAATTTCTTTTACCTTAAGATCTTTGGGGTGTTACAACTCTCCCCCACTTGGAACGGATCACGGCCTCGTGATCCAAGCCATATGCAAAGACGGATAGTAAACTAGCACATCATGCTCGGATTCCCATGTACAACCGTACATCCTACCATGCTTCCACAATATCTTATAAGTCCTCACCGTCTTATTTTGTACTCTTCTAAGCTCTTCTTCGACTATGGCAATCGGCTCTTCAATATAATTCAACTTATTATCGACCTCAATCTCATTCAATGGCACATAGGAAGACTCATCGGCAAGGCATTTTCTAAGATGTGACACATGAAAAGTAGGGTGAATTCCCGATAACTCTTCCGGTAGTTCCAAACGGTAGGCAACCTTGCCAACTTTGGCTAAAATTTTGAACGGGCCAATAAAACGAGGACTTAACTTTCCACGCTTCCGAAAACGTAGCACACCTTTCCATGGGGAGACTTTCAACAAAACATGGTCTCCCACATGAAACTCAATCGGTCTTCTCCTTTTGTCCGCATAAGACTTTTGCCGATCTTGAGCCGCTTTTAACCTTTCCTTGATCACATCGATCTTCTCAATGGTTTTCAACACTATCTCCGTGCCTCCTATCTCCTGTTGGCCAACTTCCCCCCAACAAATTGGAGATCGACACTTCCTTCCATACAACATTTCATACGGTGACATTTGAATGCTAGAATGGTAGCTATTGTTGTATGAGAATTCTACCAATGGCAAGTGAAGATCCCAAGTACCTCCAAAATCAATTATACATGTCCGTAGCATGTCTTCAAGCGTTTGAATGGTTCTCTCACTTTGACCATCCGTTTGAGGGTGATAAGCGGTGCTAAATTTGAGTTTTGTACCCATATCATCTTGAAATTTCCGCTAAAAGTGAGATGTAAAACGTGTGTCTCTATCCGAAACGATGGATACAGGAACTCCATGTCTTGCCACTACTTCTTTCACATAGATTTTCGCCAAAACCTCGGATGAGGATGCCTCTCGAATAGGAAGAAACAAGGCACTCTTGGTCAATCGATCAACTATCACCCATATCGTATCGAATTGATTTCTAGGCGTTTTGGGCAACTTAGTGACAAAATCCATAGTAATATCTTCCCACTTCCACTTGGGAATTTCCAATGGTTGCATCATACCATAAGGCTTTTGATGTTCTGCCTTCACTTGTGCACAAGTCAAGCATTTTTCAACATACTTCACCACGTCACGCTTCATTCCGGGCCACCAATATTCTACCTTCAAATCATGATACATCTTTGTAGCACCGGGATGGATGGAGTACTTGGATTTGTGAGCTTCATCAAGAAGAACTTGTTTCAACTCACAAGAAAATGGGATCCAAATCCTCCCAAAACGTACGGTAAGGCCACGAGAATCCTTGGTAAAATATTGTATTTGGCCTTGAATTCTTTCTTTCTTAGGGTCTCGTTGCAAGGCTTTCCTTTGAGCTTCTCTAATTTGATCAAAGAAGTCGTTGGTGATCAAAACCCATAGGGGAGAAACGATTATGGCATGATGAGAACTCTTCCGACTCAAGGCATCCGCTACCACATTAGCCTTTCCGGGATGATACAAGATCTCGCATTCGTAATCTTTCAAAAGATCTAACCATCTTCGTTGACGATTATTAAGATCTCTTTGCTCAAAGAAGTATTTGAGGCTTTTATGGTCGGAATAGATGGTAAACTTGATTCCATAAAGGTAATGGCGCCAAATTTTCAAAGCAAAGACCACCGCCGCTAGCTCCAAATCGTGAGTAGGATACCGCTTTTCATGCTCTTTCAATTGCCTTGAAGCATAGGCAATGACTTTACCTCGTTGCATAAGGACACAACCAAGGCCATTAGATGATGCATCACAATACACTACCATATCTTCAAGACCATCGAGCAATACAAGAACCGGTGCTTGACTTAGCCTTTCCCGAAGTTGTTGAAAAGCCATCTCTTGGTCGCATTTTCATTCAAACTTGATATTCTTGCGAGTTAACTTGGTCAATGGGGAAGCTATTTTAGAGAAGTCTTGAATGAAACGACGGTAATAGCCCGCTAGACCAAGGAAACTTCTAATCTCCGACGCGTTCTTAGGTTGTTCCCACTTCATCACCGCATTAATCTTGGCCGGATCCACCATGATTCCTTCACTATTAACAACATGACCAAGAAATTGCACTTCTCTTAACCAAAATTCACACTTGGAGAATTTGGCATAGAGTTTCTCTTTACGTAAAGTTTCCAACACCTCCCTTAGATGAACTTCATGATCGGAAGAACTTTTGGAATAAATTGTAACACCCCAACTAAGGCGGAACGTTGAGATGTACAGAAAGTCGAGTATTCAAAACAGAGGATAATAGATAACATTCACCATAGCTTTATTGGATAAAAATAATTTTACAATGCACAAGCATGTGAACCAATTCCCAAGTACAATACGTCTACTATACTTGGATATTGAGTCCACGAAACAAATAACATATACATGAGATGGTATACTACAATGATCAGGGCAGATTCCATTGCCCGTCACAAGGTTTGATCTTTGACTCCCAAGTGCAATGCAAACAATCATGATGCATATAATTCCTCAAAGCTTACGCTAATTCCTGAAAAGCATGAAGAAAAAGTGTCAACTACGAAAACGTAGTTGGTGAGTGCATAGGTTTACAAGTAAATCTTGTTACATATCCATTTCAAAAATATTTGAGAAATTCATGGTAAATTATAAAGTTCTCATTTGTCACACTTATCATGACAGAAAAATATATCAATCGATTGATCATTCATCATACCAAAACCATTCGGTCATCAATGTTTCAATATCGTCAATTTCAACAACTTTCAAGATTCCATATGAAGTCCAATACCCAAACCGTATGTTCAAACCATAATATCCAACCATACATAATATCGATACCACTTGGTCAATGGTAAGACTACCATGACATAATTTGATGAGATTGTTCTTGAGCCACTACTAAGACCGGTTATGTCCCAATAATCAGATATAATGTCCCAAATGATAAGATAATGATAAGCACATGCTGTCAATCACGTGCATAAAGATAACCAAGGGTCGTGCCATGGAGACGCCCATAAATATATAGTAGTTAGAGCACCGCGAGGCCAGACTGGCGATGAAGGTGACCACAAAGGCAGACCAAACATCCCACCGTTACCTATAATAGTGGATGAGGGGACAAGTCCTAGTTGCGCAACCCTCTAACTACAGGCCTCAAATGAGTTAATAGTAGTGTACAGGGGACCACCGTTTGACAGTACTCAAGCTCATCATAATACACATAACACGTTGAACATACAAACAACATATCATTATCATTATTTCAAAGAACCACCACGAACACCACCACCCCAAACAACACCACTTGACCCACCAACCCATACCAATCACCCCACATACAATAATTCCCATATCATTATCATTATTTCAAAGAATCATTTCATAAGAGAAAGTCATTTTAATTAATCATGCTTTTCACCCCGCAAGTAAAACATATAAAAGAGTTTGAAAGGGGGCTATGACTCACCTTGATATGCCGCATTTATATTCACTTATCCAAAATGGGTACTTCCCATCTATCGCTTCCTTGATCATATATCCGTCATATTCCTCAATCACATTTCGAGCCAAAACTATCCCTACGATAGGACTAATATACGTAAGTTCCTATCTTAAGCCATCACTAAGAAATGCCACTTTCATTATGTTGTCATAAATTTTGGGATCCAAGTATATTGTTAATATTTGCATCTTTTTGGTTGTAAAGAGTGTTGGTGTAAAAGGGTCACTTTCATTATACATTTTTGTACGTTTATTGGAATTTCGGTAATTTGGATTTGGTTTATATGATTTCCATTGTATACTTTGCTTAGTAATAATATTTGACATTAGTGGTCTTATAATATTAATATTTTATGTATATTTCTGATTTGTAATTATATATTTAATTTAATATTATTTAATTAATTATTTATTCATTTTATTGATTTATTAATTAAATAATTCCTTAAAAATACTTTCAAGTGTCATAATTGCCTTTATAAATTATGGATAATTTCATTTGAATTATCTTCTGATATATATGCTCCTTAATTTATAATTTCATGATTTATACTTTTATTTGTGTATTTTCCATTTATTTTAATGAAAATTTTTAATTAATTATTTTTACTCAATTATTTATCTTTAAATTATGTAACACATGTCTCTTGCCTTTTAACTATTTTTCTCCAGTAGGTTTTAGTTATTTTTATCAATGGTTAAGATGATTTAACTTCATTCTTGATTTACATAATTTATTTATGGATTTTTATGTCTTTTAATTACTATTTAAATTCAATAATTCATGGAAATTCTTAGAAATCATCACTAAACATTTTGATCAAAAATCTCAGGCCTTTTAGGCAACTTTTATCCATACAAAATCATATCAATTCAACCACTCTTGTGTCTTGCTTATTTTGAAGGTTTTATGATTAAAAATCGTTTACCGAAATGGTAATTTTAGCCTCATTTTCCAAGCAATTCAAATGCGTCAATATGGATTTCCATCCTTATTTTCTTATTTCCAGAATGTTCATTATATTTTGGTGTCTTAAGTCGTGATAGTGGTGGTGGTGTGATAAGTGCAAATTAAAGCTTTCGGTTAGTGCTTATATGAACCGAATTAGTGATTTGTAGGCTTGTCTTTGCCATTTACTAACCAAGTTAAGTTTTATAACCTTTATTTGACATGTTCTCAGTAGGTTTATAATACTTTTTGTTACGAGATTGTTGGAGTTGGTTAGAGTTGCAATCTAGTGACTTTTAGCTTATTTTGTTGTGAAGAACTTTTACTTGAAATTTTCTGTTTTTAACACTTATTTTCATAAAATGTTGAGTAGTCATTCTTGGTTGAGTTGAATTATTTGGACATTGGTGATTTTTATACAGAGACATCTATGTGTCCTATATTTATGTGAATTTTTGCTAAATTTTTAGACATTGTTTACTACCTCTAAAAATTACCAAACCAAAACTGGTCAGAACAAGAGCTGCTGTGCGACTCAAGATATTTTATAAAAGATTTCTATGATGGACATTTAACAAAAATCTCCCAATTTTATTTTAAGTTAGGGACACTTTGAACTCAGTTCACACCAAGTTTAAACTTCTGAAACCTATTAGTTAAGGAATTAAAAATCGTCAAAGTTGACTCAACATTAAGACAAAAAATCCAGTTTTGACCACTTTTGGTAGAAAAATCATATCTTTGGTTTGGTTTAGTGTTTTTGAGTGATTCCAGTTGGAGGTTAATCTTAACTCTTTTATCTACAACTTTTATTTTGAAAGTTTGCTTGAAACGGCCCTCACATGCCCAGTTTATCCGTCCAAAGACAGAAGAATAATTCTGTCAGAAGCATTTGGGTCCAAACAACACACCAATGACCATTCTTGCTTTATTAACACTTGAGTTCATCATTTACAAGATTAATACTTTATTTCTATACCTCTTAACATCAAATTTCCAGATTATTATACCTCTTTTAACATATTTTTCACTTAATACAAGTCCATCCATCTCATAATCCAACAACAAGATTCAACTTTCTTAGATCTAACATGTATTCATCCAAATCAACACTTTTCAATACAAATCTTTATAGATCTAACTTTCAACAACATAAAAACATCTTTTTAATGAAAAATCTCAGAAATATATTCTTCAAAATATACAAAAACATATAGATCTATCAAAAGGAAAATCACTTTAAAAGCTACTAATCTATAACAACACTTTTGGGTTTTAAACTTGTTGAATCCTTGGATCTTTCTCATAGATTTCGACATGCATATGCATGAGGAGAAAGATCCTATCAACTTGCCTTCATCAAGTGTATATAACAAAGAAATCAAGAAGAAAACATAAACTTTTGATAAAACCTTTGAATATAAACAAGAACAAGATTAGATATAGTAAAAAGGATGAAGATTATACCCTCTTGAACTTGGTTTTGAAGATGAATTTGGGCAGATTTTTCATGACATTCAAGACCACCAAATGACTCCATACTTTACCTTAGATGATGAATTAACAAGAGAAGTTATTATTACAATAGTTTAGATTAGATTTAAACCCCATTTTTCCTTGCAAAATCCGAAAAGGGTGAAGAAAGTGTGAAGGAAAAGTTGAGAGAAAGTTTTAAGATGTGTGTGTGTTTGTTTTGGTGAAGTGTGTGTGTGAGGGGGCGGGGGGGGACGGCCACAAGCATAAGGTAGGGTTTCTATCTTTATTTTTTTTTATATAAAAAGTGTGTATGTAAGTATGTATATGTATATATGTTTTAAGTGGGTATTTGTTTTGTAAGAGTAATATAATGTTTATATGTAAGTATAATTAGTTGTTTTGTGTTTCAAGTATACATCATACTTTTGTGTTCTTAATTTAGCTACTTAAGTCATTTTATGTACATTTTGCATTTGTATTAGACATATACATATGCTTATTATTATTCAAGCATTTTTATGTACATATTAGTTTATAAATATGCTTTGAGATATAAATCTTTATTCTCATGTCATATTTACTTAAATTGGTTTGGTGATTGATTTGTTGGACATTTATAAGAATTTTGATTGATATCTCAACTTGTGAGACTCACTTTATTATTTATATAACTTAACTCCTCGAAATAAAGTTTTTGGTTCGTTGACCTTTTGTCAAGTTCAATTAGAACTAGTTTATAGCTTGAGATTATGTTGGATGATTATAGTTATTATTCGTGGCATTTATAAGATAGCTAGTCACCTACAATACTTCATTGAACTAGAGGGCAATTATCACCATGCCGAAATGTCTAGAAGGCCAATTCTCTTAATAAACCTCTAGGGATAGATACCTAGATAAGTCTAAGTAAATTGTCCTAGTCGGAAATTTGAGGGGTGTTACATCATTACCCCCTTAACTGAAACTTCGTCCTCGAAGTTCGATCATTCATACGGTAGTAAAATGGATAGACCAACAGTATGGGTGTCTACACGGAGACATAAAATGTGTGAAAGTCAAACAAGATTTTATCACGATTCTTGGTTTCTTGCGAGCTTTTAACTTTAGGGATAGGGGCATCCATTCCTCGGTTCCCTAAATTCCTTTTAATCAGAAACTTCGAAACAGAGAAAGGTTACGAATGTCGCTCACCTCTTGAGGCGGCTGGAGTTTAATCGCATGTAATCGTTACGGGCTGTCAATCTTGCCTAGATCAATACTAAATAATGGGATGATAATAAGAATGGCAATACGGAGGTGTAAAACGAACAAACGGCTCGTAACGTCAGTTACAATAAAGGCGGTAAGAAACGTTGGAATATCGATTGTTTGTGACTACTCATTTCCATTGGTCACTTGGTGTACCTTCCTTTATCGTTTGCTTTCTCAATTAAAGAAACGTCTCAATGGCTTCTCGCCCACTTTCATCCTTCTTTGGTTTGACGTTGGACACACTTGCCGCTTCTTGAAAATATTGGTGTCGTTTGTGGCTAATCACTTGTTAAGGGATTACCCCCTTAACAAGAGTGATACTAACTGGGTTGTCGAGTTGCACTAAAATTGCAAAGGTACTTCTTCGTAGTATCTCATTTTAGGGTTTTCTAGTGTTGTCTTTGTTATTTTATGGCGTTCGAGGGAATCACAAATTGTATGATGATAGTTCCATCTTGTTCCTCACACTCACCTTTGTTCTTCAATTTCGCCCTTATTTTTCCAAAGTCACCTCTTTCGTTATTCGCTAAGTCATATCGTTACCAATTTCTCTTGATTTTGCCGATATTGGCTTTCAAATCGTTTTAAGGTACCTTTAATTTCTTCCTTTTACGCTAGAAGGACCATTAGCTATGACTCATCACTGACAAATCTCTTTTAACATCGCACATATAACCTATTCGGTTTCTTTGCTATACCTACGCATTCCTCATGATAGGACTTACACAATCCTTATGCTCTTAAGTAATCATATCACCACCATCATTTCAAGGTAAACACTTCGATGTCCTTATTCGTGTGAACTCCTCCTTTAAAATAATCCTTCTTAGGTCCTCCTGACCTCTACAAAACTGTCAATTACTTTGCTCTCCTGAGCCTCATACCCATTTCCAGCTTTCTAAGTGTAACACCCGTTTCGTAAAAATATGGATTTCCAAAAAAATTTCGCCTAACGGCGTTAAATCATGCGGAAACGATTTAGGAAAATACTCAACTAAGGAAAACAGTTGAGAAACATAAGTGGTGTTACTAATAGCATCAAATCAGTAATAAAAGAAATCCATAAGATTGCCCAACATAAAGCAATCATAACATAGTCATTACATAAGTTCCATTAAGGAAATCAATAACATAAGGTCTATGCGAAGCTATTGGGTAACTAAAGCCAGCTTGATCATCTACCCATCTCTCGCCAAAGCTTCACACGTCATCTCACTGCCTAACCTGAGGGGTGTCAACACATTAAAAGAACC
>CM067167.1:210965628-210979235 GCA_034093135.1 Erigeron breviscapus | reverse complement strand
TTTTATGAATGATTGGTATTCAGGATGACTGTACTTTATACATTGTGTCTTATTTTCTGTTCTCTATTTTCTGATATCCACCCTACGGGGTGATGAGACATTGTACTTTCGTTTGTTTTCCTTCTTTTAGGTTTTTATTTTTCTGCATTAAACAGTAGTTACTTTGATATGCTTAGAAATGTGGTTTGTTTGTGGTGCAAGTGCAATAGGACTATTCAATTTGATGGCTATTGTGCAACACTAGTGTGGGGGGGGGGAACCCGTTGGATTCTCTTCTCATCTTTACTCTGTGGCATCAAATTGTTGATTGTGTGATGGTGTGCATATGCTGGCAGTAAGTTCAGCGCCGCTATATTTATGTTTGGTATGTTTGATGCACACGCAACTCTCGCACTTTCCGTTTTGGTACAAGTTGTTTCTCCCGCCAAGCGACTTGTTCTTCTTTTTTTTCGGAAGCGCATTTGTGACACGGGGTCGACTAACTTGTTTCAAAACGGGATGTGTCCTTACTCCGGTATGTGTTCTGATTTTTCTATGTTGCTTACCCCTATTTACCTTTGTTTGACCGAATATGGACATTGAGGGCATTGTCCATCTTAAGTGTGGGGGGGTGGCAAATAGGTTTAAGCTACCGGGTACATCACTTTTGTTGTTTTGCCATTGAGATTTCTACCGTTTTTGTTGATGTGTCCCTCTCATAGGCTTTCGGATTTTATCCGAGGGTAGGAGTTTCTATTTTGAGCTTTTCACTGTGATGTGCATGTTTGGAATCGGTGTTGTCAATTTGGTGGGATAATAGAGGTTGATGTGGTTTTTAAAATTTGAGTTGAGCTTATCCTTGTGGTAAATTGCTTTTGTCACTTAATTCATAATAATTTAATGAGCAATTTTACTACAAATTTTTCCTTGGTAAAATTTTATTCGGCGAAATGTGTTCTGAATGGTTATTGGACTAATCCTTGTGGATTGATAACATTACTTGCATACTCAAATTCCCCAAACACCTAAAGTTGTGAGATTCATTGTTCATATATAGATGTGCTAGGTGTTTACGGTTTTGGTTTGATTGCCTTGTAATTTGTCCCTCTCTTAGGCTCTTGGATTTATTCGGGAGTAAGGGTTCCATTTCGAACTCTGCACTAAGATGTGCGAATTTGAGGTTAATTTATTCCATTTCCGGGTTCTTTTCTTTGATTTGAGTGTGCCGGTGATGTGTTGAGCTAGAACTTGGCCTTGTGATCGTGACGAGACCGCAGTGAGATCACTTTTGTGATAAAAGTACATCGGATGACGAAGTGGCATATAGGTTTGATCCATTCTTTTCTTTCTTTCTTTTCGCCAATTGGCTTTTGTATATTCATACCCTCACTATACTTATACTCACTTACATATACATGCTTCCTTTCTTTGTAAACCTTTCTTATATATCCTTTTAACCTGGCCTTTTCCATTGTATATATCCACTCATTTATGTAAACTTTACCTAATTATACCTTACTATACCGATAGTCTAATCCGGGGGGCCATTGATTGTCATTGGTTTGTTTTGATGGTTTGGGAGAGATTCAGTGGATTGTCAGTTGGAATATTCTTAGTACTTGGGAATACGTCGATAGGTCAAAATTATTGAGGAATGTCCTGTGTTGTTCAAAGGAAGTAGATTGTGTTAGACATTGTTCATCATTGTAAGAGGGTGCCTACCAGTAGAGTAAAAGTGTTCAAAAAAAAAAAAAAAAAGAGAGAGAGAAAAAATGAAAAGAAAATAGAAAAGAGAAAAAGAAACGAGAAAAAAAAGAAAAAAAAAAACTTGGGCTACTAGTGGGTACTTCTCATTTTTTTTATGTCTAGAGTTGTGTTGTATTGTTAAGAATGGAGGGCTTGGTTGACTTTAAGTTGTTTGAAGTTGATACGCCACAATGGTGTCGAGTTTGCTTGGTATTTTTGAGGTGTTTTAGCGGATTTGCAATTTATGGGTTGTTGGCAATCAATGGTACGGGTTTTGATTAGACTATTTTGTACATATTTCATACATACCTTATACTTTTGATTGATTCCTTTCATTTCTAACCTACACTCCCTCACTCATTGTAAATGTCCAATATATATACCTTAGCCTAACTATACAACCATCTTATATGCCTATTTTGATGATGTACTTGGTGCTTACACCATGTCGGTGGAGCTATGATCCTTGTTCAAGCCTATGGTAAGATATGCATCACGACCGGGGGGGGGGGGGGGGGGGGGGGGGGGGGGGGGGGGGGGGGGGGGGGGGGGGCGACAGTGTGCTATGAGTGATTCTTGAATATTCAACCCCAAAAGTAAGTTCGTTGGAGTACAATGATATTGATAGGTTCATTTGTTTCACTTGTGCATAGTCGTGTTATTGAGGCTTGTGGATTGTTCAGATATTGTCAAACATTTCGGGTTTCCATTTAAGATTAAAACTGCTTCACCCAACTTCTTTGTCTTTGACATACTTGGTGTTGCTTCTTTTTGATACTCGTAATTGTTTATTTATCTTCTTTGCCAAGGATTACTTTTTCTTTAAATGTTGGATTTGCTTGAGGACAAGCAATGCTCAAGTGTGGGGGGATTTGATGTGACCAATTTATACCCATCACCCACATCGTTATTGGCCTTTTTTTATTATATGTTTTTAGTCGATTTTGCTGGCATTTGGCGCGTTTATGGGTTTTGTTAGTGGTTTCAGGTTCTAAACAGGTGACGTGTCCGTTTGGTGCAATTTCGAGTAATTTTGAGGTCATGAAGTTGATTGGAGAGTGCGAGAGTTGTTAAGGTGAAAAGAGATAGAAAATTTATGCAAGTTCTTATTTTTGAAGAAGTGTTATTCGGACCAGTATAGTTATACTGCGACGCAGTGGTGGTGAACAAGCCCACTGCGCCGCAGTCATCTAATGGAAATGAGCATTGAGACCAGTATATTTATACTGCGACGCAGTGGTGGTGAACAAGCCCACTGCGCCGCAGTCATCTAATGGAAATGAGCATTGAGACCAGTAATATTACACTGCGCCGCAGTGGGATGTGCGTGTGCCCACTACGCCGCAGTCAGCCTTGACAAACGAGCACAAAAGGGCAGTGTATAATCACTGCGCCGCAGTGGGGGCATCACTCGCCCACTGCGCCGCAGTGAGAGTACGGGGCTGAAAGGTTTTGGGCAGCTTTTGCTTCAGAGAAAAGGGAGGTATAAATAGAAAACATAACCTAATTTCCCAAGGCATCAAGTCTTCTTTCTAAGAGCTGCACTACAAGGAACACCTTCAAGGATCAAATCAAGATTTGATCGTCTTCCGATTCATTGAAGATTCACGTGCACCCACTTAGATCGTATCTATTTTATTGTCTTGCAATTTCTATTTCTCAAACGATTGGTACATCATGTTCTTCCTTTATTTTGATTGTTATTTCAATTTAATCATGAGTGGCTAATCTTTCAATCATCCACCTTGATGAAACTAGACGAATGATGTGATTGCTATATGTTTTAATTCAAAGAGTTGATTTCAATTATCATTGTGTCGAGATCTTGATGATTTAATTCCTTTATGTTATTATTATGATATTGGTGGCATGTGTGTTTTTCGTTAGTGGTACTAGTTGAATACATATGTGATTTTCAAACGGTTGCTTGTCTATGAGCAATTATCACTAGTTCATGGTATGATAGTGAATGTCGTTTTAATAAAAGGAATCATTTTGTCAACGTGTTTTGTAACGGTTGGTGGTATCACATAGGCACAATTGGTAATCTGATAGTCAATCAAACTAATTGTTGGTAAGGTTGTCTAGGCATTGGTGGTACCGGCTTGGGTAATTAAACTAGCAATTTAGGTGTTTGGGTGATTTGTGAGCGGTTGGTGGTACCACGCGAGCATTTTATCCTTTCACGATTATCTTGTCAACTCTAAATGAAGTTGGTCTTAATTGATGCAATCATGTTTGAAGTCTAGCGAAATCAAGGTGGATGATCTTTACTATTATTGTTTGAAGCTTTACCTTTACTTTTACGCGTTTTTGTCTTTAAAGTTATTTTACTTTAATTGTCAAAGAGAGATTTGAAGCAACACCCTATTTTCCAAACTACTTTATTAGACAATTGATTCAGACCAATCCCCGTGAACGAACCTGGACTTACTTTTTAACTATATTGCATACGATCGGGTCCACTGCCCGATAGTGTGTAGTAGTGAGTTTCGAGGTATTTCTAGTTTTAATTTTTAAACTCGATTTAGCACATCATTACTTAATAACTTATTTTATATATTTTTTTTATTCCTTCTTGTTGTAAATAAAATATTGTTTTACTCAGTTTGTCTCTCTTTCCTCTGTACAAACCTCAACTGTCACTTGTTCATAGTAAAAAGTGACCGTTAGGGTAAATGTACTTTCTCTATCCAATCACAAAACGGCACACTTTTGGTGGGAAGGCCATATAAAAGCCAACCCGTTTTATCAAGTCACTATTCCATTGCATTCTCATCTCTCTAATCTAATTCTCATCAAAGTTTTCATCAAAAGCTCTCATACTCTGTTTTCAGCTTCTCGAATATTTTTCTTAAAGTTTATTCTCAATCAGTTTAATCATCAAATGGCTTTACCTTCTAATGTTAATTATCCTGAACCAAAACAAGTCGATAAGATAGGTACTTATTTGAAGGGAGATAGGGTACCAGAAATAGAGGGTGCCAAATGGGTTTCTACTCAGATCAAGGTACGGCCTCCACAATATGCCAATCTCCATCCACCTTCAAACAAGTCTGATTACTCTGACATGGCAAGGTATATCTTTTATCATCCTATGGGTAAGATTATGCACTTTTCTCCTGGTTTTATAAATTATAATCAGCTTTGTGAGTTTTGGCTCACAAGTAGGGTTTCGACCACCACCAAGGGTAAGCAATGCATTGTTGGAACTTTGGATAATGCATCTCGTCAACTTGTACTCACTCTTGATAGTTTTAAAAAGATTTTTGATTTAGAGTACAGGTCTGATCTTGCTTATGAGTCAGTCCCAACCCTGGAAGTTGCTAAAACTGCTTTAAATAATATTGTTTATTCAAGGAGGACTGGTGGTTCGGTCAAAATATCTCATTTTTCTGGTATTTATAAGTATTTGATCTCAACTATTGTAAGATCATTGCAGACTAAGGTTGGTGGTTTTGATACACCAAACAGACTTGAAATGCAAATCTTTTACTGCATGATCAATAATAGGTTAATTGATTTTGGAAAACTAATTTTTGATGATCTTGTAACCAAGATTTCTACAAAATCTGAAAATATTTACTATGGCAGAATCTTAGGTTATATTATTGAAAACGTTTTGAAAGGAGATTTTCAAAGGGCAACAGGGGATTTCATAAAAATTTCACCCCTGGCCTCAAATATTTTTGGACCCATTGAGGTTCACTAGACACTAACCCCTGCTATGCAGGATTATTTAGATTTTTGTGTGAATAGGGAAATGGAGAATCTTGAGCATCAATATGATTCTCAGGAGGAAGCTGAGTCTGACCACCCTTCGACGCAAGCTGATCAGTCTCAAGCTGACTCAGACTTAGCCATTCAGGGTGGTGATCAAGGTATGACTTCTAATATCCCTGAGACTCCTTCTCCATCTCATCGTTCTTCATTTTTAGAGGGTAGGGAAGTGGACCCACAAAATCCCTTCCTAGCCGATCCCTCACAAAAATCTCCAATTTTGCAAAATGAGCCAAACTCTCAAATCACCAAAAAGAAAAGATCTCAGAAGAGAAAAAGAGCATCAGTTGAGGGGGAGCATGCTGCAAAAGCTGCTAAAGTCTCCTCATCTAAAAGGAGACTACCTCTTGAGGCTGAATCTGCAAGGGAACGTTCCCAAGCTGACTCAGACTTAGCCATTCAGGGTGGTGATCAAGGTATGACTTCTAATATCCCTGAGACTCCTTCTCCATCTCATCGTTCTTCATTTTTAGAGGGTAGGGAAGTGGACCCACAAAATCCCTTCCTAGCCGATCCCTCACAAAAATCTCCAATTTTGCAAAATGAGCCAAACTCTCAAATCACCAAAAAGAAAAGATCTCAGAAGAGAAAAAGAGCATCAGTTGAGGGGGAGCATGCTGCAAAAGCTGCTAAAGTCTCCTCATCTAAAAGGAGACTACCTCTTGAGGCTGAATCTGCAAGGGAACGTTCCCAAGCTGACTCAGACTTAGCCATTCAGGGTGGTGATCAAGGTATGACTTCTAATATCCCTGAGACTCCTTCTCCATCTCATCGTTCTTCATTTTTAGAGGGTAGGGAAGTGGACCCACAAAATCCCTTCCTAGCCGATCCCTCACAAAAATCTCCAATTTTGCAAAATGAGCCAAACTCTCAAATCACCAAAAAGAAAAGATCTCAGAAGAGAAAAAGAGCATCAGTTGAGGGGGAGCATGCTGCAAAAGCTGCTAAAGTCTCCTCATCTAAAAGGAGACTACCTCTTGAGGCTGAATCTGCAAGGGAACGTTCCCAAGCTGACTCAGACTTAGCCATTCAGGGTGGTGATCAAGGTATGACTTCTAATATCCCTGAGACTCCTTCTCCATCTCATCGTTCTTCATTTTTAGAGGGTAGGGAAGTGGACCCACAAAATCCCTTCCTAGCCGATCCCTCACAAAAATCTCCAATTTTGCAAAATGAGCCAAACTCTCAAATCCCAAAAAGAAAAGATCTCAGAAGAGAAAAAGAGCATCAGTTGAGGGGGAGCATGCTGCATAAGCCGATTCGCCCATCTGCATCCTCTAAAAAGGGTGCAGGTAAGATAAAAGGGAAAAATGTTACTGTTGCACCTCCCAAAAGGATGTACGCATTGAAAAACAGACCTCAGCCAAAGGTCAGACTGAGTCCATAACTATTTCGCCTTCATCACTCTCCAAACAGAGTGGTGAAATCACTAAAGGGACACCCCTGGACTCAACCCAAGTCCATAAAGAGTCGAGTCCTTCACAGTTGCAAAGATTTGAGCTTAAATACCAAAGATCTCCAAAAAGAAAGGGTATTCAAGCTGATTCTTCTCTTTTACACTCTGGGTCTGCACAGGCTGCCAATGCTCCACCTAGATCACAAGGTGGAGTACAGGCCTCAACATTCTGTCCCAATGAGGCTGTGGTGCAAAAACACACCACAGAAGAGGGACCTTCCAATTCTACACTTAACATTACATCAACTGCAGTCGTCTCTGCACTTGTGGAAACACAAGGTACTGTTTTTTATCAAGAGGACTTGACTTGTCAAGGCCTCAATACGTCTCTTGCAGGTGAGACAGCTACCGATGGTCCTCACGATGTTGGTAGTCAAAGACTTATCACCACCACAAGGGGTGATCAGTCACTTGGTCAGTCTGGCACTCATCCATCCTCAAGGGATGTTCTGATGACTGCCACTGCTGAAGCTGATCAATCAAATCAGTTTCCTGAAGCAGGCAATGTACAGCTTGAATTACATGTTAATTCTCCTCAAGCTGATGCCAGACTGACATCTTCAGATCCACCTCTTGAGACTCACTCTCATGAGGAAAATCGTCCTACAACTCCATCAGCTCCACTATTTCTAAATTCACCTCATATACCGACCTCTAGGGCCACCAGTGAACCCTCTGGAAGGGTTCAAGCTGAAAAGCAAACTGCTGGTCCTCCCATTACGGCCAGATCCATATTAAAGGATGTGGTAGCCAAGCTTACTGAGATGGATACTGCCCACAAGGCTAACATCACACAGCTTGGTGGACGTATGGATGCTTTACAGGGTAAACAGGTATCATTGCAGGATCAGCTTCAAGATATTGTGACAACTCAGTGGATTCTGGCCACCCAACAAGAAGAAATAAGGGAGGATACAAATGAAATAATGAGAATGGGTGCCAGACTGAGTGGTACAATCAGGGGTTGGAGTCAAGGGATGACTGAAATAAATGCAGAAAATAGAAGATACTTAGATCTTCTTGCCAAATCCCAGGATAAGATGAAGAAGTCAATGAGAACCAGATTCAAAGCCAATAGGCTTAGACTGCAGAGGAAAAGCAAGAAGGTTCTCAAAGACATCAAGTCCTTGAAGACTCAACTCAAAGAAGTTGTAAATGCACCTTCCAAAGTGGAAGAGTCTGAAGCTGAGCTGAGAAACAAAGTTGCAGCAATCAGCTCAACAGTTGATGAGCTGAAGACTTCAAGCTCATCCCACACTACAAAATTGACTGAGCTGGATTCCTATTTAAGAAATGATCTTACTCAGCTCATAAAGTCAATCAGCTCCAGTTCCTCTGCTCCCATTGATGATGACAAAAAGGGGGAGAAGGAAGTAGAAAGGGAGAGAGTAGATGGTGATGATGATGCTGCCACAATGGAAGTTGATAATGAGGTAAATAATGAAGAAGTTGAAGCTGCTGTGGCCATTATGAACATTGGAGCTGATCAGTTTGAAACTCAAGAAGATATGCAAATTCAGACTGAGTCAGGTTTAATGCAAGAAGAAGTAGTTGTGGAAAATTCTGGTGATGAAGAAGAAGAAGGAGCAGAAGTCAAAGTTGTCTTAGCTCTCCAAGCTGATGCAGATCTTATTGAATTTGAAGATGATGAAACCTCCTCTGATGATAGTGACAAGATTCCCATTGGGACTTACTTTACAGAAAGGAGAGGATCTGGATTAGCCTCAGCCCTTATTCAACCTTTGGAAACTCAAGCTGACCAAGATACTCAGACTGGAGGCACACAGACTGGAGGCACCTCAAGACAAAGAAGTCAGCTTGAGATTGAAGAATAAGCTGTTAGAAAGAATCAAGCTGAGTTGGAGAGAAGACAAATTGCAAAAGATGCCAGATTGGCAAGGAAGCTGATCCTTGAAGAAAAGGAAAAAGAAAATTTTTTAAGGCTTCAAGATCAGCTAAATGAAGAAGAGGAACAATCACAAAAGGCTCTCCAAGAATTAGAAGTAGAGCACCTTGATGACTCTCCAAAGAAGAAACAGTCAGCTCAAGTGAAGAAAAAGTCAACAGTCATCTCCAGAAAGCAATCAATGACAGAAAAGGAGAAACTGGAGAGATTCAAGCTGACTAGGCTATTCAAGAAGAGATTGTTGGGGTCAAGCTCACAAAGTCTAAAACAAGTAAATACCCCAAAATCCACTTGAGAAGAGAAGGTGACTCTGGTGCAAGTGAAGTATTGGAGATCTCTGAGTTGTTCACTCTTGGATATGCTGAATGTGTGGAGCTGTACAATCTTCTTATGCTAAACAAGCCAAGCAATTATGGAGTAGTGGCTGGTGACTTGTCCAGAAGATTTGACAAGATGAAAAGTTGCAATATTGACACTTCTGGACTGCCACAACCATTTGCTCATGAAGATCATTCTGAAGCTGATGAAGATGAGACTGTGCCTGGTCTCAAAAGAAGAAAGAAGAAAGTAACCATTGAAGACTTGCTCAAAAGAAGAGAAGTGCATGTCAAGATCCAAAAGTTTGGATATGGTGAAAAGATGGATAAGCTCAACTTCAGCTTGCCTCCTGAAATTGCAAATACAATAGAAGGCCAAATCATTGAAACCCCTGAACTTGGTATGATAATCAGAACTCACAAAGAAGAAATTGGGCTACAAAGAGCTTCTGAGCTGACAATGGTCCCCAATGTACATCTATATGCTCTCAAGCTGGTCTGCACTCAAATTGGTGACAACAAAAGCAGATTTCATCAAGCTCTAATGATTGAAGGCTCAAGAAGGGGGTATGATTTGATTAAGCCGACTCCTGACCACATAAAGAAAGAGTATTATGAAAGCTTTCTAGATTGAAACTCAAACTCTGTCCTTTATGTAACAAAATGTTTGTAAATACTCTGTGTTATGCTTTATTGTAAAATTTATTTTCAAGAAAATAGTGTTCAGGTTATCTTTTTCACTCAGTTTTGTAAGTATATATTGTATTAGTTGAAAAAGATCAAAAGAACCCAAGGAAAAGATTGAAAAGGGTCAGATGTATAAAGTTATCAACTTGATAACCCTTTCAATCTGTTTAAGTATTTCCAGTCAGATCAGAAGAAGCTGCAAAGGTTTTGTCATCATCAAATAGGGGGAGATTGTTGGAGTCAAGTCACTCACATATCACAAAATAGATTTAAAGATGACAAACAACTCAAGAAATACTTAAGTCCTTGGTTCTGGAGCTGAGTCAGCTTGGATGGTTCCAAGCTGAGTCAGCTTGGATGGTTCCAAGCTGAGTCAGCTTGGATGGTTCCAAGCTGAGTCAGCTTGGATGGTTCCAAGCTGAGTCAGCTTGGATGGTTCCAAGCTGAGTCAGCTTGGATGGTTCCAAGCTGAGTCAGCTTGGATGGTTCCAAGCTGAGTCAGCTTGGATGGTTCCAAGCTGAGTCAGCTTGGATGGTTCCAAGCTGAGTCAGCTTGGATGGTTCCAAGCTGAGTCAGCTTGGATGGTTCCAAGCTGAGTCAGCTTGGATGGTTCCAAGCTGAGTCAGCTTGGATGGTTCCAAGCTGAGTCAGCTTGGATGGTTCCAAGCTGAGTCAGCTTGGATGGTTCCAAGCTGAGTCAGCTTGGATGGTTCCAAGCTGAGTCAGCTTGGATGGTTCCAAGCTGAGTCAGCTTGGATGGTTCCAAGCTGAGTCAGCTTGGATGGTTCCAAGCTGAGTCAGCTTGGATGGTTCAGCTGAGTCAGCTTGGATGGTTCCAAGCTGAGTCAGCTTGGATGGTTCCAAGCTGAGTCAGCTTGGATGGTTCCAAGCTGAGTCAGCTTGGATGGTTCCAAGCTGAGTCAGCTTGGATGGTTCCAAGCTGAGTCAGCTTGGATGGTTCCAAGCTGAGTCAGCTTGGATGGTTCCAAGCTGAGTCAGCTTGGATGGTTCCAAGCTGAGTCAGCCTGAACATCTTCATCAGAAGATGGTATCTTTCAAGCTGCATCAAAAGAAGAACAAGCACTTGGTCTAAATCGAAGATGAAGAACAAGGATAGAAGACCAAGCTGATGGGTGGAAATCAGCTTGGAAGGTACATTGTCAGCCTGGAGTCTTGCAAGTGCTCCAGAGTTGTTATAACTTTGTATATATCATCAATCAACTGGATATGCACCAGAAAGGACATTCTAGAAGTGCCAGTTGTTGATTGTAAACATTATATGAGGTGTCCATTGTATTGTTGTTGCACGATCAACCTTGGTGACCAAGAAGGGAACAAAAAGGACAATGTCACTGTCACCTAGTACTGATCAAGCAGAAGCCATTATATCAAGACGCGTGGAAAAGAATGGACGGCATCCAAGGCAGTGTTGATGCCTATATAAACCAGCCTTTGTGTCTCAAGAATGTGTGCATCCATAACATTAACTCTTACAATGATTAAAGCACCGTGTTGTACTCAGCTTGAGCTAGTATAGTTAATAAACAAAGTTGTAACTTGCTATTCAGCCAAGTAGTTAGATTTGTAGGCTAATATGTTCCACAACTACTTGTAATTCTTTTTATTCTTCAATAAAAGAATTGGTTGAAACTCAGCTTGCACTTTGTTCTTGGACTGCACTTTTACTTTACTGTCTTTATATTCTGTTCTATTTACTTATTGTTTCATCAACATGATTATCTCAAACTGAATATGGACAAATACTTTAAGATAATTTACATTCCGCATTTAAAAGTATTCTCAAGCTGATTAAGTTTAAAAAGTTGTATTCACCCCCCCCTACAAACCTTTGAGACATTTAAACCATCCTGATCTTCTTTGGGACCAATCACATAACTTCAAAATAAAAGTATGAGTACAAATACACTTGCAATCGCCTACGTTCTCTCTTCTAACTTTTAGCCTAATCTCGTCAAGTCTTTGCCCCACATTTAATTGTCTTTCTAACTTGTTGAATGTGCACGTCAGCCAGCAAATTTCCAAGCCTGGTGTTTTATACGAAAAACATAAAAAAGATTGAATACATTAAATGGATTAAAACTCATAAAAATTCATAAACCCTCCCACTTCTGTGATAACCGATAAGCACAATAAGATCAGAAAATGCTTAAAATATTCATCTTCATAATTACTCAAAAAACAATATGATCAATAATACTAATTCATAATAAAAACACGGATACATAAACTAAGTAGAAGAAAATCCTCAAAATAAATAAACAAACCTGTAATATAATTAAATCCAGATATATATAACAAAAAGCCATAGATTAATAACTATGGAACAATCTGCAATCAATAAAAAAATAAAATTATTAAGTAAAATTTATCAGTCATTATACATTGGAGAAAAAAATGAATTAAGAAAATTAAGAAGGCTGGATGAAGACTCGAATGAGAAATATTTGTAATAGTAATGAAAAATGAGAAACAGTCAATTGATATTTGTTAGGGAAACCCCAAACCGTTGTAGGTGAGAAGATAAAAGAATTGATGGCTGGAGAGTTCATTAGTTGCAGCAGATGAAAAGCCACGATAGTTGATGGTTGCTATAAAAATCTTGCAATTGCCGATCCATTCTAAGCAACATTTACTAATTAAGTAACAATTAATCACTCTAATATGTAAATGCAAAATGAATGCATAAAATGAATGCAAACTACGTATCAAACTAATAGAACCACAAATATAGTACATCAAAATAATGAACCTCGTTAAGTACCCTAATAAGTACCATCAATGAAAAGATAGAAAATGCCAAAATGTTCCACCCCTTAGTCCTACTTTTAGATATATATAGATTATAGACTGTAATATATTATAAAGCAAATAAGGTTTCAACTTTCAATTTCAACAATGTACACATGATAATGCATGATGTACCATATATCAATGCCCCACAACTTTCAACTTTCATTTTTATCTCTCTCAAATCTCAACCATTCATTTTTTCTCTCTCCTCCATAAATCATTTTATTTCTCTAATTCATTCAAAATCTTTTATCTCAAAAACCGTACATCGATAAATTATAAAAATTATATGGGTGTTCTTAAAATTCCATGCTCTTTCATTAGAGATGTCATTCGATATACTTTCGACGAATTTTTAAATCCGAGGGCGGAGCCCGTACGGCTAAGGTATTTGGTTATCACACTCTATGACCTATCACACTTTATGACCTATCACCCCCACCATCTTACCGCCGCAATGCGCGGGTACTTACTCTCGTAGACTGTAATGTACGTAGTGATGTTTTTCAAATTAATGTTAAGTCTAAAAATTGGTTCTTGAACTACTCATGGTGGAACGAAGAAGACAATATGCAATAATAAATTGTCTTAACAATTTAATATGATTAGTTTAGATAAGACTGCATATCTAGATTTCAAATTATAACAATATTAAAGATCATATCATGTTCACATATATGTTATCAGTTTAATCTGTATTTTTTTTTATTAAAAAAATATATAATTACATACTGATATATTTATTTTCACAAGAGAGGATAACATAAGATTTAGACCATTCGGAGTGGGGGGATAAACCGTCCGACGCCGCCCTTTGCCGCCCCACCGCCGCCCGCTACACCGTCCCGAGGGGCGGCAAATGCCAAAAAAAATGAATGCCGATGAATATTGATCGCCCTCTAGTTTTGTTTATTACAAAAAAAT
>CM067167.1:210858128-210960628 GCA_034093135.1 Erigeron breviscapus | reverse complement strand
GACAATGACAAACTTCTCCAAGTAAGGTTGACACACCCGGTTCATCAAGTCCATGAACACCGCCAGTGCATTAGTCAACCTAAACGGCATAACGGTGAATTCAAAGTGACCATACCTTGTACGGAACGCCGTCTTTGGAATGTCATCTTCATGTACTCGGAGTTGGTGATAACCCGAGCGAAGATCGATTTTGGAAAAGTGTTTTGCACCTTGGAGTTGATCAAATAGGTTATCGATTCTAGGAAGTGGATACCGGTTCTTCACGGTGAGCTTGTTCAACTCCCGGTAATCGATATACATCCTAAAAGACCCATCTTTCTTCTTGACAAATAGAATAGGAGCTCCCCATGGCGATTGGCTAAGACGAATAAACCCTTTTTCTTGAAGCTCTTTGAGTTGAGATTCCAACTCTTGCATCTCTATTTGGCAAGGCTATAAGGAGCCTTAGCCACGGGTGCGACGTTAGGAATCAAATTGATACGAAAGTCAAATTGACGAGACGGGGGTAAGCCCGGTAAGTCATCTGGGAATACATCGGGGAAATCATGAACAATGGCAACGGTCTTTAATTCTACCTTTGAAACGGTAGCACTAAAGACTTTGGAGTTAGAAGAATCGGAGATTTCACCTTGAACTCTTAGAATTTTACCGTTAGACAATGGTATTTTGACTACTCTTTCACCACAATCAATGACCGCATTAACCTCCGACATCCAATCCATACCCACTATAACATCAAAGCTCCCGATTTCGAAAGGCATAAGATCAATGAAGAATTCTACGTCGTTTAAAGTCAAGATACAATCACGGAGTATTTGACTAAGTTTAGTTAGTGAACCGTTGACCATTTCAATATCAAGCACATAATTCAAAACACATGGATGAACATCAATCAAAGGAGCAAAGCTAGAGGAAACGAAGCTATAATCGGCTTCGGAATCAAACAACACCGTGACATAATGACCATTAAGGAGAAATGTACCTAAAACAACATGGGGATCATTTTGGGCTTCATTTGCATTCACCGCGAAAGCTCTTCCACGGGGATGAACTTGATGACCTTGTTGGCCACGATTTTGATTCGACCCAGCAATTTTGAGTTGATTTGGATGGACCGCTACTTGAACTTGTTGCCCAACCCCTTTGGAAGTTTCCTCGAGGAGGAACGGCTTGAAGAGGAGCCGCATTCATTGGGGCCGCCCTCGGTGCCCTACACTCTTTAGACATGTGCCTGGGTCGATTACATATAAAGCATGCCCCACATTGGATGGCGGAAGAATGATGTCGATTACATCTCACATACAAAGGGTGGGGTCCTATATAAGCTTTCCTCACCGGCTCAACCACCGCCATCACTCTTCCCCTATTTTGATTATTGTGGTCAAATCTACCCACCTTTCTTGCCCCACTAGACTCCGCCACATCCTTCCACTTTGATGAGGACTTGCTCAACACCCTGCTTCTTAACAAGTCTTCGGTAACACTACCGACACGGTTAATAGCCTCGGCCAAGGATGTAGGCATGACCGAGTTTAACAAAGAACGGACTTGTGGAGTCAAGCCCAAAACGAATTTCTCAATGGCTTGAGGTTCGGGGTTCACCCAATGAGGGACAAGGGTAGACAAGTCTTGGAATCATCAAATGTAGCCCTTGTAATTCGCCCCGTCCATTTGAAGTTGGACGAACTCCAAAGTTGGAGTTTGGAGCTCCAAGGGGGACAAAACTTCTCCTCACCATAGTCTTGAAATCGGCCCATGGCAAATTGTTGGCCCTATCCAAACCCATCAACCCAACTTCCTTATTCCACCAACTCAAAGCATCATCCTTCAACATGCCGGATGCATAAGTGATCCGGTCATCATAAGTGCAATGACTCCTAGCAATCACCGCTTCAATCCTTTCAATCCACCTTATACAAACCGTTGGACCCCCATTTCCATCGTACTCCGAGGCTCCACAATGTTTAAAGTGCTTGAAAGAGCACCCTTGGTGGTACTCTCCATGTTGGTTGTACATGGGGACGTAGTTATCATGCACCACCGGTGCCTCTTCTTCTACAACATGAGGTTGAGCACTCTCATTATTCACATTCATCGGAGCTTCATTGTTCGGTGCTCCATTGATTCCTTGAATGGTTGGCATTATGTTGGTGACCGTTTGAGTGATCACCTCCGCCCAAGGTTTAAATGTACGGAAACGAGCCTCGAGGCGTTTTCCCTTCGCCTCAAGAGGCGTAAGGTCGAGGCGATAATAAAAAAATATATAGAAATTATATATCTAATATCTTATATTAAAAAAGAAAATACTAAACATCAAATAAAGTTCATAATCAATCAAATAACATAATTTGCATCATCTCCCAATTCATATACCTGATGAACATCATAATAGAGGACACTAATTTTAAAGGCCAAACTTCTATTTGTTAATATTATTGGAAATGAATAACATTATATAATTATGAATTATCAGTTTATATATAGTAAATATAAATATAGATAGATCAACATTAAAAAAGAGAAACTGAATTATTGTTTAAACCTTTAAACCCAACCAAGCCCAGCACAGCCCACCCAAGCCCATAAAAAACTTAATATAGTATAATAGAAAATTCAAGTTACATAGTACGTATAAGTTTAGGGTTTCAGTTTTCTTATTCCCTCAGCCGCTTCCTCCTACTTTTTCTTTTCTCGATCTGACCATCCAGGTATTTGTCTCTCACTCTCTCTCTCTCTCTCTCCATCTACTCCTCTTTCTCTCTCCTCCTTCTTATCTTAAAAACTAATAAGTTGATAAATGAAATCGGAAATACATAAATTCTTAAAAACAACCGCCTCAGACCGATTAACCGCCTCAACCGCTTCTACACCGCCTCATCTACCAGAGGCGTACGTACCAGCAGACACCCCTGAGGCGCCGCCTCATATGCGATTTCTGTACGCCTCGCCTCAAAACGCGCCTCGAGGCGCGCCTCAAAACCTCTTTTTTAAGACATGCCTCCGCCAAGTCCGGAACGGGTGCTTCACCACTACCACCACCTCTACCTTGGCCCCTACCTCAGCCCCTTCCACGACCTCTACCACGACCTCTACCACCACGGCCACCAAGATGACCGCCTTGAGCTTCTGGTCCTAGTGGTTCTTGAGAATTTTCCCTATAGGTAGTTCTGTCTCTCCTTGGTCTCACCATTTCTATAAAACAAGTGACATGTCGACCCGAAAGTTAGCCTCAAGATACTCAAATGTTAGTCACACAAGTAGTTAATGCTCTCATACCGACATATCATACATGTTTTATATCATTACACTAAGGACAATATACCAACGTTATCTATCGTATTCTTATGCCAAGTTCACAACAATTGTCCATCATCAAAACCAAGTACTCATATCCAACACATTTCACAACATAAGCATACAAGAAAACAAGCGGTTTAAAGTATAGTCCGAATCCGATATGCCCTCTAAGTATTGATTGGGTTTGTATATAGGTGATACCATCGGCTTTCCCTCTACCCAATCAACACCCATTAGACATACCGATTTACCTACTATACTTTAAGCCAAGCATGTGCAATCCATGATAAATTAACTTGCAAATACCACTGGGTGACCGTAAAACCAACATCAGGCATTTTTAGGGTTGCCTCACTATTATACTACGTTAATGTCATAACTTCACTTTGCACTAATTCACCAAACTATTATCAAGCAACAACAACAATTTCAATTCATCTCATCACAATCAACAAAACACATTGTTCACATTGTACTCATCACAAAACAACACATTGTCCAATTGTACTCATATTGTCACATAAATGATCCTGTATACGAACTCCCAATGTACACTTTCAGGGTTCAAACAATTCACGTTGTACACAAAATTCCTAATCATGCATGCTATATGAAGAGTTTGTAATTAAGCTGTAGTCTAGGTCAATCCACCTAATTCTCTACGACTACGCATGGGCCACCATTCTGTAACATCCCAAGCTAGGCAAGGAATATTACGGGAAAGATATAGCATTAGCATGAAATTATCGTAGAACATGAACTATATGAATAAAAAGGGATTCGGTGAACCCAACATCATCAATCAAGTACAAAATGCATAATGAGCAAGTAACCATCAAACACTTACAAAGTAATCATCAAAAGATGGCTATCAATCCTAAGCATAATGCAAAATAAAGGACAAATGAATCCTGGATCCATGTAAGTCCAAGCCCAAGTCCTAACACAAGCATCAATCAACCATCACGTCTTTGATTCACTTGATTATCTAAAAAGTGTACTAAACAAGGTCAACACTAGGTTGGTGAGTTCGTAGTAATGGATCATAAGGAACCATCGTCAACCATATACAATATGAACAAGATAAAGGCAAGTAGTAACTTACGATAAGCCGTTATACAACACATGAACGTAATTTAGGTTTGCTCATAGCATAACCCCGTCACACACAAGTACTCATACAAGTAACTACACAAGATAGTTAGAAAACGCGTAATAAGCATGCACAAGTGATAACAATATCAATAAAGGTGTCATATGTGTCCCACAACGTCAACAATGCAACAATACTCACAATGTCATCGCCATGACCAATGTGGCATCTCAAAATCATCAAGTAATGTCATACTTGGGTGTACGTCGTACCAAATCATCAAGTACATGCAAGTACTTGGGTGTACTAACTCAATTCATCAAGTATATAATACTTGGGTGTACGTCGTACCAGATCATCAAGTACATGCAAGTACTTGGGTGTACCAACTCAATTCATCAAGTATATAATACTTGGGTGTACGTCGTACTAAATCATCAAATACATGCATCCAATAGTAAACGTCAAGTATATCAATACTTGAATATCCATTTCATTCAAAAGTCCATCACATCAACCATTCGTCAAGTCCATCATAATCACAATTTACCATGTACATACACTTCGGAATGATTCTACTTTCAAGGAATCATAGATGCTTATATATAGGGTCACCCGCAGCCTTCCGACCACATCTATAACTCTTTGAAGGCATTATCGTCTTCCATGTTTTCACTACTATCCTAATCACAATATATAATCATAATCGAATGTGCAAAAAATCAAACAATCAACCAATCAACAAGAAGTACGTGTACACTTTCCATCCCGTATCTCAATCGAGTAGGGGGGTACGGAACTCACCTTTTCCAAGCAATAACAGGTTAATATCAAGCTATGTATGTCCAAAGTTCACCAAATGTCCACAGCCTATCAACATATATCACAATACAAGTCAATATCAAAACATGTACCCAAAACATTAAGGCCTAGCTAGTTAGTGTCATGCCAAAACCCGACAAACGTTTTATAAAATTCCCAGACCAAGAACGAAGACACTTTAAACCAACATATTTAGAAGTGGAGTTAGATTCATCCAAAATGGATGAAACCATAAGAAATTAGACTCTCACACGATTCCAAGGATAGCTCATACGTTAAAAACGAAGTTACGGTTTGAAAGTTATCGATGTTTGAAAATGTTGTCAAAATCAGTCCCTAACGGGAGTTACAGACATTAACGGGAGTTCCACTCCAAACGGCACTTACGAAAATTCGTAACGGGAGCTACAGTTCAGGTGTTATCACGAGTTACCTAGTTAACGGGAGTTACACAACCGTAACGGGAGTTACGACGGCCAGACGTGAAAAACAACCATTTTCCTTGCAATTCGACCAAACCAACCTTAAATCTGACATTTAAACTTTATCCCAACTTAATTCAAGCATAAACAAGTGTGTTTAACAACCCATTTCACAAACCCACTTCCAAAATCGAAAAGCCCTCTTTCAAAACCCTAATCAAAACCGAGTAGATCTAAAGATTTGACAATAGAAACTTAAGATCTAGTTAAGAAACACTTTCAACAACATAAATATAAACCTTTGAGAGAGATTTCACTTACCAAAACCTTCTTGAAAGTCAAACCCGAATTTCGAAGCAAATGAAAAGATGAACACTTGAAATACCCAAATCTTTACTAGATGATGATGATGATGATAACAACCCTTAAATCTACTAACAATTTCACTAATAATAATGTTTTGGTGCAAGAATTCTAGAGAGAGAGTGAGATGAGAGAGTGTGTGTGTGTGTGTTCTTGAAATTTAGAGAGAGAGGGGATAAGAATAATGAATGAATGGATGGGAGAATGGAAGGGTGGGGGAAAGGATAGGGTTGGGTTTAGTTGGGTGGGTTATGGGTCATGGGTCGAACCCATGGGTAACCTGCTTCACATTTCCAAGTCATTTAAACATCGTATAGCATTGAATAACCAAATAAAACGGTCAATCGACCTTGTCTTGCACATTTCACGACCCTTGAACCACAAATGAACTCGATTGTGTATATTACTAACTAAATTAGTTAGTCAAATTGTGCAATTAGTCAATCGGTCAAAATCACAAATGTTACATAAATATCATGTGACGTATCGTCCAAAACAACATTCAGTTCTTCATTAAGTATATATAGGGTAGGGATTTTGGAAAAATGTTGCTTAAGGAACGAAAGAAAAGAATGTGGTTTTTATTTTTTTTAATAAAAACTCATTCTAAAAAAAACTAAAAAAAAAAACAAAAAATACACAACTTACACTTGTATTTGTACCAAAAACCAACTTAAGGATTTAATTCTAATGCGTTGAATAGATGAAGAAATATGGGAGTAAAAGATAATACGAAAAACTTTGAATGTGTGTGTCTGTATATATATAGGATGAATATCCGTGTGATTTTTGGGTTAGTGATATCATGTTACTAATTATAAATATTTAAACTCCTACAATATAAGGATTTCTAGGATTTGGAAGATTTCTAGAATTTGAAATTTTCTGTCAAAACAATTTGCATCCATGATGAATATATCTATATTATACTATTAATTTTAAGGAAAAATGATGGGAACTACAATAGTTTTGTAATGCTTCTCACATCCCCCTAAATGTTCTCCACATGTGATGAATAAATAATCAAAAAAATCCCTGAATGTGAGGGCAGCTGTTCCAAAGATCCGAATAGGTGCAGTTCGGATGATTTGCCCTAATATTAATACTGTTGTTGGGCTTAAAATTTTGTTGCCAAATTTCCATATTAATTTTATTTGAAATTTATTTATATTGTTTCACATTTATTTGGATCATTTCCGAAAATTAATTGGGCTTGGAATTTTGTTACCAAATTTTTAAGATACTGTCTGTTACACATAAGTTTTATTTCATTTCTTTGGATATATATATATATATATATATATATATATATATATATATATATATAATACGATAAACATTGTCAAAAATAAATATAGATACGCTACATAGGATAAAATCCCTTGTGACAATGTTTAAAGATATGTTTGAGTTGAGGAGGGTTTTATAAAGATCTTCTAACTACTGTTTTAATATATATATAGTGAAGTGATCAAGTGAGAACCAAAAGAATGGTGAGAACCACTAAAAAACATCTCTAAGGGCTTAGCCCTAAAGTTAAGGGCTACGCTCGTAACGCATCAAACCGCCACCATCTCTTGGATCGCCGCACATCAAAACCATACCATTCCCATATGCGTCCGGTGACAACCCTTTTAGAACTGATGTGGGCAACGCCCGTACCGTATCCATACGTTTTTAACACGTAATATTTTACAAAAAAAATATATTTTTTTTTTGGAATGAGTTTTTGTTAAAAAAAAAAAAAAAAAAAATTCAAAAATTAAAAATTAAAAAACCACACCAAAAAGGAAAAAAGAGTGAGGAAAACAAGTGGTTCTCACGGTTCTCTCTCTTATTTTGGTTCTCACATTAACCCTACCCTATATATATAACTAATTTATAATTAAAAGCCTAATCTAAAATGTCGATGTAAGTGATATGTGTGAAAGTTGTTCAAACCAAATAAAACCCTTCACTATTCAGTCGTACCTCATAAGTAATGATAAAGTTTTTTTTTTTGTAGAATAACAAATGAATTGAAAAAGAAAATAATTAATCCAGGGACTAGATTAGGAGAAAACTAGAGAATTAGTGGTACTTAATAGTATGGTACTTGCAGTAAACAACATGATTATATTATATGATGACGAATTTTTATTTTTTTTACAGATTAGAATATTTATAACAATGACACGTGTTCGAGTGGTAATGTAAGAGATGAGATAAATGATATAAAAAGTTATATTTATTAGGTAGCTTAACCACTCCTAAAGTCCAAAGAGAAATGGTCCCAAACAGTGGCACGAAAACTATAACTAGGTCATGTATATTCGAATAAAAGGATTTGTCAGCCACGAGTAATGTAGAAAAAAAAACATTTATCCATTACCTTTTTAAGCATTGATATACATTTTTTAGAATAAAAAGTATTCGTTTCACATTAAACCATATTTACTTTTACTTTTAACTAACTTTACAATAATAATTCTTTTTTTTTTTAAGAAAAGAGAAGATGCACTCTTGTCATCGTCTGTTTGCTAATTATGCATAGTAGAGGAAAACTAGAACCGTGAGGTTCAAAGTTTGTCCAGATTCTATGAATCTACAATGACGTCCATGTACATTTAATCTTCGTGTTGTGTGCTTATGCAAGTTTTGATCATCATTTTATATCTAATTTTTATTTTTTTAAATAAAAAATCAATCCCTTTTATTATTCATGAAATTTGTGGGCGTTGCTTAGTAGATATAAACGTTTAGTAGATATAACGTTTATTGTGTACGATAATATGTAAAATAATAATGTGTTTCTTATAAACAATATATTAATAACAATGATAATATTTTACGAATATAATGTCTAGTAATAATATTGATAATGCATAAGAACAATAAGAATGACAACAAAGTACAAAATAAAAAAAATCTAAATAAAAAAACTTAAGAACTAACACATGTAATAATAAAAAGTATATATGACAATGAGATATTACAACATTAATAACGACACTTCGATTAATAATATTATGTGTACAAAATATAATGTGTAATGATAAAAAAGATAACATTATCTTAGGTCGTTTTTTACAATATTATCTCAAATGTTCCATGTATTCTTTTGGCGCTAATTGGCCTTCTAAGTTCATTAATACAATTTCGAGAAGAGAGGCTTAGTGTCCCTCACTTGTCAAATATGGTATTTATAGGCAAATAAATTCAACAGTGAATTTATTATGTCGTACAAATATGGTTGCATGCATTTAAGGCAACAACTTTAATTCCTTAAATGCATTGGTTAAAGTAGCCGAAAGAAAAAAGGCCCTAAGCTAGGAGCGACGAATTTGATCCGATGACCTAAAAACCAAAATACATGCATACATAATAATGTCTTAATCACCCAATCAGAATATTTATAGTTAATTATATTAAATGTAGCGATATTGTATATACCATAATTTATATATAATATATACATTATAATGTGCATATTTTATAATTTACATATATATGTATAGGAGAGAGAGATCAAATGAGAAGGTGTGTTAAGGAGAGAAGGGAGAGAATGTTATATGAACCAATCAGAACGTGACATGTGGCTTTAAAAAAAAACACACGGTGACATTTTGGTAAATAAATCAAACTTTTGTGAAGCTTGGTCAGCCTGGGTTCTGGGTCAGCTTGGGTTCTGGGTCAGCTTGGGTTCTGGGTCAGCTTGGTTGGTCAGCTGGGTTGGGTCAGCTTGGTCAGCCAACCCCAAGCTGACCCAAGCTGACCCAGACCCCAAGCTGACCCAACCTGACCCACCTGACCCAGACCCCAAGTTGACCCAACCTGACCCAACCCAACCCTAAGCTGACCCAACCTGACCCAGACCCCAAGCTGACCCACCTGACCCAGACCCCAAGCTGACCCAACCTGACCCAAGCTGACCCAAAACCCATAATCTACATTTGTGTAGATTAATCTACACAAATGACCAAGGTCTACCAAACAGTAAATGACAAGCATCCATAGGCACAACATCACAAGTAACTTTATCTTGATAAACAGCACCAATAGAAAAAGGAATAACTACTTGGCAATTAACTTTTACCTCATTGCCTGGGCTGAGCCATTGTAGTTTGTATGGGTGAGGGTGCTTGGTAGTTGAAAGACCCAGCTTGTCCACCATATAGGTAGATGCAGCATTAGCACAGCTTCCTCCATCAATAATCAGACTACACACCTTCCCTTTGACAGTGCACCTTGAATGGAAAATGTTTTCCCTTTGAGCTTTATCATCAGAAGCTTCATCAGCGTGCATTGCTCTTCTAATCACTAACATGTCACCAACATCAGCTTCAACAAGCTCTTATTCACTAGGATCTTCATCATAAGTACACTTGTCTTCATAGTCAGCTTCAGCCTTCAGTTCTTCAACTTCTTTCATTGTGAGAGCCCTCAGATTGGGACACTCAGCTTGGAAATATCCATACCCGTGACACTTGAAGCATCTCTTCTTAGGCTCCTTGGAGCCTTTTCCAACCTTCTCTTTTCCAGTATTAACTTCTTTAAAGATAGGATTCTTAGCAGGTACAACAGGTTTAGGAATTGACTTGTAGGCTGACCTCTTCTTTATTTGCCTTTCAAGCTGAATTGCCAGCTTGCAAGCACCTTCGAATGTCCACACAGGCTGCAACTCCATCTTCTCAACAATCAAGGAATTCAGACCACCCATGAATCTTGCAATAGTATGCTCCTCAGCTTCTTCCTTCACCCCTGTTCTGATCTTAAGTTGTTCAAACTCCCTTATATACTCCACAACCTCCTTACTGCCTTGTTCCAAACTGTTCATATGGATGTACAACTCTTGCTTATAAGCTTGGGGAACAAACCTCTTCTGCATAACCTCCTTCAGCTTTGACCAGGTCTTGACTTTACTTTTACCCTTATACTCTCTTTCACCCTTCATGTTTTCATACCAAGCTGATGCATAATTACTCAGCTTCATGACAGCAACCTTGAAACCTTTTCTGTCATCATACCCTTAATTTCCATAATCCTGTCCATAATCTGAACCCATTCAAAGTAATCTTCTAGGTTAGAAGAACCAACAAAATCTGGTGGGTCTACCTTAATATCTTTAACGTCAACCTTATGTCTCCTATGCCTCCTCCTAGGCTGACTGGAAGCATCAGACTCGCTAGAAGATCTAGGAGTACTATCAGATCCAAGACTAAGGTTTTGAGAACCAGAACCCCTTTCACTAACAGCAACATCTTCTCTATTTAACCTCACACCACCATCTTCTAACAGATTAACAACTCTTCCAAGCTGTTCTTGGAGAGCTTCGATCTGTCTATCCATTCTAAGATTATGAGTTTCTTGCAAAGTCATATTTCTTCTAAAAGCCATAGCTTTATAAAGAAAACTCAGAACAACAATCAAGTAACAAGAACCCACGGATAAAAAGATTAAGAAACCTTTTTACAACATGTGGCTCTGATACCACTCTGATGTGAAATACTTAGGGTGAGACTGAGTCAACTCACAAAACACAAGCACAGCGGAATTTAAAACTATTTTTATGAAGATTTTCTGGATTTTTATAAAGAAACACACCAAAGCTGACTATAAGAATGAATAGTACAGGACTAATAAAACAGTGAGAATGGACTGAAATAAGAACAGAAAGATAAAATAAACAAGGATATATAAGAATCTAATACTTCACTCGTAAAGGACTGAACCACCAGAATCAAATACAAGAAACACTCCAAAACCACCACTATATTTGATAAAGGTTGAGCCACCACAAATACAGATAAAAGTAATGAAGATTTTAAGATCTCACCACAATAATCTATAAAGGCAAAGCCACCAAGATTACTGATAAAGGGACCACTTCAAACCACCAAGATCAAAGATCCATAAAGGTAAAGAAGATTTTCAAATGAATAGAATTCAGCTCTATCAAACTTTTCATAAACACACTCTGATTTTTACAATAGGAGGCAGCCTCTATTTATAGAGGAAATACAAGAGACAAGGAAATATTCTACCCTAGACAACTAGTACAAGGTTGTTATAAACCAACCAATAGGAATAGAGAACAGAATCTGCAGCTGCAGGGTAGTGGTGGTTTTCTCTCTCTGGTCCCCACTGCCTTCTTCTTCTCCCACGATTAGGTGTCACCAAAACAAGACAAAAACATATAACTGAATTCTTATCCTTATTTAGAATCATCTAGAACAGCCACACACACGTGCTAATCACATGACTTGACCTGGTTATTGAAAGCATCAAAACAGATAAGTGTTTGAAAATCCCAAGCTGATTCAGTTCCAAGCTGACCCTGCTCTAAGCTGACCCAGACTAGGTGTCCCAATCTGATTTTTCTTCCAAGCTGATAAGTGTTTGAAAATCCCAAGCTGATTCAGTTCCAAGCTGACCCTGCTCTAAGCTGACCCAGACTAGGTGTCCCAATCTGATTTTTCTTCCAAGCTGATAAGTGTTTGAAAATCCCAAGCTGATTCAGTTCCAAGCTGACCCTGCTCCACAAGCTGACCCAGACTAGGTGTCCCAAGTTGATTCTTCTTCCAAGCTGACCTAAGTGATTTGAAAATCCCAAGCTGATTCAGTTCCAAGCTGACCCTGCTCCAAGCTGACCCAGACTAAGTGTTTGAAAATCCCAAGCTGATTCAGTTCCAAGCTGACCCTGCTCTAAGCTGACCCAGACTAGGTGTCCCAATCTGATTTTTCTTCCAAGCTGATAAGTGTTTGAAAATCCCAAGCTGATTCAGTTCCAAGCTGACCCTGCTCCAAGCTGACCCAGACTGGGTGTCCAAGCTGACTCTCTAAGCTGACCCAGACCAAGCTGACCCTCTAAGCTGACCCTGCTCCAAGCTGACCCTGCTCCAAGCTGACCCTGCTCCAAGCTGACCCTGCTCCAAGCTGACCCTGCTCCAAGCTGACCCTGCTCCAAGCTGACCCTGCTCCAAGCTGACCCTGCTCCAAGCTGACCCTGCTCCAAGCTGACCCTGCTCCAAGCTGACCCTGCTCCAAGCTGACCCTGCTCCAAGCTGACCCTGCTCCAAGCTGACCCTGCTCCAAGCTGACCCTGCTCCAAGCTGACCCTGCTCCAAGCTGACCCTGCTCCAAGCTGACCCTGCTCCAAGCTGACCCTGCTCCAAGCTGACCCTGCTCCAAGCTGACCCTGCTCCAAGCTGACCCTGCTCCAAGCTGACCCTGCTCCAAGCTGACCCTGCTCCAAGCTGACCCTGCTCCAAGCTGACCCTGCTCCAAGCTGACCCTGCTCCAAGCTGACCCTGCTCCAAGCTGACCCTGCTCCAAGCTGACCCTGCTCCAAGCTGACCCTGCTCCAAGCTGACCCTGCTCCAAGCTGACCCTGCTCCAAGCTGACCCTGCTCCAAGCTGACCCTGCTCCAAGCTGACCCTGCTCCAAGCTGACCCTGCTCCAAGCTGACCCTGCTCCAAGCTGACCCTGCTCCAAGCTGACCCTGCTCCAAGCTGACCCTGCTCCAAGCTGACCCTGCTCCAAGCTGACCCTGCTCCAAGCTGACCCTGCTCCAAGCTGACCCTGCTCCAAGCTGACCCTGCTCCAAGCTGACCCTGCTCCAAGCTGACCCTGCTCCAAGCTGACCCTGCTCCAAGCTGACCCTGCTCCAAGCTGACCCTGCTCCAAGCTGACCCTGCTCCAAGCTGACCCTGCTCCAAGCTGACCCTGCTCCAAGCTGACCCTGCTCCAAGCTGACCCTGCTCCAAGCTGACCCTGCTCCAAGCTGACCCTGCTCCAAGCTGACCCTGCTCCAAGCTGACCCTGCTCCAAGCTGACCCTGCTCCAAGCTGACCCTGCTCCAAGCTGACCCTGCTCCAAGCTGACCCTGCTCCAAGCTGACCCTGCTCCAAGCTGACCCTGCTCCAAGCTGACCCTGCTCCAAGCTGACCCTGCTCCAAGCTGACCCTGCTCCAAGCTGACCCTGCTCCAAGCTGACCCTGCTCCAAGCTGACCCTGCTCCAAGCTGACCCTGCTCCAAGCTGACCCTGCTCCAAGCTGACCCTGCTCCAAGCTGACCCTGCTCCAAGCTGACCCTGCTCCAAGCTGACCCTGCTCCAAGCTGACCCTGCTCCAAGCTGACCCTGCTCCAAGCTGACCCTGCTCCAAGCTGACCCTGCTCCAAGCTGACCCTGCTCCAAGCTGACCCTGCTCCAAGCTGACCCTGCTCCAAGCTGACCCTGCTCCAAGCTGACCCTGCTCCAAGCTGACCCTGCTCCAAGCTGACCCTGCTCCAAGCTGACCCTGCTCCAAGCTGACCCTGCTCCAAGCTGACCCTGCTCCAAGCTGACCCTGCTCCAAGCTGACCCTGCTCCAAGCTGACCCTGCTCCAAGCTGACCCTGCTCCAAGCTGACCCTGCTCCAAGCTGACCCTGCTCCAAGCTGACCCTGCTCCAAGCTGACCCTGCTCCAAGCTGACCCTGCTCCAAGCTGACCCTGCTCCAAGCTGACCCTGCTCCAAGCTGACCCTGCTCCAAGCTGACCCTGCTCCAAGCTGACCCTGCTCCAAGCTGACCCTGCTCCAAGCTGACCCTGCTCCAAGCTGACCCTGCTCCAAGCTGACCCTGCTCCAAGCTGACCCTGCTCCAAGCTGACCCTGCTCCAAGCTGACCCTGCTCCAAGCTGACCCTGCTCCAAGCTGACCCTGCTCCAAGCTGACCCTGCTCCAAGCTGACCCTGCTCCAAGCTGACCCTGCTCCAAGCTGACCCTGCTCCAAGCTGACCCTGCTCCAAGCTGACCCTGCTCCAAGCTGACCCTGCTCCAAGCTGACCCTGCTCCAAGCTGACCCTGCTCCAAGCTGACCCTGCTCCAAGCTGACCCTGCTCCAAGCTGACCCTGCTCCAAGCTGAGTTAAGATAGAAGATTTAACTAACCAAAAATGTCAAATGGGTAAAACGGGTCAAACAGGTTGATAATCATGTGAAGTGTATAATGTATTCAAATGCAGATAAGTATTATTGTAACGGTATACTTTTGTAACCATGTTTTACACAATAATCATAATCAATAATAATATTCACCTAAAAATGTGTTTATGGCCTTATGGGTAGGCCCAACCAGACCTCACCAATAACCCATGCTAAAGAATTACCAGTACTGACAACTACTTGTATATAAACCATCACCCAAGCACACCCTTTTTCTAACAAGACAACATTTATCTCTAAATTGTAAACAAAATTGGGTGGCATACCTGGTCTAAAATCATCCCAAGAGATACGCTCTGAGCTGTGCAATAAAAGACTGGTGATAAATGTATGCGAACACGGCCATCACCATCTACATGACAAGTTGAAGAAGTTAAAAGACAAAATCAATAATCAACGGACATAATCAAGCAACCAATCTTTACATCAAATTATTTGGAGAAAAGAAGATACAAATCTCTGAAACTACGTAAAAATAATTGCTCATGAAAAGAGGAAACTAGAGCACTCTTCTTTGGAGTGTTGATGGAAACTGTTCAAGTCTTTTTGTATATTTTAATATACTTATATCCCAACTCCATTCAAACATGACACAACATTGATTTGAATCTACACGATCGCTTTACTTTTCTTTTTCACTCATCGAAATCCCAGATACTTAAGAACAGGCGAGCATTTTTATCTAAAACCATACACCAAATTAAGTCAAAAGTAGACAACAGATAGGGCTGCTTGCTTACCTGGCAATCCATTTTGTCTGTCATTCCACCATGTCCAGGAATGCTATCCCCAAAATCCTACAGAAAAATGACAATAAGCTAAATAAATATATGAATGAAGAAATAATAGCAAATAAAACAAATTGCACCTTGATATTGAAGGCTCTTTTGAAACCACTAGCAAAGAAGCCACCAAAAGGTGCAATGATTGAAGCAAAAAGTCCAAGGCCCAAAGTTTACCAGAAATCAACCAAATATTACCAGAAAGAAGAATTATTATTATGAATTATTACTTAAAATCTATTACAACCCAATCGAATGATTAAATGAACAACAATTTAATCATTCAAAGATGATTAGATAAACAGAATACTCAAATATTGTATATCAATATGATATACAATATATACAGAAATATATATAGACCAAATATATGAGAGAAAGAAACTGATATTTTGTGTGTGAATAATGAATCGTTAACCCTAAATCTCTCTCATCGTCTTCTTTATATATGAATCCATAAGCGCAACTTTTACCCTCATCTTTTGACATTTGACAGAATGTACCCTGAACTTTCATCTTCCCAAATACACAGAATAAGTCCTCCAGCTTTGTAACTTGACATAACCTGCACAAAATACTAATCATGCAATAAGTTTGTGTTTAAGTATAAATTTGATAATTTAACATCCCCCCTCAAATTTATCCTTAAACATATCAATCAACCCTAATTTTTCACATAAAAAATTATGTTGATTTATGCCTAAACTCTTTGTAAAGATATCAGCCACATTCAATTCAGACTGTATCTTAACTGTATTCAAAAATCCTGCAGAAATTTTTTCTCTTACAAAATGCAAATCAATCTCAAAATGCTTGGTTTTTTCATGAAACACTGGGTTTGCTGCTATTTGTATAGTTGCCTTACTATCACAGTGCACATCAACAGGAATAGAACAAGTAATACCAAAATCAAGTAACAAACTTTTAAGCCATATAATCTCACAAGTCACTGCTGCCAAAGCCCTATATTCAGCTTCTGCTGAGGACATGGCTACAGTGGATTGTTTTTTGCTTTTCCAAGACACAAGAGTATTTCCAAAGTAAACAGAAAATCCTGTAATAGACTTTCTTGTAGTAACACACCTTGCCCAGTCTGAATCAACAAATGCAGTAAGTATACTGTTATTACTTTTCTGTATGTGCAGACCCTTACCTGGAGCCTTCTTTAGATATCTAAGAATCCTTAAACCAAGATCAAAATGTTCTTGTGAAGGTGAATGCATGAACTGAAAAAGACACTGAACAGAATAACTAATATCTGGTCTGGTCAGAGTTAAATAAATCAATTTCCCAATTAACTTTTGATACACAGTGACATTGTCAAGCATTTTACTATCTTTAGTGAAAGGTTTCACAGTTTTGTTTATTTCAAGAGGTGTATGCATTGGTTTACAACCAAGCATCCCAAAATCATTTAAAAGTTCCAAACAATACTTTCTTTGAGATAGACACAAACCACTGTTATTTTCTAAAACTTCAATGCCCAAAAAATATTTCAATTTACCAAGATCCTTAATTTTAAATTTGGAACTCAAAAAAGATTTCACTTGTTCAATTTCCTTTCCACAATTTCCAATGATAACTATATCATCCACATAGACTAAAAGAGCAACAAATTTTCCATCAATATTTCTAGTAAACAAAGAGTAATCAGATTTACTCTGATTAAAACCACATTCAAGTAAAGCACTAGACAGTTTAGAGTTCCACTGTCTAGGTGCTTACTTAAGACCATATAAAGACTTATTCAACTTACACACCAAAGTATTATTTCCATTTGAATATCCTTGAGGAATATTCATATAAACATCTTCACACAAATCACCATATAAGAAAGCATTGTTCACATCCAACTGATATAATGGCCAATTATTATTCACTGCAACAGTTAGTAAACATCTAACAGTCACCATTTTTACCACAGGTGAAAAAGTCTCATCAAAATCTATACCTGCCCTTTGATTAAACCCTTTGGCAACCAATCTTACCTTGTATCTTTCTATTTCCCCATTTGCCTTATACTTAATCTTAAAAATCCATTTACACCCTATTGGTTCTCTATCATGAGGTAAATTAGTTAAAGTCCATGTATTATTTCTATTTAAAGCTTCCATCTCTTCATTCATTGCATTTACCCAGTTTACATCTTTAACAGCTTCATAAAAGGTTTTAGGTTCAATGCTTTTGTTTAAATTAGTAGCAAAACAAAACAACTCAGGTTTAAGATGAGCATAATAAACAACTTTATTAAGAGGATATTTAACCTTCCCTTCTAATTGATAATCATGAAGTCTTTTTGAAAGAGTAGTGTGTCTAGTAGACCTTCTTAAACCATCATTATTAGTATCAGAAGTGCCCTCAGAATTGATATTATCATTAATATTTCTATCAAAAGTTGCAGCCTCCTCTGGTCTGGTAGCCACATTTGGACTGCCACTAGAAGAAGTATCTGTGGTAGAAACAGTTGGGCTGCCAGTACCAGAAGGGTTACCTTCATTTGTAGAAAAATGTTTCTTGCCTCCTTCATCATCATTGGGACTTTGATACATGGCATTATCCTCATTATCAAAAACATTAAAGAAATCTAGTTGATTTAAACCAGTAACATTCTTATCACAACTATCAGAAATCATTTTGAAAGGAAAAATATTTTCATAAAATTTGACATCTCTTGAGTAAATAACAGTCTTTCTTTCAAGACTATAAAGTTTATATCCTTTCTTTGCATTAGAATAACCAATAAACACACACTTTTCAGCTTTTGAACTAAACTTATCATTATTATTTAAAATAGTTGCAAAACTTAAACATCCAAAAACTCTTAAGTGTTTAAAAGAAGGTTCAAATTTAAACAATTTTTCATAAGGAGTTAAGCCATGTAACACAGAAGAAGGAGTTCTATTTATAAGATAAGTAGCAGTCAAGATGCATTCACTCCACATAGATAAAGGAATTCCCCCCTGAAACATAAGAGACCTAGCAACATTAAGAAGGTGTCTATGTTTCCTTTCAGCAATCCCATTTTGTTGAGGGGTATAGGCCATAGAAGTCTGATGTAATATTCCCTCATTAGTAAACAAAGAACTTGTTTTATTATTAACAAACTCACTACCATTATCACTTCTAAGAATTTTAACTTTAGAATTAAATTGAGTTTTAACAAGTTGAATAAAATGATATATATTATCAAACACTTCAGTTTTGGTTTTCATAAGATAAGTCCAAACAGCCCTAGTATAATCATCAACTATGGTTAAAAAATATTTAAAACCCTCTTTACTTGGTACCCTATAAGGTCCCCAAACATCTAAATGTATAAGATCACCAAAACATTTTGATTTATGTTCACTAAGAGGAAAAGGATTTCTGGTTTGTTTAGCTTTATGACAAATATCACAAGGACTCAAAGATTTATCAGTGAAAAGATTATATTTTTTTATGAAAAACAGATAAAGCTTGGTCAGCAGGATGACCAAGTCTCATATGCCATAACAACTTAGACTCAAAAGGAGAATTAACAGAATTGCATACCACATTAGAACACATAGGCACATCATCATACACATATAGACCACCCTGCTCATTACCAGTCCCCAACAACTTCTTTTGAATCAAATCCTGTAAATAACACTTACTTTCATCAAAGCCTACAAACACTTTATTATCCCTAGCTATTTTATGAACAGACATCAAATTTACACAATAATCTGGAACCACAAGAACATCAAATAGAATTAGCCCATTTTTAAGATGCATATTACCAATCTTTTGTACTAAAGCATTAGTACCATTTGGATGCCCAATTCTTAATTTTAAGTCAGAAATATCAACAACATTAGTAAGATGTTTTGCAGAATATGTCATATGTTGATTTGCTCCAGAATCAATAATCCATTGAATAATTGATTTCAAAATATATGAATTAAAATTAAACCATGAATGTTTCCAATTCAAACTACCTGCCATATTAACTTGCAGACCAGAAGATGAAGGAGAGGATTTGGTTTCAAGTAAACTCAAAAGTTGATTAGTTTGATGTTGAGACAAAGAAGCAGTAGCAGAACCAGAAGAATCATTTGCAGTCACATGAGAAGAAACAGAAGAAGAGGCATGAGAATTGTTACTATTAAACTTGTTATTAAAAGTTCCAGTTGATCTTTTATTAGCAAGTTGAAAACATCTATCCACAGTGTGTCCAGGTTTGTTACAATGAGTACAATGAAAATTAGGATTTGGAGGTCTAAAAACTCTTTGATTGTTATCAAAAGTCCTCCTGGACTGAAAATTGTTATCAAAAGTTTGTCCAGAATTTCTATTTTTATTGATCTTTGCAACAAAAGCATTAGTAGATGGTTTATTATTTATCCCCCCTCTATGTGATTCTTCTCTAGAAACAATAGCATATGCAGTTTTAACAGAAGGTAAAGGCTCTTTAGTTAACAAATTTGATCTAACAGACATATACACATCATCCAATCCCATTAAAAATTGCATCAGTTTTATAAGATCATTATGACTCTTAATTTCAGCAGAAGCAGGACAAGTACAAGCAGGCAATGTTATCATAGCATCATATTGTTTCCACAAAGAAGTAAGTTTATGATAATATTCAGACAAAGAAGTACCACTTTGAGTCAAGGAATTGATTTTATGATGAAGATTAAAAATTACAGAACCATCAATTTTATCATAGGTATCCTTTAATTCTTGCCAAACAGAACATGCATTCTTTGAAAAAATTTGACCAACATACAATTCTTGTGACACACAACCTAAAATCCAATTAAGCACCACTGCATTACATCTATCCCATTGATTAGCAAGAACAGAATTATCAAAAGACTTAACACAAGAACCAGTAATAAAACCAATTTTGTTCTTGGTTTGCAAAGCCAATTCCATAGCACAAGACCAAACCTTATAGTTATCAGTACCAAGCAATTTAAAACCAATTAAAGGAGTGCTTAGAGTGTCACTAGCATGCAGATACAAAGGATCACTAAAATCAAGCTTACTTATTTTTGTTTCAGGTTCATTAAAAAAATCAGAATGTTCAGAATGAGAATCTTCATTATTATTGTTATTGTTATTATTATTGTTATTATTATTATCATTATTATTATTATCATCATTATTATTATTATTATTAAGATCATCCATGATTAATCAAACAAAAAACACAAGCAAGAACAGTTAACACAAACTAATTAACCAATAAACAGATAAGAAGCAGATAATCAAACAGAGACACACTTATTCAAAATAAACAGACAAATCAGAATAAAAAAATATCAACAAATAACCAGACACGATAATAACACAAATAATCAAACAATCAACAAGTACTTTCTTCTCAAACCAAAAAATTTCAGAAAATAAATCTTATTCTCACAAAAGTGTCAGTGACAGGATTCCTAACCTCTCATATGAAGGTAGGTCAAGTATTAACACAATTGTTTTTATGAGAAATAAGATAAAAAAAAATATATAGATATATATGTAAAAATTTAATTTGAGAAGAAAATAAAAGTTGAAAATCAAACAAATAATAGGAATATAAGAGAGAAGAATACAAACAGTGCTTTAGTGCCGAAGGTAGAGGAACCCTAATTTACTCTTGATTCACTTAGTCAAGAGATAAATCAGGATCTGAACAGAGAAACCCTAATTTATTCTTGATTCACTTAGTCAAGAAATAATCAGGATCTGAACAAGAAACCCTGTTTTTCTTGATTCACTTAGTCAAGAGATAAAATCAGGATCTGAACAGAAGAAACCCTAATTTTGATCGAAGAAAACCCTAAAAAATATGATCTAGGGTTCCAAACGGAATACGCCCTAAATCAAATCAAATCGGACACCGAATCGAATCAACTATCACCAATAGACGGTGCTGGCTCTGATACCATGAAAGATTACCAGAAATCAACCAAATATTACCAGATAGAAGAATTATTATTATGAATTATTACTTAAAATCTATTACAACCCAATCGAATGATTAAATGAACAACAATCTAATCATTCAAAGATGATTAGATAAACAGAATACTCAAATATTGTATATCAATATGATATACAATATATACAGAAATATATATAGACCAAATATATGAGAGAAAGAAACTGATATTTTGTGTGTGAATAATGAATCGTTAACCCTAAATCTCTCCCATCGTCTTCTTTATATATGAATCCATAAGCGCAACTTTTACCCTCATCTTTTGACATTTGACAGAATGTACCCTGAACTTTCATCTTCCCAAATACACAGAATAAGTCCTCCAGCTTTGTAACTTGACATAACCTGCACAAAATACTAATCATGCAATAAGTTTGTGTTTAAGTATAAATTTGATAATTTAACAAAAAAAAAAAAAAAAAAAAAAAAAAAAAAAAAAAAAAAAAAAAAAAAAAAAAAAAAAAAAAAAAAAAAAAAAAAAAAAAAAAAAAAAAAAAAAAAAAAAAAAAAAAAAAAAAAAAAAAAAAAAAAAAAAAAAAAAAAAAAAAAAAAAAAAAAAAAAAAAAAAAAAAAAAAAAAAAAAAAAAAAAAAAAAAAAAAAAAAAAAAAAAAAAAAAAAAAAAAAAAAAAAAAAAAAAAAAAAAAAAAAAAAAAAAAAAAAAAAAAAAAAAAAAAAAAAAAAAAAAAAAAAAAAAAAAAAAAAAAAAAAAAAAAAAAAAAAAAAAAAAAAAAAAAAAAAAAAAAAAAAAAAAAAAAAAAAAAAAAAAAAAAAAAAAAAAAAAAAAAAAAAAAAAAAAAAAAAAAAAAAAAAAAAAAAAAAAAAAAAAAAAAAAAAAAAAAAAAAAAAAAAAAAAAAAAAAAAAAAAAAAAAAAAAAAAAAAAAAAAAAAAAAAAAAAAAAAAAAAAAAAAAAAAAAAAAAAAAAAAAAAAAAAAAAAAAAAAAAAAAAAAAAAAAAAAAAAAAAAAAAAAAAAAAAAAAAAAAAAAAAAAAAAAAAAAAAAAAAAAAAAAAAAAAAAAAAAAAAAAAAAAAAAAAAAAAAAAAAAAAAAAAAAAAAAAAAAAAAAAAAAAAAAAAAAAAAAAAAAAAAAAAAAAAAAAAAAAAAAAAAAAAAAAAAAAAAAAAAAAAAAAAAAAAAAAAAAAAAAAAAAAAAAAAAAAAAAAAAAAAAAAAAAAAAAAAAAAAAAAAAAAAAAAAAAAAAAAAAAAAAAAAAAAAAAAAAAAAAAAAAAAAAAAAAAAAAAAAAAAAAAAAAAAAAAAAAAAAAAAAAAAAAAAAAAAAAAAAAAAAAAAAAAAAAAAAAAAAAAAAAAAAAAAAAAAAAAAAAAAAAAAAAAAAAAAAAAAAAAAAAAAAAAAAAAAAAAAAAAAAAAAAAAAAAAAAAAAAAAAAAAAAAAAAAAAAAAAAAAAAAAAAAAAAAAAAAAAAAAAAAAAAAAAAAAAAAAAAAAAAAAAAAAAAAAAAAAAAAAAAAAAAAAAAAAAAAAAAAAAAAAAAAAAAAAAAAAAAAAAAAAAAAAAAAAAAAAAAAAAAAAAAAAAAAAAAAAAAAAAAAAAAAAAAAAAAAAAAAAAAAAAAAAAAAAAAAAAAAAAAAAAAAAAAAAAAAAAAAAAAAAAAAAAAAAAAAAAAAAAAAAAAAAAAAAAAAAAAAAAATGAAAACTGAAAACATACATGCATCACAAAATCATTAGTACCAACTTAATGTAGATTGAACTATCACCATTCCAAATAAAAAACTTAGAAGCAAATTCAAGGTTTTTATAAAAATATAATATGACGACTGATACAGCCAACCAAACATGAATTTAGAGACTGGTGGCATCCAGATAGCGCTTAATTGGTGCCTAATTATGGAGATCATTGTGAACTTTCTGCTGTGGAGTTTTCGGAAGTGAAAGATGAAGGACAAATTTTTCATAGAAGATAGTATTAAAGAAAAAAAATCAGTATGAGGTGAATCTTTTTGAATGAGGGGTTGAGTTTCAGATAACTTTCATGCGAAAGACGTAACATAGACAACTAAATGATAACAATAATTGGCCAAAACAATGACACATAACTAATTATTTGATTTAATAAATTATTAATTTGTTAAATATGCTTACAAAGCTACTAAATCTAGTAATATGAGTATATGACTTCTTATAATGGAACGACACAAAGGTTGATGTATTTTTGATCCACTTAAGACCCATTTAATCCACTCAACTCCTTTCCCATGATGGTTACTTAAGCCTTTTACACTTTTGGAATAAACCCATTGATTTTAGAGATAAAGCAAAACCCGGATAATGGGAAAAAAACTTCTGCCTCTACCAGCTGACAAGACAACATAACCTTGATGAATATATATATACTTAAAATTATACTTACCCATTCAGGAAGCCATCCAGGTAATGCAAAGTTCTCGGGCTTAAATAGAGGGTCAGGGTCACAATGAAGCCAACCAGTTGATAGGTCCTAGATCACAATCCGATTAAGATTATATCTAACTTTTATCCAATTAGAATAATTATGCTTCTTATAATAGTGATATATCACCTTTCTAGGGCACGTAAACCACTGAAAGCGACCAAAAAAATTAGCAAGCTGCAGACAATCAAGACATCATCAATATAACTTTAGATTGTAGAATCCAAACATACTTTAATAGTCAGTCTACATTCAAATCATAATTAGTGTGAACAATACAAGATAATAGAAGAGATTGCTCACCAAGAATGTATGATCGTTGTAACTGAAGCTCCAATGAATCCCTCCCATGTTTTTTTGGGGGATAACTTGATTAATGGGGTTTTTCAACCAAAGATGTAGGCAGCAATATCATCGATGACAATCAATGATGCTGGAAGAAGGAACCTGCATTGCAATTGGCTTCTTAAAGTTGTGGAAAAAAAAAACTTTGGACTAGATGGAAAAAGAAGAAACTAATTGAAGCCTATAACTATACTTTCATTAGGAGAGCCTTATGAGTCAGTAGCTCTGAAGAATTCTTTAAGCAACAATTTTAACGTATATATGGTTGTCTATAGTGAGAAATGCCGTATACCAGAATATTCCCTAAAAAATGTGGGCAACTGTGAATGAGGACCGAGTAAAAACTACTATAAGAATCATATGGGTCCATGCATACTGCCCAAATTGATACTTGTACATCTTCTTCTTTAGTGAAAGTATAAACCACACAAATCCTGGACCAACATAAATAAAAGATTAGAGTTCTTTCACAGCTCAAAAGATGGCAAAACATAATGCATGCTACTATGCTAGTGCCTTGTTGAACATCAAGGCCTAATAAGCAACCATGTGAAAAAGAAAGACATAATATGAAATTGACAAACCTATTAAATACAAGGAATAACAGGTAACCATATGATATTTGATGAGGTTGCCCACAAGTTTATACCAATACTTGTCTGTTGTAACCGTATTTACCAGTCAATCAATTTATAATCCGCGAGAAAAGAAATTATTATTGACATTTAAACATTAAACAACGATCATAAGTGATTTCAAGTCATGCCTCGTTTGAACCCCTACGCCGCCGTACTCGTCCGGTATGCGTAACCGCGACTGCACCATCATTCTCTTTTGTCATGGCCCCTCAACAACAAACATAAACGATGTAATGTAGTAACCTGAGAATCAAAATGAAGAAGAAAATCACATTATATACAATCATGATATGAAATTGTGAGAAAGCATGAACAAAGAAAATACAGCAGTTACGCAAGTCGACTTGGGTAACAAAATTAAATCAATCACAATAAACTAAAATTGAAATATAAAGGACTACATCTCCCAATGACCCACTCAGAAATTATTGCTAACCAAAAATGTTTAGTCCATGCTTAGGCAGTTGGATATCAATAAACTCAAATGGTTATCAATACCTCTGCCCCCATTATATTCATTAGACACTCAAACGACTGTAACAAATGAACCATAAGCTCATCTGGGTTCGACTCTGTCCAATATAAATTCTATTGTGGGGTAACCTTCAACGTGTATCACAAATTGCTTTTATTCTAAACATGATTAGAAAGAATTAAGCAAATATCATTGGATCCAGAAAGAGAAAAACAGGTGAAACATGAGTGATTGGCAAACTAAAATCAGAAGTAACGTAATAGGTATCAAGAATTGGATGCTTAATGCAATTCTAACAGGTTGAGAAAACTAATAAACTTGTTCAACAACATAAAGGCATCACAATTACATATAGAACAACCTTAACAAGGAAAAAAACAACTAAAAAAAAAATAAGCTCCTTAATGTATATCCTCCATATAATTCTTCTTTACGGTATTAAACTCATACTTAACAACGTTACAGAAATATTTAATGCATTTCCATTTGTATATATCTCGAGTGTATGAAACATGGTACATGTTAATTGCAGAAACTAACTTAGTATCAGGTTAAGCAGTGTATATAAGTCACAACATGAGATCATAAGTGGTTAAATGGAGAGGGATCCCTGTTAAAGCTACCAGGGGAAATGTTAATTTATACAAGTTTAATCTTAAAAGGTATTTACAAATGTTTATTTGTTGTGTGTTTTGTGCAAGTTATAAAAGAGGAAGGACCAGTCTTGCAATTCTGCAGTTGATAAAGTTCAGGGACTAAAGATGTGATGATAGAAGTTCAAGGAAGTAAAGTGAAGATTGGGTTGCCTATATAAACGATCATTTGTTACATCTAGGGTTTCATAACCCTATTCGATCGTTTCTGTGTGTTTACTGTAACATCCGTGAATTTTGACCCGTTGACTTTACGTGTAATATGACTAACAATATAAGTTAATGATGTATTTGGGTCGTTTTATGAATTAAATGACAATGTGTTATATTCGGGTCGATAATATGTTTTGATCGGTGCTTAAATGTCTAACGATTGTATTTTGGCTTGTGAAGGGAAACGGGTCGGCCGTGGGTCATCCACGACCCATCAGCCCTTTTGACCCATTTCCACCCCTTATCTTCTCACTACCTCTCTTTTCTTATCTCTTTCTCATTTTCCCTCTTAATTAAAAAGCAAAGCATTTCATCTCTTAAATCTCATTTCTCTTGCATCATTTTGGTGTTTTGGAGCTGGTTAAACTCGGAATCATCATCGTCTTCATCTCCTTATTGTCTAGTAAAGAATTCAGTTTCTAAGTGCAAGCATTTTACCCATTTTGCCATAAATCGGGTTCTAGCTCGGGAAGGAAGTTTTGGTAAGTCTAATTCACCCTTTTTGCATCTATTTATGTTTGGTTATTCATTTCTGGTCATTTCGAGTATTTTCATGTCCTAAAACGACTTAAAATGGAGTTTGGGTCAATTTAGGGTTAATTAGGGTTTTGATTAGGGTTAGAATGATTTGGAAGTAATTTTTATGTTTTTGGTCGAATTTGTGGAATGGGTTATGTGTATTTATGTTTAATGGTGCTTAGTTATGCTTCAAAACAAGTTTCAAACTCTTGTAGATCGTTTTGGGTTGATTTGGGTCGGATTTGGGTGAGTTTGGTTCGGAATTCTGCAGGAAACAAAACTGCAGCTGCTGTATTTGGTCTCACTGCGGCGCAGTGGCAAGGACTGCCTTGACTGCGGCGCAGTGGCTATTCTCTGACCTTCTGCATCGTTTAGCCTCACTGCGGCGCAGTAGCAAGGTAATGCCTTGACTGCGGCGCAGTGAGATACTACTGGGAAATTCGCGCGTCAGTTTTCAAACGCTAATAACTTTTGAACCGTAAGTCCGTTTTAGTCGTATGACCTATCGTTGGAATCGTGAGAGAGCCTAGTTTCTTGTAGTAACACTCATTTTGTATGAATCTTCTCCCATTTCTAAAAATGTCGAGTCAAATGCGTCTTGTTCTTACTCGATAAAGTTGTAGAAGTGTTTAGGGGTTTGTGACTTGACTTAAATATGCTAACCAACTTGTTTAAGGTTGTAGAGTTGACATTATGGTATTATGATGTATATTTATAGGTTTTGGACGTGTGGATCCCAATACTCGCTTGTAGCATTATACTAGCTTCTTTGCCGGACAAGGTGAGTTTCGTAGCTCCCTACTCGCTTGAGATTCGGGCTGAAAAGTGTAGGATTGACGTGGTTACTTACATTGTTGATTGATTGATTGATTGGTGTGATTGTTGGATTGATGTGATGGTTCATTTTGTTTGATTGACTTGGTTTAGGTTTTGGTTATGTATTTCATAAATATTAGGATAGACGTACATACATGGAAGTCGGTTATGCCTTCATTGGGTTTTAGATGTGGTGGAAGGCTGCGGGTGACCCTATATATAAGCATCTGGGACTCGAAGAAAGTAGAATCCCCTTAAGTGCATGTACGTATAGGATTGGCTGGAGCATTGATTGTTGGTTTATGATTGACGTTCTGTGATTATTGAATTATGATTAACGAGTTATGATCGATGCATTTACTATTGATTGTAAGCATGCATACATTGTGGATAACCCCCGGTTGAGATTTACAAACGTCCAAGTGTATAGATGTATACACTTATCTGATGGATGTTGATGTCATGATCCCGAGTATATAGACATATATATCTCGATGTTTTTGAGATACAGCCTTGTTCATTGTGATGACAGGCGGGTATCGTTGCATAGGTGACTTGAGTTCACGCATAAGATAGGCATGTTGGCTTATTTATGCATTTGGCACTTACATTGATATGTTCATCATTTGTGCACTCCTATTACACGCTTACTTGTTTTGTGTAATCTTGTTGTTGGACGTTATTGTATTGCATAGAGGCTCACTGTAAGTCATGTCTAGCCTCTACTCGTACATTGTGATTATTGATGATGGTTCCTTGTGGACCATTACTACGAACTCACCAACCTTGTGTTGACTATGCTTAGTACACTTTTCAGGAAATCAGGTTATCCCCGGACGTGGAGTTTAGTTGCTTGCTTGCTGTAAATATCCGGGCTTTGGACTTTATGGATCAAGGATTCATTGACCTTCTCTTTTGCATTATACTTAGGATCGTTTTGCCATCTTTTGAATGTTCTTTTGTAAACTTTGATGGTTAATTGCTCCTTATGTATTTTGGTACTTGTTTCGTATTGTAATGGATTCACTGAATCTTTATTTGCATTTAGCTCTTGTTCTATTGTAATTCCACCTTGTGCTATATGATTTCCGTGATACTTCGAGCCTCGGCTTGGGGTGTTACAGAATGGTGGCCCATGCGTGGTTGTAGAGAATTAGGCGGTTGACCTAGACTACGGCTTAAATTAAAACTCTTCATATAGCATGCATGGTTAGGAAATTCGTGTGCAATGTGAATTATGTGAATCCCCGTGTGAGTTCGTAGTTAAGACCACTCGTGTGATAGCTTGAATTCAATGTGATGAATGTGGAATGCGGTTAATATGATTTATTGTTGTTATTAGTTGAGGCTAATTTGATGATTTAGAGCAAAATGAAGTTATGTCATTAACTTAGTATAATATTGTGGCAACCCTAAAAGAACCCGATCAACTCTTTTATGGTTACCCAACATTATAACAAGTTAATGACATCGTGGATTGCGTACGTGTGGCTTAAAGTATAATAAGGAACCGATATGCTTAATGGGAGTTGATTAGGTGGAGGGTTAGCCATTGGTACACCCTGTATACATACCCGGTCGATAACTAGAGAGCATATCGAATTCGGATTATACTTTGAATCATTCGTGTTAGTTATTTGATTGCATGATGTTTTGAGCATGATTACTTGAGTTAATGATGAACGATTGTAATGAAATTGACATGATGATATGCTAAGTAACAATCCCATAGGATTCTAGCACTCTTGCCATAGCATAATGATATGAAATGAGTAAGTGGTATCGGTATGAGAGCATTGACTACTTGTGTGACTAACATGTGAGCATTTGAGACTAACTCTCGGGTCAACGTGTCACTTGTTTATAGAAATGGTGAGACCAAGGAGAGCCGGAACGAACTATAGGGCTGAACCGGAAGAACCTCAACAGGAAGCTCAACCGGAGGTACAAGAAGGTAGGGGCCGTGGTAGAGGTCGTGGTAGAGGCCAAGGAAGGGGTCGTGGTGAAGCTCCTGAGCCAAACATGGCTGAGGTGATCGCTCAAACGATCACCAATATCATGCCGACCATTATTGCTCAAGTTACAGCAAGTCTTGGGCAAAACAATGGGCCTCAAAACAATGAAGCCCCAGAAAATGTGAATAATGAAAATGCTCAACCTCAGGCCGTGGAAAACGAAGAAGAGGAACCAATGGGAGTTGATAATCGCATGCCCATGTATAATCAACATGGGGGATACCGATAGGGGTGTATATTTAAGGACTTCAAAAGCTGTGGAGCACCGGAGTTTAATGGAAGAAGTGGTCCCACTGAGTGCATAAGGTGGTTTGAAGAGATTGAGGCAGTGATTGAAAGAAGTCATTGCACATATGACGACCGGATTTCTTATGCATCCGACATGTTTAGACATGACGCCTTGAGTTGGTGGAACCAAGAGATAACTCTGGGGCGGACTTATAACTTGGAATGGATCGATTTCAAGAACAAAGTGAAGGCAAAGTTTTGTCCTCCCTATGAACTACAAAACTTGACCATTGAGTTTGCTAATCTCAACATGGACGGAGCCGATTACAAGAGCTATGTTAGACGATTTCAAGAGTTGTCTACCCTCATTCCTCACTTGGTGGGTTCCGAGTCTCAGGCCATCTAGAAGTTTGTATTGGGCTTGAATCCTCAAGTCCGATCTTATGTGAATTCTAACATGCCTACTTCTTTGGCCGATGCTGTTAACCGAGCCGGGAGTGTGACTGAAGACTTGTTGAGGAGCGGTGTCTTGAGCAAATCCTCAACAAACAAGAGGAAAGAAGTGGGAGAGTCAAGTGGGGTAAAGAAAATGGGAAGGTTTGACCCCAAAAATGCTAATAGGGGTAGGGTGATGGCGGCAGTGGAACCGGCCAGGAAAGCTTATACTGGACCCCATCCTTTCTGTGGGAGATGCAACCAACATCACCCCGCCAATGTCCAATGCAGAGCATGCTTTAATTGTAACCAAGTGGGGCACCTCTCCAGAGATTGTAGGGCTCCAAGAGCGGGCCCAATGAATGTGGCTCCTGTTCGGGCCGTTCCTCCCCAAGGTAATCAACGAAGAGGCGAGTGCTTTGAATGTGGTAGTCGTGACCACTATCGTAATAATTGTCCTCGATGGGTGGGACAACAAGTCAAGTAGCCGTCCACCCCAACCAACTACAAATGGTCGGGCCTAATCAAAACCGGGGACAACAAGGCCACCAAGTGCAACCCCGCGGCCGAGCTTTTGCGGCCAATGTAAATGAAGCCCGAAATGATCCTAACGTTGTAGCAGGTACTTTCTCCTTAATGGTCTCTATGCAACCGTTTTATTTGATTCCGGAGGCCGATTATAGCCTCGTGTCTTCTAACTTTGTTCCTTTGATTGATGTGCATCCTTGTGCTCTAAACTATGTGCTTGACATTGAAATGGTAAACGGGTCACTAACTAAACTTAGTCAAATAATACGTGATTGTGTCTTGACTCTAGACGATGTTGAATTCTTCATAGACCTTATGCCTTTCGATATTGGGAGTTTTGATGTCATTGTGGGTATGGATTGGTTGACGGCGGTAAATGCGACTATTGAGTGTGGTGAGAGAGTGGTTAAGATACCTTTGACTAACGGTAGAATTCTTAGAGTTCAAGGCGAAACCTCCGATTCCTCAAATTCTAAAGTCTTTAGTGCTACCATCACAAAGGTAGAATTGAAGACCGTTCCTATTGTTTGTGAATTTCCCGATGTTTTTCCGGATGACTTACCGGGATTACCTCCAACTCGTGAACTTGATTTTCGTATTAATCTTATTCCCAAAGCCGCGCCCGTAGCAAAAGCTCCGTATAGACTAGCCTAACCGAAATGCAAGAATTACAAACTCAACTCAAGGAACTCCAAGAGAAGGGTTTCATTCGCCCTAGTCAATCTCCTTGGGGTGCTCCTGTTCTCTTCGTCAAAAAGAAAGACGGGTCCTTCAGAATGTGTATCGACTACCGGGAATTAAACAAGCTCACAGTGAAGAACCGGTATCCCCTCCCAAGAATCGATGACTTATTTGATCAACTTCAAGGTGCTAAGCACTTCTCTAAAATCGATCTTCGCTCGGGTTATCATCAACTCCGAGTACATGAAGATGATATCCCCAAAACGGCTTTTCGCACAAGGTATGGTCATTTTGAATTCACCGTGATGCCTTTTGGGTTGACTAATGCACCGGCGGTGTTCATGGACTTGATGAACCGGGTGTGCCAACCATACTTAGACAAGTTTGTCATTGTGTTCATTGATGACATACTTGTATACTCAAAGACAAAGGAAGAGCATGTTGAGCACTTGCGCGAGGTGCTCGAACTACTAAGGAAGGAGAAATTGTATGCTAAATTCTCCAAGTGTGAGTTTTGGTTAGAAGAGGTCCACTTTCTTGGTCACGTAGTGAGCAAGAATGGTATTCACGTGGACCCAAGCAAAATTGAAGCGGTCAAGAATTGGAGAAGACCCGAAACGCCATCCGAGATCCGTCAATTCCTTGATTGGCGGGTTACTATAGAAGATTTATTGAAAATTTCTCCCGTATTGCACAACCACTCACCCTCTTAACTCAAAAGGAGAGAAACTTTGAATGGGGCGAAAGACAAGAAAACGCCTTCCAAACTCTTAAAGATATGTTATGTGATGCTCCTATTTTGACGCTACCGGATGGAATTGAAGATTTTGTTGTTTATTGTGATGCCTCGGGACAAGGTTTGGGTTGTGTTCTTATGCAAAGGGGTAAAGTCATTGCTTATGCCTCTCGTCAATTGAAGGTGCATGAGAAGAACTACCCGACACATGATTTGGAATTGGGAGCGGTTGTGTTTGCTTTAAAGTGTTGGAGACATTATCTCTATGGCACCAAATGTGTGATTTATACCGATCACAAAAGTCTTCAACACATCTTTAACCAAAGTGAATTGAATATGAGGCAAAGGCGTTGGCTTGAACTATTTAGTGATTATGATTGTGACATCCGTTATCATCCGGGCAAGGCAAATGTTGTAGCCGATGCCTTGAGTAGAAAGGAGAGAGTAAAGCCGAGACGGGCTAGAGCTATGAGCCTCACGGTGGGGCCAAATATTCGTGACCGGATCATTGAAGCCCAAATTCAAGCCACCCTACCGGAAAACTTTGGAAACGAGAACCTAGATGGCATGGAACAACAATTTGACCGAAAGAATGATAATGGGCTATACATGGTTGAAAGACTTTGGGTTCCTATTTTCGGGGACTTAAGAACGCTTATTATGAATGAAGCTCACCAATCGCCTTATTCGGTCCATCCCGGGTCGGATAAGATGTACTTTGATTTGAAAAACTTGTATTGGTGGCCGGGCATGAAGCGTGATGTGGCTAAGTATGTGAGTGAGTGTCTTACTTGCTTACAAGTCAAAGCCGATCACAAGAAGCCACCCGGATTGTTGGTACAACCGATGATGCCCGAATGGAAGTGGGAACATATTTCAATGGACTTCATTACTAAACTACCGAAGACGAGAAGCGGTCGTGACACGATTTGGGTGATAGTAGATCGGTTAACGAAGTCGGCTTACTTTTTAGCCATTCGTGAAACCGATAAATTTGACACATTGGCTCGTTTGTACATCAAGTAAGTAATATCTAAGCATGGGGTGCCGATTTCTATCATTTCAGATAGAGATGCCCGTTTCAAATCAAACTTTTGGGAAGCTTTTCAAAGAGCAATGGGTACTCGACTCGACATGAGCACGGCGTTTCATCCTCAAACGGATGGACAAACCGAGAGAACCATTCAAACCCTTGAAGACATGTTGAGGGCTTGTGCAATTGATTTTGGTGGAAGTTGGGAAGACCATTTGCCGCTAGTTGAGTTCTCGTACAACAATAGTTATCATGCTACCATTCAAATGGCGCCCTTTAGAGCATTGTATGGTAGGATATGTCGTTCTCCTCTAGCTAGAGCGGAAATTGGTGAGAGTCAACTCATCGGGCCGGAAATTGTAGTTGAAACGTCAAAAGTGATTTCTCAAATTAAGGAGAAGTTGCAATTGGCCCGTGAACATCAAAATAAGTATGCCGATGTGAGACGGAGACCGTTAGAGTTTGAAATTGGTGATTATGTGCTTTTGAAAGTGTCACCTTGGAAAGGTGTTGTACGTTTTGTGAAGCGAGGTAAACTTGGGCCAAGGTATATTGGTCCTTTCAAGATTCTTCAACGGGTTGGAAAAGTTGCGTATCGGTTAGAATTACCACAAGAGCTTAGCGGCGTACATGATGTGTTTCATATTTGCAACCTACGCAAGTGTTTGGCGGACCCTACGCATCATGTGCCCATGGACGAGATTAGGGTGATTCGAGTCTGAATTTTGTTGAAGAGCCGGTAGAGATCTTGGACCGTCAAGACAAGAAGCTCAAGAATAAACGCTACACGATTGTTAAGGTTAGATGGAATGCTAGACGTGGAGCCGAGTTCACTTGGGAGAGAGAGGACCATATGAAGTCTAAGTATCCGCATTTATTTAGTAATTAGTGTTTTGTTGAATTTCGGGACGAAATTCTTTCAACGGGGGAATAATGTAACATCCATGAATTTTGACCCGTTGACTTTATGTGTAATATGACTAACAATATAAGTTAATGATGTATTTGGGTCGTTTTATGAATTAAATGACAATGTGTTATATTCGGGTCGATAATATGTTTTGATCGGTGCTTAAATGTCTAACGATTGTATTTTGGCTTGTGAAGGGAAACGGGTCGGCCGTGGGTCATCCACGACCCATCAGCCCTTTTGACCCATTTCCACCCCTTATCTTCTCACTACCTCTCTTTTCTTATCTCTTTCTCATTTTCCCTCTTAATTAAAAAGCAAAGCATTTCATCTCTTAAATCTCATTTCTCTTGCATCATTTTGGTGTTTTGGAGCTGGTTAAACTCGGAATCATCATCGTCTTCATCTCCTTATTGTCTAGTAAAGAATTCAGTTTCTAAGTGCAAGCATTTTACCCATTTTGCCATAAATCGGGTTCTAGCTCGGGAAGGAAGTTTTGGTAAGTCTAATTCACCCCTTTTGCATCTATTTATGTTTGGTTATTCATTTCTGGTCATTTCGAGTATTTTCATGTCCTAAAACGACTTAAAATGGAGTTTGGGTCAATTTAGGGTTAATTAGGGTTTTGATTAGGGTTAGAATGATTTGGAAGTAATTTTTATGTTTTTGGTCGAATTTGTGGAATGGGTTATGTGTATTTATGTTTAATGGTGCTTAGTTATGCTTCAAAACAAGTTTCAAACTCTTGTAGATCGTTTTGGGTTGATTTGGGTCGGATTTGGGTGAGTTTGGTTCGGAATTCTGCAGGAAACAAAACTGCAGCTGCTGTATTTGGTCTCACTGCGGCGCAGTGGCAAGGACTGCTTTGACTGCGGCGCAGTGTCTATTCTCTGACCTTCTACACCGTTTAGCCTCACTGCGGCGCAGTAGCAAGGTAATGCCTTGACTGCGGCGCAGTGAGATACTACTGGGAAATTCGCGCGTCAGTTTTCAAACGTTAATAACTTTTGAACCGTAAGTCCGTTTTAGTCGTATGACCTATCGTTGGAATCGTGAGAGAGCCTAGTTTCTTGTAGTAACACTCATTTTGTATGAATCTTCTCCCATTTCTAAAAATGTTGAGTCAAATGCGTCTTGTTCTTACTCGATAAAGTTGTAGAAGTGTTTAGGGGTTTGTGACTTGACTTAAATATGCTAAACCAACTTGTTTAAGGTTGTAGAGTTGACATTAAGGTATTATGATGTATATTTATAGGTTGTGGACGTGTGGATCCCAATACTCGCTTGTATCATTATACTAGCTTCTTTGCCGGACAAGGTGAGTTTCGTAGCTCCCTACTCGCTTGAGATTCGGGCTGAAAAGTGTAGGATTGACGTGGTTACTTACATTGTTGATTGATTGATTGATTGGTGTGATTGTTGGATTGATGTGATGGTTCATTTCGTTTGATTGACTTGGTTTAGGTTTTGGTTATGTATTTCATAAATATTAGGATAGACGTACATACATGGAAGTCGGTTATGCCTTCATTGGGTTTTAGATGTGGTTGGAAGGCTGCGGGTGACCCTATATATAAGCATCTAGGACTCGAAGAAAGTAGAATCCCCTTAAGTGCATGTACGTATAGGATTGGCTGGAGCATTGATTGTTGGTTTATGATTGACGTTCTGTGATTATTGAATTATGATTAACGAGTTATGATCGATGCATTTCCTATTGATTGTAAGCATGCATACATTGTAGATAACCCCCGGTTGAGATTTAGAAACGTCCAAGTGTATAGATGTATACACTTATCTGATGGATGTTGATATCATGATCCCGAGTATATAGACATATATATCTCGATGTTTTTGAGATACAGCCTTGTTCATTGTGATGACAGGCGGGTATCGTTGCATAGGTGACTTGAGTTCACGCATAAGATAGGCATGTTGGCTTATTTATGCCTTTGGCACTTACATTGATATGTTCATCATTTGTGCACTCCTATTACACGCTTACTTGTTTTGTGTAATCTTGTTGTTGGACGTTATTGTATTGCATAGAGGCTCACTGTAAGTCATGTCTAGCCTCTACTCATACATTGTGATTATTGATGATGGTTCCTTGTGGACCATTACTACGAACTCACCAACCTTGTTTTGACTATGCTTAGTACACTTTTCAGGAAATCAGGTTATCCCCGGATGTGGAGTTTAGTTGCTTGCTTGCTGTAAAAACCCGGGCTTTGGACTTTATGGATCAAGGATTCATTGACCTTCTCTTTTGCATTATACTTAGGATCGATTTGCCATCTTTTGAATGTTCTTTTGTAAACTTTGATGGTTAATTGCTCCTTATGTATTTTGGTACTTGTTTTGTATTGTAATGGATTCACTGAATCTTTATTTGCATTTAGCTCTTGTTCTATTGTAATTCCACCTTGTGCTATATGATTTCCTGATATTTCGAGCCTCGGCTTGGGGTGTTACATTTACTCTAATATTGTATTCGTGTGTTTACTCTGATATTGTATTCGTATATATATATATCATATTGATATATATATTTCTGGTTCTGAGATTGTTTCTGTAATAATTGATAGGATATACTCTTGATATCCTATTTCTGTAACAATAACTTGAATAATAATCTTTCATATTCGGTTATTCTGTTCGTGTGATTTGATTTGAAGTTCTTACATGGTATCAGAGACATTCATCTTTGATTGTTGATTTGTTGATTCAATCTTCTTCGATCTAGGGCGTATTCCACTTGGAACCCTAGATCTGGTGTTTTAGGGTTTCTGCTACTTAATTAGGGTTTTTTGTTTGAAACCCTAATTTTCCGTTTGTTTCCGCTGCTTCTTCTGGTGTTTTTTGTTTCAGATCCTGATTCTCTCTTGACTAAGTGAATCAAGAGTAGATTTAGGGTTCCTGTCTCTTCCTACCGATAGCACTGTATTGTATCTTCTTTCCTGTCACTGACACACTTGTGAGATTCAGATTTATTTTGGAATTTTTTTTTTGAGAAGGAATACTTACTTATTTGACTTTGTGTGTTTTTCTGCTTGATATTATTTGTTCTTTCTGTTTTTGATATCTGTTATCTATTTGTGTAATTGTTTACTTATTCTGGTTAATTGATTGTTATTTGTTGAAATACTTGATTATTTGTGGTGTTCTGTTTGATTAGTTGATATGGATGCTAATAATAATAATAATAATGATAATAATAATAATAATAATAATAACAACAACAACAATAATGGTGAAGATTCTCATTCTGAACATTCTGATTTCCTTAATTTCCTTAATGAGCCTGAAACTAAAATTAGCAAATTGGATTTTGGTGATCCTTTGTATCTGCATGCTAGTGATACTACCAGTACACCTTTGATTGTTTTAAGCTTCTTGGAACTGAAAATTATAAAGTATGGGCTTGTGCAATTGAATTGGCTTTGGAAACTAAGAATAAAACTGGATTTATTGATGGTACATGCTTAAAAAATTTTGATAATCCTGTTTTAGCTAAGCAATGGGATAGATGCAATGCTGTTGTTCTTAACTTGATTTTAGGGTGTGTTTCACAAGAATTATATCTAGGTCAAATTTATTCTAAAAATGCTTGTGTTGTTTGGCAAGAACTTAAAGATACTTATGATAAGGTTGATGGATCTGTTATCTTCAATTTGTATCAGAAAATAAATTGTTTGTCTCAAAATGGTGCTTCACTTGCTGAATATTATCATAAGTTGTCCTCTTATTGGAGACAGTTTGATGCTCTTATTAAATTACCTGCTTGTTCTTGTGCTGCTGCTAGAGATATTCAAATGCATACTAATTTGATTAAATTGATGCAATTCTTGATGGGTCTTGATAATGTTTATATGTCTGTAAGAAGTAATATTTTAACTAGAGATCCTCTTCCTTCTGTTAGAACTGCTTTTTCAATTGCTTCTAGAGAAGAATCACACAGAGGGGGGATTACTGATAAGCAGGGTTCTGGAAATGGTTCTGTTTTTTAAAACAAAAAAAAAAAAAAGAAAGTAATAGTCCACTGGGGGGGGGGGGGGCCGACGCCGAAGACGCCCGTCCAAGGGGCAACGAAAGATCAACGCACCCCCGGGGGACCAAGACAGCAGGGGGGGGGGGGGCGGGGGGGGGGGGCACGGGGCAGGGCCACCTGGGGACAAGGGGGGGGGGAGAGGGCAGGAGGCGGGGTCACCTTTCTACGTGAGAGGTCGGAGGAACCCGAGGGACGGAAGAGCAAGAAGAGATGGGGTGGCAGAGCGTGACCTTGTATGCGAATGCGTGGTTATGTGGAAGTACCTCGGATAGGATTGGGCCTTCATGCGAGAACGCTTTGTAGAGTGGCCGTACCTTCTCGCCACTACGAGTGAGATGTCGGGTCCGGTCATCAAAGGTAGGGAGGTTCTTTGGGCCAGGGCCATAAGCCCCTACTTGTTTCCGACGATAGTACCGGTCGGCGCACGCGGCTTCCTGGACGTTGCCTTTCTGGTCCGTATCATCTGGTCGAGATGCCCGGCCGCGGGCCTAAGGAGTCCGGAGCCTATTCCAAATTAAGGAACCATATCTCTTTTCTTCTCTACCGGTACCGTGCATCCTCGTATAAGTACTGCTGGACGGCGCTTTTTTACCTGGAGTCCCATTTGTCGGGGATTATCACTGTTGTCAAACGGACGGTTCCGTGATTGCGTAATATTGATACGTGACCCACGGGCTTGTCTTGAATTGTGGACTTGCTAGGGCAGTTTCCAGCACTGGGATTCGCTTCGCCCAAGGGTGGCCACACCCGACCAGCCTCGCTTGATGAGGGGTGTAAGTTCCTGGAAGGATTCCGGGAGTTAAAAGGGCGGACAGACTGGTGCAAAGAATAACGGTGGGTGTTAGCAGTAGTTCTAGGTGTTGGGCTTTATGCCACATGCTGACCTTGTTACGGTCATCTTACTGTGTGCCTGACCAAAGGGACAAGCTGCCAATCGGTAACAGGGGACGCGTCCCCTGGCTGGGTGGTTGATCGACAAGGGGAGGGATGTCATGGAGATTCTCTCGCCCTTCCCCTTGTCCTGGGCGTCGCTGTTGACCCGCGTGCAGCCTGATGAGAGATGTTTCCATCTTCTTGTGGACAGGCGGATGATAGGGGGCCCCCTCGAATGGCCCTCGGCTCGCGCGTGTAACGACTCGAGGTGGATGTGGAGGTTTTGCTTCCGGGATGTATGAAGAACACGTATTAGAAGAAGTAGAGAGCGGAAGGGAGGAGGGTGGGATTGAAAAGGATTAGGAGGGAGGATCTGGGGCGACCGTATGTTGAAATTGACTGGGAGTAGAGTGAGCCGCGGGAAGGAGGGGGGGCCCTCAGTGAGGAGGCCAAGCGGCGTGATCGAGGTGCTAACGGTGCTGCTCCAACCCAAGGCTGGCTAGTCAGCGTGACGGACGAGGTCACTTGTTTTTCCAGGCCTGTCGTCGCACTCGTGAGCCAGGACATATCACCGAATACCCCGCAGACACCAAGGCCCCCTAGCGAGATGCCATCAAGGCGGGAAACGAGGGGGGGGAGAGGGTGGAGCGGAAACCATACGGACGTATGCGCTGGGGGATTGGAGAGGCGTGAGATAAAGTGGTATTACGGTGGGAGAGGTGAAAGGAAGGGGGTATATTGGATAAGAGGCCTCCACAGGGTAGGTAAGGGAAGGGGGGAAACACGTGAGAAGGAGATGGTGTGATTCTCTCTTGGCAGAGGTATGGGCTGAGAGCGAGCAGGAAATAGGGTAGGGTAAGCAGCAAGTGGGAAAAAAAGTAAGTGAGAGAATAAGATAAGCGGGGCGGGGGGGCTCAATGGCAAAACATGAAAGGAAAGTGGGGGTGGGGGGGGGTGGGTATAGTGCCAGAGATATATCGCGTCTTGGGGCGTGGTCACAACGAAAACGAACGGCCTTCTGGGGGGGTGAAAATGGGCAAAGAGAGTGCACCAGGCGGATGTGTCATAGGGTAGGGGTACCAGCGGGGTCCTTCGACTCCACCGAGGACGGGGGGAAGGAGCAAGGGAGATGGAGGAGTCATGGAGGTGGACACGAGGGAAAGGAAAGGAAAAGGGCCGAGGCGGCGTCTTACGGGTCAGGGGAGGGTAACGGGGTAGATGAGGGAAAGGGCGAGCGTCGTTGGATGAACTCTTGTAAAAGTAAACCCAGACATCCCAGCCCCCGGAGGAGACAGGTACTTGATGGGGCGAGGCCTTTGGTGAGTTATAGTTTGCGAGTTCTGGGGAAATCGCAGAGAGGCCTCGGGGGGATGAGTAGATAGAAATTTACGGGAGGGAACAAGTTTGTTCAAATGGGTGAGCCGGTGTATCTCAAGGTTGTAAGACTCCAATTTTATTAAAATAATCTCTATTTCGATAGTTCTTAGTCAACTTTATTCTTTTCTATGAGTAACCTAGAAATCTCTATTTCGATAGTTCTTAGTCAAGTTTATTCTTTTCTCCAAAACAATTTTTGCATCACCTTATAGCTCTTTATAAACACGCAAAAATTAATAAACTTACTAATTACCGAACTAATTAATCATGCAACAAGTTAAGGTGGACCACCTAAACATGGTCACTATGGTTCATGCATATGTCTAAAGTCCGGCTCCCCCCTCCGAAGAAGAGGACCACATACATCAAGTTGCCTTGATTGCGTAAGCCTTTAAACAATTTAATTAACAATTAATTCACATAAACATGCTGACTGGAAATTTCCAGTAGCTTCATGACCTGTTTAGACCTGTTTCTGGTCAGAATCAAGCTTCGACCAGAACTACAAAGTTGTAGCCCTATGTGTTGAGCATCTACTGTCCAAAGCACGACTTCTAACTCATTACAGATTAAAAGATATGAATTTTTTAGTAAACTGTCGCAAAGCAGAAAAATCACACGAAAAATTCATATAGTCACACAATTATCTAATAATTAACCCTAATTATTGGATCATCATGCTTTGCTAAATATATCTCTATATATTCAGTAATAATCACAAGTAATTTTGCATGAATTCCTTGTGATTTTACTTTTATTTAACAACCTTAAATAATTGATATACAAAACATGCAATTTATATCAAATAAATCATGTCAATTCACAAACTCAAAACTTGTCATGAGGGTTTCAATCTCCCAATGAATTAGGTTAAGTTTAATTAAACAAAAAACCCTTATTTTTATTCAATTTAATCCGATTTTTAATTAAAAAAATAATAAGAAAACAACTTTTAATTATTTAACAATTAATTAAAAATCAACCAACCTTTAACCCCCCTTCAAGTTTTGATCTTTGTAATTAATAGATCACATATGTGGCTCTGATACCACTGTTAGAATATGAGAACATAAATCACATAACAATTACATGAATATGTGCAACGAAAGAATCGAATATGTAATCACATAATTAACAAAGAAGGAATTGAACACGTGTACCTTTTAGCAAAGCTTCCAATATATATAATAATAATGATATTATTATGAATTAGGGTTTAAACCAAAACCCCTCTACGATCGCACACTAGACACCCCTTATACCGTATGCTAGTACCCCGATCACGAACAAACAACCCTTTGTGCATCTCCCTTAAATCGAAACCTCAAAATCAAAACCCCTTTTGATTAAAACCTTACGGCCGAACCATATGGAAGGAAATAAAAACACCCCATAATTAATGCTAGGATTAATTTATATATGTGTTTCAAATTGTAGTTCGTAAGTTACAAAACTAAAAACCCCTAAAGGGTTTTGGCCGAACTCAAAGAGAAAGAGAGAAAGAGGAGATTTTGTGTGTGAAAGAATGTGTAAAACCCTTAAGTTTCAGGTAAGCCGTTATATACACCATAAAAAGAACAAAGTTTATAATATTACAATATCAAAATTCGACAAATTAAAGACTTTCGTGCGCTGAACCTAGAAAAGTTATAGGCATTTTAAATTGATCAACATGTAGTTATATTCCTAGTATTGGGCCCAGATAAAAATATTTTTCTTAGGTTTCGGGCTCAACCCAACATTGGCTTATTTGGGTCCATACTTTTTTTCTAAACAATTTAAGCTTGGGATTTATAGGTTCGAGCCAAAGCCCGGTCTTACCTGGCTCTGACAGATGGCTATCAACATGAAAACAAATCATGATACAGAGGCTACCTGTATCAAATGAATTATTTCATCGTAGATTAAGAAAAGAGCTCGTAGTCTTGAACCTATCTGTAAATAGCATTGTGAGTTAACCATTGATAGCTTCTCATAAAACACACTCTGAAAATAAATCAGTTTTGGTGACTTAAATTAAATTTTATACACTTACAAGATGGCAGGGCACATGGAGGGGTTGCAACACTACCAAAACAGTGTGTATTTTCCAGGCTTCAAGTTTTACAACTTGGTAGGACGTAGTGCGAGTAGGGTTAAGTTCACTAGGTGTAATGCTCGGCAAGGAGCTGCTGATGTTAACAATTAACTTGACGGGCTCCAAACCAAGGTCGTGACCCTCCGACTCTTATGGGCATTGATCATAGCTTGGCTGAGGATGACATAACGGCACTTGATAAACACGTTACATCAACCAAGGTTTAGAAGGATGTTCATGTTTATCTGCTTTCTTCTTTCATAGATTCTGGGTCTTCAACCCCCATGCTCTAAAGTCTAAAGTATCCATTTATATACAGGACCCAATATGATAAAACAAAAGTTTCTTTTAGAGAAGGATGAACTGCAATTATTGAATAAACATGTGCAACATCCATACTCTAAGAAGGGGTGAACCTATAAAAAACACAATAATACTTGCTTAGCTTTGTGGCTTTCTGAGACAAAAGTTTACCCAAGATTGAATAAAAATGCTAAGAAATCATAACCCTTTAACTTGAGGCTTCAAAATCGAAAAATAAACTTGGTATATGTGAGACGGAAAACAACACCCCAAAGAACATAAAAGAAAACTCACAAAAACATAGAAATTTAAATATTGAAATCGAAGCTTTATGAAAATAATCTTACAAGTTTTAAAATATTTATCAAAGAGTCAAGTAACTGAAAAACTATTGATTTAATACTCACAAATGGGTTTTAAGAAAGTCTGCCCATGGCTCTAGGCACCCAAATTGTATATGTTTCTTCTACACACCAAAGTGTATTCAATATAAGTCCAAGAAACAATAAACCCAGAAGTTATTTATCACCGTATTGCGAGGGTATCTTTTGATACACATTTTGCCACACGGCTTTAACATATCAGCTTTTTATTTCTAACAACACTCCCTTCTTGATAATGGATGACTAAATTCAGGCAAAGTTTTTTTCACTAATACCGAGAGAAACAAACTTACTGATAGCAATACAAGAACCATAGGATCTGAAGAGTACAAGGCTTGTGATGACTTATATTAGATCCCATGGGAAACAGAAAGAGACCTGTATACAAATCCAAAATTTGATAAGCTGTGTGACGAATACAGGACAACAGTTAAGTATACTTAAAATAAGGAATAAACATAAAACGTAACATTTATTTAATTCTAAGTTCCCATTGTCCCAACTAGAAAGTTCCTAAGGGGGTATCTAGGAGTGTATATTATAAAGTGCTTATTGAGTTCGAAGTGAGCACCTATCCAGGTTCTTGAATATAATAATTGCACTTTTCTCCCATAGTAAGCTATAAAAGGAGAAGCAGAATTTTGTGTTCATACATTTCTTAGAACATAGTGGCTTTTAAAAACACTTCAAGCCATAAGCACTTCAAATTATGCAATACAAGAGTGCCATACACCCCCTGCAAATTATTCTGATCTACATGGTCATCAATTAGATAAATAGTAGACACGTTTCAGCCGAACAACAAATATGACTTCGGCATTTTCATGGGTATGTTGTTAACTAGCTAAATAAAACTTCATATCAAGTATCAAGTATGTAACATGATATTTTAGCTATCAATGTTTTTTCACATATTTCATATCAAAGTGATCATTTGGAACAAAGGAAAAATCCTTTGAGGTTTTCTATCAAACATTGGTTGATCAAAGAAAAGTTTGAGTCTTCCAGTTAGTTATATAATGCAAATCCAAAACGAAACTTGAAATACAACCACAAGAACAAGAAGTCTTAAGATCATTATCTCCCTATATGGATGGCTACATAAATCCAAATTAATGTTTCTAAACTCTGAAGTGTGAACTAGAGAACCAGGCAAGGAGGGAGTGCTTAGTGCAGGGCAATAAGGGGAGTATTCTTGAATAATTAATAATCAACAAATATATGGAATATCGACAAACGTATCACTGTTTGTTAGGAGTTGCAGTACTAAATCCTTTGGAAGCATGGACTGGGGCTAGTTTTAGCTACATAACAAGTCTGCTGGGAAATCCGTTAACTCAAGCAGTAGATCATAGGCAAACAGAAGCAATTGGTCAAGTAAAACAACCTGAATCGTAGCACTAACTGACAAGTATACACAAGTTCATGAGGATATTGAGATTGCATCTGATCAGGGGGAAACCAATAAGTTTATGAACGAAGGTTAAAGTTACATACGCCGTTTAGTCTGGATTGTGTTGGTAATCTCAGTTAATTAGCATAGCTAAATATTGTCAAACATGATAGCTTCAACTCAAAGAATTTGGACCATTTCTCAATCGAGCGGGTTGGGTATATATGTCAAATGTGATAACAAAAACGACATTTTCGTATAATAAGAAAATCCTTTGGGTGAGTTTTGACCCGGCTTACTTGTTCGACCCATATGAAAAGGAAGAAAAAAGCAGCCTTCAAAAACAATGACAATCGAATATGGAGTTTTGTGACTGGCCATTAACATGTTATCTAAATAAAGCTTCTCACCATACAGATGAAAAATAACAATTCAAACATATACTTTTGGAAGATGAACAACTTATACATAAAAGCAACTTCATTAAATATACAATTCCAAGGTCCAAGACATAAAACCCTAATTAATTAATTAATCAATGATAAACTAAATCTTCTAATGAGATTAAAACCCAAATTAAGTAATGAATGATAATCTGAATATATAATTGGCACTTTACCTTAACAAAATTCACGATGAACTGCAGGAAAAATTAGGCTAAACAAAATAGATGATGAATTGCAAAAAGATATTGGAGAAAAAAAAATTTGGACCATTTCTCGATTTGTTCGTGTCATCCTTATCAGATGTCCCCGAAGGGACAATGTAAGCTCCCAGGGCGTGCTTTATAAACCAACCCATAGTTTCTTTTATAGTCGATGTGGGACGAGCTACAATTCTCTAACCAAACTATTAGTAGTAATATTAAAGCCAACACTTTTAAAATAATATGCTTTTCAACTCTAACTAGTTATTGTACCCACGCGTTGTCGCGGAATATGTTTTTTACACGATAAAGTTTTGGACCTAAATTTATGTCAAATATTCGAATCCAAACTTTAAAAAGACAACTAAATATGTAGCAATAACAATAAAAAAATTGTAAAAGAATAATAAGATGTATAAAAACATAAACAATAACTATATTAATGCTTTAAATGTTACATGAACGTAAGACGTAACGATGATGAAAGTTGTTATATATTAAAAACGTTATATATTATAAAAAGACGGATGAAAATAATCGAAAACCAAATGTTCAAAAGTAAAATCGTAACAGTGTGAAAGTTGTTTGATGAAAACATGAGAACTCAAAACTTTAGTGTCAAGAAAATGAAAATGAAAACTTTGATGTGGGGTAAAAGTTAAAAGATTAAATAAAAGACAACTAAACATGTAGCAATAACAATAAAAAATGTAAAAAGTTAATAAGATGTATAAAAACATAAACAATAATATATTAATGTTTTAAATGTTACATGAACGTAAGACGTAACGATGATAAAAGTTATTATATATTGAAAACGTTATATATATAAAAAAACGGATGAAAATAATCAAAAACAAATGTTTAAAAGTAAAACCGTAACTGTGTGAAAGTTGTTTGATGAAAACATGAGAACCTAAAAGTTTAGTGTCAAAAAAATAAAAATGAAAACTTTGATGTGAGGTAAAAGTTAAAAGATAGAAACTTTAGGGGGTTAAAATGAAAATTAGTAAAAGTTAGTATGTACAATAGCAACTTGTACATTTTATGCTTAAAAGACATATACATTGCATATTACTTTTTAGTATATATATAATAAGGGGTTGGGTATTTGTAAAACAAGTATTATAGTAAAAACAAATAAGACAAGATTTTGGCCCTTAGATCATGGTTAAATTGATTCATGACGATTCACGAAGCAATTGATACACGATGATTTTTATATTCAGTGAAGAGAAACCTATTGTTAAGTTGAGTTCCAATACTTTCATAAAACAAAACCTATTGTTAAAACCTATATAATAATATCTACTTTTTTTAGGTCAAACTAAACACTATTAAGTTGAGTTCCAATACTTTCATAAAACAAAATTTGAAAGTCTTTTTAAACAATAATGGGCAATATCAAAAACTTACTCCAAGTCTCCAATAATTTCTTACCCTTTGATGAATTAAGAACCCCGTTACTAATCTATTTATAAGCTTCAAGTTTTTACATTTAAATCTACCATCAACTTAATAAATTGTTGTAAGCAGAATAATGTATTTCTACTAGAACAATTAAGTTTGCTAATTGCACTTTCAACTAGAATCATAAACTTTACAGAGACCTTAAATACAATACATAGCTTGGGGGGACTGTGCATAAGGACCAAATGCATAGTTGCATACAAGTGGCAGATCGATTACAAACTTCTCGAACATGTATAGTAACAAAGCCACAAAGGTAATGTACGTAACAAATATTTGTTTAAATAATATTTGTCAATGACTATGAGATATTAATGTAACCAAATAGGAAAAAGACAACACATATTGATATAATATCATCTTCTTGGCTTGATGCTTTCGTTGTTGAATGTGCATATTGAATAGTTGTGAAAATAATCGGGTTGTACGTTCATTGAACTATGCAATATGCACATATTTTCTCACTTTACCTTTTAACTTGATTGGTTCATTTTTTTTTCTTCTTAAACTTACCTCGCCTGTAAAGTACCATTTATATGGTTCGTAGCTTATATAAAGGGAACTTTTAATTAAATTGTAATACTCCTATCATTTGGGCATTTTTGTGGATATATAATATAAAAACAAGATACCTTTTACAATTATATGAGTTTCCAATATGAAAATTTCTTAGTTTTTTCTTTTTTAAATGAAAGCCCAATTTATTTACTTGAAAGTATACAACCATCAAAAATGGACATGCCCATTTTTTACCAAATTTTTATTCAATACAACGTGACTACTATATTTCATTCACTATACTCTATACTAGCACATATCAACTGCAACTGATTTCTAGTATTTATTGATGGTATATCAATCAGGTTTTCGTACTTATGTTTCTATTTTATCTTTTTTGTTATGGTCTAAGTTATACGAAATCACGCATACAGGATTAACATACATAAAATTTACTATATGAAATTACCCTACCTAGATTGAAAATTACTCTACATGTAGTTTAGGCCATTAGTGTAGTATCAACATATGAGTGTTTATACTTTTATTGCATCTTGGCCAAGTTTCATAATAAACTTAAGTTATATTATTATCATTTTAATAATGGTATAGTATATATAATTGCATAGTAGATGGTACTGGCGCGATGTAGCGACGTGACGACGTTAACTTCAAACAAACACTTGGATAAGAAAATTATAGCATGGTACCATCGAGAAGTATGGAAGATTATGTTACAATGAACTAAAAAACTTTATTATTATTTTTTTATAAAATTATATAATATAAGTTATACTAAAATAATTTGATCACTAAAAAAGATAATTTTATAATTAAGAAAAGGAGTTTGACTAACGAATAAAAAAAATATATAACGATGTAACTAATAAAATTACTATATACTAGCATGGTACCCCGCAATGCGGCGGCGATGGCAACGGCGGCGGGAATATATATTTTTTCAATCATATTTTTATGCATCCAAGTCATAAGTTATAAAGATTTAAGTGACTCGAAAAGTGTCAAACTATAACTAAGTATAGTATGTATTGAAATCTATTTGCGTTTATTGTGTTTACCAAATTTCAATATTACAACTTTATATATCTGACCAATCAATATATTCTAAACCAATGTCGTTGAACTAAACACCGGAGCCTAGATGGACACAACGCATAGCTAGATGTATAAAAGAATAATTTTTAAAAGTTGTATACTTGTAACACCCCAAAGTTTTTAAGGTAAATAAATTAACCCATTTTTATAGTTTTGACATAAAAATAATTTCCTAGTATTATATTTTTGGATATGAGGTTAATTTAGTTGGAACTTTATAGGATAGCGGGTATATTTTCCCTCAAAAGTTGAATGGGGCGTGGCACTCATAGGAAGTGCCAGCCATCTTCCCAACTTATGAATCATACTTCCACTTATCATTCTCTTCTTCTCTAATCTTCTATTCAATTCTATTTCATACAAAATTTAATCTTTCAATCACCTAAGAATTATTCACTAGAAATCATAGCAACCATATCATTGTGAGAAATTAAATTGGGAAAAATTTGTGTGTGGTGTAAGTTTGTGTGTCGACACACATAAGGGAAAAAGAGAAGAAATTGGGACTTAAATTCTTGATAGTTGTTCTCGAATCATTGAGGTAATCATCCTTCTAACGCTAGTTTTAATTGTTCTTAAGAATTAGGGTTCTTGGAGTAACCAAATTTGGGGATTTTGCTAGAAATTGAATTGTGTATAATTTTTCCACAAATTCTTGTATAACCTAGTTTGTTATTTTAGTTGCATAATGAATTTAACTAAGAATATATGTACTGACATGAAAAGATTGATTTTGAGAAAATGATGATTATTAATAGTCAAATTATATTATGATGAAAATGATGAATAGAGTTGTCAAGTGAACTTTTAAAAAAGAAATGCAACTCAATGACAAAAATAAGATGGGTATGGATTAGGAATGCTAGTGACATTGTAGTATGGCTAAGTTGAGTTAGCCAAAAGAGTGAATGTTCTCTTATGTGCATACTATAATGTGATGATAGGTTGAAAGCTTGTAAATTGTGCATTTGCGGTAATATTGAGATTTTTATTCGAGTCGCGAAGGAGGTGAGTACTCTTGCATATCCTTGTATGTATGTCGGGTCGATTACCATATGATGGTGGATTCCGTGTATGGTAATCGATTTGGCGTTAAGCCTAAGTAGGGGCTCTATTTGATTACGGGCCTAAGTTGTGTGTAACATTTGCCATTTTAGTCCATTACTTGTTATATATGATAATGGCAAACTTTATGAATATAAGAAAACTTTGGGTATTTTTGGTGCATATATATATATGTGTGTGTCGGACTAGTAAGATATTGTAATATCTGCTATCTGGATGATCTGTTTCATTAAGGAAACGAACCCGAAACACTCGCAACCTTACATCTAATCCAAGTTAAGACATAATTAACTAGGATTAGTTAACTAAGGTTAGTTAACTAAGGTTAGTTAACTAAGGTTAGTTAACTAGCCCATGGTATTGCAAAACCATCAAACTAGCCCATGGTATTCCTTAACTTAACCATAGTTACCAACAAACTAAACTAGTAACCGTGGTAAATTACTACCTATAAATACAAGCTAAGGTTTTCATTTCTAATTGCTAATTCACACTCTCAACACTTCTCTTCTTAAATCCCTATCATTCCGAGATCCATACTTGTTCAAGTTCAAGCATATCTTACACAACCTTTCATCATCCCAAGCTTTCGATTCAACCAAAGTTGTTTTGAATTCGTTGGTTTCGAAATTGTAAACACGACGTTGTTATTGCGAATTCTTTCAAGAACTTATCAAAGCCTAGTTATAATGGCCACATGGAGTTAGGATTATTCCATATTCATCAAGTTTACAAATCCAAGTTATAGTCGATTCTCTAAAGATCTTCTTTGGAGCTCATCCCTATATCGTTACTTTGATCTTAGAACTCATAATATCTCCATACTTGTAAGTGTTTCTATGAAACCTTACTATACTTTGCTTTATGATTATATGACTATATGTTATGTATTGAAATGCTTGTCAACTTAATTTTATACTCAATTGATACATAATTGCATTTAAATACGGTAACTATTGCTTTTATATATGAATATTGAAATATTGTTACTATTGCGAAAAATGAATTATTAGCGAAAGTACGAGAAATCGTAAAACTTTTATTAAATCATTTTAAATACTTATTATGGTATATAAACAAGGGCATAGTTATATACCTAACTATCCTAATTCATATAATTACTATTCACCATCTTTGAATTATTTCGTATTTTCAAATTGTTTGATTTATGGATAGAATATATCCTTGATACGCTTTTAACCGCACAATGTTTCCGAAAGTGATTGCACCTTGAGCCTCTTTGGCTTATACCGGAGGAATGGAAGGTAGTTCGCGAAAAGTTTGCATAAGCATTCACTAAGCAACTTAATTCGCCCCGGTATTCTCCACGACCCAAGGCCAACCCTAACACAACTTGGAAATAAAATGCTGGTTTTTCCTGCCATTTAAGGTATTTCTTCAATTGTAATCAATACATTTTGTATTGATTATAATACATACCATTCAAGATATCTTTTCATATCTCCGCTATTGAAAACATCTATTCGTTACAAGATTAATACATTCTTCGTATTAATCCTATTATTTAAAAATACTTCAAAAGGATTTAGAAATATCAGAGGAATACTTTATATATCCTACGGATACGTATTATATACGGAAAGTTACATTTTTACCCTACAGTTTCAAAGGTATCATTTTTCGTCCTTATACTTTGGACATTTGAAAATTTAGTTCCTCAAGTTTCAAGAATGACAATTTAGCCCCTCAAGTTTCAAGAATGACAATTTAGTCCCTCAAGTTTCAAGAATGACAATTTGGTCCTTTTAAATTTTTGCAACATAAATGAGTTTTCATTTAGAAAATACTTGAAATGATACTTAAAGATAAATTCAAAGACTTATAAAACACAGGAAGTAAATTACGTTGACAAGCGTATTAAAAAGATAACCTTATAGTTGTATGTCTATATTTGGAATTTAGCACAAATATAAATCAATTAACATTGAAATTAGGGAATACGTAACGTGGCCAGTTGACTCACTCGTCATCGTTGACTACATCAATCTCTTCTACTTTGCTGTTGAATTATCAAGAATAAGGTGAGTTTCGTAAACCCTCCCTACTCAATTGAGATTCGGGCTGAAAAGTGTACATGTTTGTTTAACTGTTGATTGTTGATTTGATTGATTGTATGATTGAATTGTTGATGTGGACATGTTAGCGCATTGTTTACGATGTAAGTCGCACCGTTAGCGCATTACTTATTATATAAGTCGCACCGTTAGCGCATTACTTATTATATAAGTCGCACCGTTAGCGCATTGTTAATTATTAACTATGTAAGCCGCACCGTTGTTGAACGTTATATGGAATCGTTGTTGTTGAACGTTATATGGAATCGTTGTTGTTGAACGTTATATGGAATCGTTGTTGTTGAACGTTGACTTGTATTGAATTGTGATAATGTGAAACCTTATAGGTTTTCCTTGGATGTGATTAGTTCTCCTAATCCTCACTTATTGTTAATGGTTGTATCCGATACGGTTATTCCTTGTTACTTGTCCCTACGAACTCACCAACTTTATGTTGACGCTCTTTAGTACACTTTTCAGGTAATCAAGTTAATTAGAGACAAAATGGATGATTGCATGCTTAATTGCTAGGATTGGACTAGTTTTGGACTTTCTGGATCCATGATCCTTACTTCCCTTTTATGGGTTACTTTTAGGATCAACTACTATTGATTGAATTGCCTTTTATTATTGATTGAACATGTATTTCGATAAATGTTGATGATTGTATACGTTTGTACAAGTTTAAGGATTGTTTCAATCCTATGTTTTCATATAGTTTGATTCTACATAATTTCCATGTCGTGCTGTGCTTTTCTAAGTGATACCCCATGATTCCGCCATGTTGGGGTGTTACAGAATGGTATCAGAGCCGTGGTTGTAGAGAATTAGGTGGATTGACCTAGTCTATAGCCATTGCACCCACATTTCATATTAGCATGCATGATAGGAAATTTTGTGTGCAACGTGAACTGTATGATGCATAAAAATGGTTTAAACGGAGTTCGTAGGTTACTTATGATTTGATGACTTGATTGTTACATGACAACTTGATGGACGTATATGATAGTGTCGGGATACACCGTGAATTGTGGAATTATTGTGATAAACGTTGATGTGTGTGGAATCTTGGATGCATTTATTATTTGTCCCCCAGCAAAATGAAATGATGGCATTAATGGAGTATAACATTTGATAACCCTAGAGGCGCCTGATCAACAAATCTATGGTTATCCTATGTCATATAAAGTTAATAATCTCATGGATTGCGCCTCGTGGATAAAGTATAGTAGCTAACCCGGTATGTTTAATGAGTGTTGGTTAGGTGGAGGGTTAGCCGCTGGTACACCCTGTATACATACCCGGTCAACACTTAGAGAACATATCGGAACCGAGTTTTGGACATCCATTCTATATATTAATGGTGTGGAGGGTTAGCCGATGGTACACCCTGTATACAAACACTTTTAATGTGTCGAATGTTGAAGTTAAAATTCGGACTATGCTTTACTCACCTTGTTATGACTTGACCCTTTTATTTATATAGTGTTGAATGTTTTCGTGATTGTATTGTTAATTGTAAATTGTACGATTGCTGAAACCTTAGATTATTGCCATGGTAATATCCCTGTAGAGATAACTATATTCATGCAATGATTTATAAGGACCTGATGTGGAAATTGTGTATTACTTGAAGATCAATTTTGATATTCAAGTGTGGATTGTGTGGCCTTGAATTTTATGTTAATAGAAATGGTAGTACAAGTATAGGATATTTTGGATGGGTCGGTAATGTGTTGGGCTAGCCAATAGTATGCCTTATATTATAGGCATTACCGGATGGCCCATGTCTAAGTTATATTACTTATAATTGTCTACAATTATCAGTCATTGTTGGAATAACAGTATGAGAATAAGATCTAGAATACATGCTTATTAAGGTCTTAGATACTTATAATCTATAATTGTAGACCAATGATTTATTATGAACTATAGACTAAGTTCAAACTTATAGTTACGATTGACTGATAGAATGAGCTAAGATTTTTGGAGACTATAATGTTTAAGTAAAGTGAGATATTATGAAATATTAATAGATCTAGTGTGTTAAGAGGCATTTTTTTTACGAACATGGAGCTTAGGTTAGTAATTTGATGAATGTGTTCAAGAAAATGGCTGGAAAAGAGCAAACAGGATAGTAGTAGAAAATTATGAACTTAAGAGATTATATGCAGGAATCAAATCCCGTAGATTTCACCTTATATTGGCCTTGTACCTAGAATAAAAATACATGATTTTACTGAGAGGTACTATTTGCTCATATAACGTAAGCAATGACGTCAAATGAAAATAATTTTTCAAAATGGCCGACAACAAATAAGATATCTGGATCTTGATAGAACAAGATAAAGTAGGATGGCTTTATCAGACTATTTTGATATAAGCAATAATAAAAGTGTTAACTACAAACAAATTATATATAAATTTCGCAATAAAGAAAAGAGGGAAATAGACATACGAAGATCACTAACTGTTTATGTAATCCTACTTTATAGTTTAAGTAGCCAAATTCCTAAATCTATGAAGATCACACAATTATCTATTCAATGTATACTTGTTAATCCCATGCTTAACCCAATGATCTTTCAAGTCAATTGGACGTTTGCCTGGTGCCCTGTTACCCTCCTCGGAAGATTCTGGTTGGAATGATGGTTCCGGTTGGAATGTTGATTTCAACTGGAATGTTGCTTCTGGTGTATCGAGAGAGAAGTTTTGATATAAAGGGTTCATTGGGATTGGAGATGAAACTCCATGAGGTACTGCATCAACAAGAGTTGGGAACGATGCACTGACATTTTCTGTTGGGGGTTCTAGCTGTGATGTTGGTACTGTATTTTGGAGAAGCCAGTCTTGGCAAAAATCATCGATTGATGTTCCCCATTCACTAGTACCAATCATCTGGTTTTGCCATGCGTCCATGATTATATTGAGTTCTTCTTATCTACAATAAGTTTTGGTCAGACAATTGACATAACAAATACATAAGAAACATTATCAACAATATTATTCTGATTTAAAAACACATTCTGGACAACTTAAGATCTGATTTATAAAAATTTATAACAGATTCCAAATATTTCTATAAAATCCCTCTTGATTTCAAGAATTAGGAGTTCTGTCAGAACTCGACCCTGACATGTTGCTTCCCCCAGCAACATTTCTTTTTCTTCTCTTATGAGGTGGAATATTGGGATTTTCTTCTTCTTCTTCAGATGACATGGCGAAAATGGACTTCTCTCTTTGAGAAAGATTATCTTCTTCTTGCTGAGCTAGGGCTCTTGCAAACTTTTCATCTTCTTTTATTTGACGCTTCACAAGGATAGATTCCTCATCTTCTAAAAATTTAGATAAAAGTTTTGCTAACTTTTCATCTTCAGAAGTTTGTTTCTCAAACAGGTGGACATCTTCGTCTACCACCGCCTTGTAATCTTCAAAGGAAATACCTAACATCACGGCCTATTGCTTAATCCTTTTGACCCTATTTGTTTCAAGATCTTCAAGATCCTCTTGAGCCATTGGCCTTTTGCCTTTTGGATCGCTCGAAGAGGCACCGAAATTTTTCATTATCTTATGATAAATCGGTGGAACAATATTGTTAATTAAGCGAACATGAATTAAAAGATAAAAGTTTTATATAAACATATAAATAGATAGTATATTATCCAAGATGAGAAAGAAAGAGCACAAAATGTAGCTTACCAAAGAGAAAGTCGGAGATCTGTTAGAAAACAAGCTGACTGTGAACGGAATAGCTAAAAACAAATTGGCAGATGAAGAACTAAGTAAATAAAAGAGATAGAGAAAGAAGATTTAGTGTGCATTCTTCCTTAAGAAAACGCGTTTCTATTATAGAGGATGAAAAGGGAAATGTGACCTGGAATAACGGACAGGTGTGCATAAACTACAGTAATTTTTAATCATTGCTACGGTAATTAGTAATTACCGAAATAACTTTATCATCCCTTTAACCAAGGTTGAAAAGAGCTGAACAGTTTACTCAAAAGTGTATACTATGTTGAGAAAATCCTCAACTTAATTAATAGCTTAATGAATAGACCGTCTTCCACTTATCACTATTTTTCTTCACTGCTTCTTTTCAAGAACCATATCAATTGCTAATTCATCTTTTTGAACCCTAGATGAATTTTTGATCCAAACTATTGTTTCAGGAGTGATCTAGATAATATTTGTTTCTTTGACCTGTGGATCGCCTTTAATGATTGAATTTAAGAAAATGAGACAAATGTTATCAACAAAAATATGTCAACTTTTCCAACTGGATAACAGTAGTGTCTTGGTAAAAGAACTTCAAATTTGAAAATAAGAATTATTTGAAATACTAAAATTATGATGGGCGATCAACGATTAAAATACACAAATGAACTTAGTATAAAAATCTATCAAGACAAATATGGGAAATTCTGTTAACTGGGGAATTTCCCTAATCGACAACAATCCCCAAAAGAGATCGAAGAAAGTTGTATTTCATTATTCGTACAATACAAGTGAAACTTGTTACGTTATTTAAGCGGAAATACAACAATTAGGGATACAACATATTTAAAAACCATACAAAGAAACCTAGGTGGTGACAAACAGTAAAGGAACCACGCCAAGAACAAACGCTACTAACCACTGAATAGCCTCATTCAATGGAAGTTGAGCCACAGTAATTAACCACGCTATGATAATAATGTATATCATGATTAGGAAAGGGAACATTTTTGATATAAGGTTTCGGGTTTTGGTTAGATTCTGAAGAAAGGAAAATGTTAAGTTGATATGGCATGGAGAAAAGTATGCTAAGGTATTATTATATAGTCTAAGAAGGAGCCGTTTCTAACGGTCAAATACGGAAGATAAAGTGAATTTGAAGTTTTGTATAGTGTTTTAGTCAGACTTACCTGTGTACGGACAGATCATCTATACCATAGATGTGTAAGTAGTCTATACTATATGTGTACAAACTATTGATTTCTTCATAAGTACAAGTTGTAGGATGTTATACATGCTAATTATAAATGCTAATCGTGTTTAGGATTGTGTGCAAGATCATCCTACTCTGTTGAGAGTAGAAGGATTCTATTTAGAATCATACGAGTTCATTTTACTCTGTTGAGAGTAGAAGGCATCAATTAGAATCATACGAGTTCATTTACTCTGTTGAGAGTAGAAGGATTCTATTTAGATCATACGAGTTCATTTACTCTGTTGAGAGTAGAAGGATCATTTAGGGAATCATACGAGTTCATTTACTCTGTTGAGAGTAGAAGGATTCTATTTAGATCATACGAGTTCATTTACTCTGTTGAGAGTAGAAGGATTCTATTTAGAATCATACGAGTTCATTTACTCTGTTGAGAGTAGAAGGATTCTATTTAGGGATCATACGAGTTCATTTACTCTGTTGAGAGTAGAAGGATTCTATTTAGAATCATACGAGTTCATTTACTCTGTTGAGAGTAGAAGGATTCTATTTAGAATCATACGAGTTCATTTACTCTGTTGAGAGTAGAAGGATTCATTTAGAATCATACGAGTTCATTTACTCTGTTGAGAGTAGAAGGATTCTATTTAGAATCATACGAGTTCATTTACTCTGTTGAGAGTAGAAGGATTCTATTTAGAATCATACGAGTTCATTTACTCTGTTGAGAGTAGAAGGATCATTTAGGGATCATACGAGTTCATTTACTCTGTTGAGAGTAGAAGGATTCTATTTAGATCATACGAGTTCATTTACTCTGTTGAGAGTAGAAGGATTCTATTTAGAATCATACGAGTTCATTTACTCTGTTGAGAGTAGAAGGATTCTATTAGATCATACGAGTTCATTTACTCTGTTGAGAGTAGAAGGATTCTATTTAGAATCATACGAGTTCATTTACTCTGTTGAGAGTAGAAGGATTCTATTTAGGGAATCATACGAGTTCATTTACTCTGTTGAGAGTAGAAGGATTCTATTTAGATCATACGAGTTCATTTACTCTGTTGAGAGTAGAAGGATTCTATTTAGAATCATACGAGTTCATTTACTCTGTTGAGAGTAGAAGGATTCTATTTAGAATCATACGAGTTCATTTACTCTGTTGAGAGTAGAAGGATCATTTAGGGAATCATACGAGTTCATTTACTCTGTTGAGAGTAGAAGGATTCTATTTAGATCATACGAGTTCATTTACTCTGTTGAGAGTAGAAGGATTCATTTAGGGAATCATACGAGTTCATTTACTCTGTTGAGAGTAGAAGGCATCAATTTGATCATAATTTATACTCAGTTGATACATAATTGCATTTAAATACGGTAACTATCGCTTTTATATATGAATATTGAAATATTGTTACTATTGCGAAAAATGAATTATTAGCGAAAGTACGAGAAATCGTAAAACTTTTATTAAATCATTTTAAATACTTATTATGGTATATAAACAAGGGCATAGTTATATACCTAACTATCCTAATTCATATAATTACTATTCACCATCTGTGAATTATTTCGTATTTTCGAATTGTTTGATTTATGGATAGAATATATCCTTGATACGCTTTTAACCGCACAATGTTTCCGAAAGTGATTGCACCTTGGGCCTCTTTGGCTTATACCGGAGGAATGGAAGGTAGTTCGCGAAAAGTTTGCATAAGCATTCACTAAGCAACTTAATTCGCCCCGGTATTCTCCACGACCCAAGGCCAACCCTAACACAACTTGGAAATAAAATGCTGGTTTTTCCTGCCATTTAAGGTATTTCTTCAATTGTAATCAATACATTTTGTATTGATTATAATACATACCATTCAAGGTATCTTTTCATATCTCTGCTATTGAAAACATCTATTCGTTACAAGATTAATACATTCTTCGTATTAATCCTATTATTTAAAAATACTTCGAAAGGATTTAGAAATATCAGAGGAATACTTTATATATCCTACGGATACGTATTACATACGGAAAGTTACATTTTTACCCTACAGTTTCAAAGGTATCATTTTTCGTCCTTATACTTTGGACATTTGACAATTTAGTCCCTCAAGTTTCAAGAATGACAATTTAGTCCCTCAAGTTTCAAAAATGACAATTTAGTCCCTCAAGTTTCAAGAATGACAATTTGGTCCTTTTAAAATTTTGCAACACAAATGAGTTTTCATTTAGAAAATACTTGAAATGATACTTAAAGATAAATTCAAAGACTTATAAAAACACAGGAAGTAATTACGTTGACAAGCGTATTAAAAAGATAACCTTATAGTTGTATGTCTATATTTGGAATTTAGCACGAATATAAATCAATTAACATTGAAATTAGGGAATACGTAACGTGGCCAGTTGACTCACTCTTCATCGTTGACTACATCAATCTCTTCTACTTTGCTGTTGAATTATCAAGAATAAGGTGAGTTTCGTAAACCCTCCCTACTCAATTGAGATTCGGGCTGAAAAGTGTACATGTTTGTTTAACTGTTGATTGTTGATTTGATTGATTGTATGATTGAATTGTTGATGTGGACATGTTAGCGCATTGTTTACGATGTAAGTCGCACCGTTAGCGCATTGTTTACGATGTAAGTCGCACCGTTAGCGCATTGTTTACGATGTAAGTCGCACCGTTAGCGCATTGTTAATTATTAACTATGTAAGCCGCACCGTTGTTGAACGTTATTGATCGTTATGGAACGTTGTTGAACGTTATATGGAATCGTTGTTGTTGAACGTTGACTTGTATTGAATTGTGATAATGTGAAACCTTATAGGTTTTCCTTGGATGTGATTAGTTCTCCTAATCCTCACTTATTGTTAACGGTTGTATCCGATACGGTTATTCCTTGTTACTTGTCCCTACGAACTCACCAACTTTATGTTGACGCTCTTTAGTACACTTTTCAGGTAATCAAGTTAATCAGAGACAAAATGGATGATTGCATGCTTAATTGCTAGGATTGGACTAGTTTTGGACTTTCTGGATCCATGATCCTTACTTCCCTTTTATGGGTTACTTTTAGGATCAACTACTATTGATTGAATTGCCTTTTATTATTGATTGAACATGTATTTCGATAAATGTTGATGATTGTATACGTTTGTACAAGTTTAAGGATTGTTTCAATCCTATGTTTTCATATAGTTTGATTCTACATAATTTCCATGTCGTGCTGTGCTTTTCTAAGTGATACCCCATGATTCCGCCATGTTGGGGTGTTACATTGTGGCAATAGCCCATGTGGGGCAATATTTATGTTTATATTTGATTGAGATTGTAATCATTTGCTTATATGGATCCATGTAATGCGTTAAGTGCAATGGTGAACATGTAGATATGGTACGACGGTGCCATAGGCTACATATGATAGTCCTTTGTACATTGGCCCTCATTCGTATATATGATGATATGCAAGTTTATTCACTAAGCATTCGCTTATATTTTAGTTTTTTACCATTTTTATAGGTTGTTTCGGAAGAGGAAACTAAGTCCTTGTTGATATGAAGTTGTTGATAAGAAGTTGATATAGAAGTCTTGAAAGGTATTTGTCCACTCATGGAAGAATGGAACTTTTGTGTAGAAACTTAGAAATCCCACCTCATCTATGGCTCATGATACATTTGGTCATTTTGATAAAACCTTGTTTTGGTATGTTTCTGCAAATTACATCTTGTGAAGGTCTTTTGGTTTATAAGCTTGTTTGTTTGACTTTGGTTGTTGACAATACGGGTAATGTTACCCGTTTAGTTATGTAAACATGATTTGTATCAATGGATGGTATGAGGACATTTGAAATGGTGTGTTAGATGTTTTATGTCAAAAATGAAGTTGTTTATCAGTCGTTGGAAGCTCGGTTTTGGGTATAAAAAGTCGAAAGTTGTTTAAAGTGTCAAAAGTACGAAACTGGGGAGGACGGCCTTTGTTAGGGGGACGACATTTGAGGACGGCCTTTGCAGGTTTAAAGTGTCAAAAATTACGAAACTGGGGAGGACGCCTTTGTTAAGGGGATGGCCTTTGAGGACGGCCTTTATTAGGTCAAAAGTACGACTTGAGGACGGCCTTTGTTAGGGGGACGACATTTGAGGACGGCCTTTGTTAGGGGGACGACATTTGAGGACGGCCTTTGTTAGGGGGACGACATTTGAGGACGGCCTTTGTTAGGGGGACGACATTTGAGGACGGCCTTTGTTAGGGGGACGACATTTGAGGACGGCCTTTGTTAGGGGGACGACATTTGAGGACGGCCTTTGTTAGGGGGACGACATTTGAGGACGGCCTTTGTTAGGGGGACGACATTTGAGGACGGCCTTTGTTAGGGGGACGACATTTGAGGACGGCCTTTGTTAGGGGGACGACATTTGAGGACGGCCTTTGTTAGGGGGACGACATTTGAGGACGGCCTTTGTTAGGGGGACGACATTTGAGGACGGCCTTTGTTAGGGGGACGACATTTGAGGACGGCCTTTGTTAGGGGGACGACATTTGAGGACGGCCTTTGTTAGGGGGACGACATTTGAGGACGGCCTTTGTTAGGGGGACGACATTTGAGGACGGCCTTTGTTAGGGGGACGACATTTGAGGACGGCCTTTGTTAGGGGGACGACATTTGAGGACGGCCTTTGTTAGGGGGACGACATTTGAGGACGGCCTTTGTTAGGGGGACGACATTTGAGGACGGCCTTTGTTAGGGGGACGACATTTGAGGACGGCCTTTGTTAGGGGGACGACATTTGAGGACGGCCTTTGTTAGGGGGACGACATTTGAGGACGGCCTTTGTTAGGGGGACGACATTTGAGGACGGCCTTTGTTAGGGGGACGACATTTGAGGACGGCCTTTGTTAGGGGGACGACATTTGAGGACGGCCTTTGTTAGGGGGACGACATTTGAGGACGGCCTTTGTTAGGGGGACGACATTTGAGGACGGCCTTTGTTAGGGGGACGACATTTGAGGACGGCCTTTGTTAGGGGGACGACATTTGAGGACGGCCTTTGTTAGGGGGACGACATTTGAGGACGGCCTTTGTTAGGGGGACGACATTTGAGGACGGCCTTTGTTAGGGGGACGACATTTGAGGACGGCCTTTGTTAGGGGGACGACATTTGAGGACGGCCTTTGTTAGGGGGACGACATTTGAGGACGGCCTTTGTTAGGGGGACGACATTTGAGGACGGCCTTTGTTAGGGGGACGACATTTGAGGACGGCCTTTGTTAGGGGGACGACATTTGAGGACGGCCTTTGTTAGGGGGACGACATTTGAGGACGGCCTTTGTTAGGGGGACGACATTTGAGGACGGCCTTTGTTAGGGGGACGACATTTGAGGACGGCCTTTGTTAGGGGGACGACATTTGAGGACGGCCTTTGTTAGGGGGACGACATTTGAGGACGGCCTTTGTTAGGGGGACGACATTTGAGGACGGCCTTTGTTAGGGGGACGACATTTGAGGACGGCCTTTGTTAGGGGGACGACATTTGAGGACGGCCTTTGTTAGGGGGACGACATTTGAGGACGGCCTTTGTTAGGGGGACGACATTTGAGGACGGCCTTTGTTAGGGGGACGACATTTGAGGACGGCCTTTGTTAGGGGGACGACATTTGAGGACGGCCTTTGTTAGGGGGACGACATTTGAGGACGGCCTTTGTTAGGGGGACGACATTTGAGGACGGCCTTTGTTAGGGGGACGACATTTGAGGACGGCCTTTGTTAGGGGGACGACATTTGAGGACGGCCTTTGTTAGGGGGACGACATTTGAGGACGGCCTTTGTTAGGGGGACGACATTTGAGGACGGCCTTTGTTAGGGGGACGACATTTGAGGACGGCCTTTGTTAGGGGGACGACATTTGAGGACGGCCTTTGTTAGGGGGACGACATTTGAGGACGGCCTTTGTTAGGGGGACGACATTTGAGGACGGCCTTTGTTAGGGGGACGACATTTGAGGACGGCCTTTGTTAGGGGGACGACATTTGAGGACGGCCTTTGTTAGGGGGACGACATTTGAGGACGGCCTTTGTTAGGGGGACGACATTTGAGGACGGCCTTTGTTAGGGGGACGACATTTGAGGACGGCCTTTGTTAGGGGGACGACATTTGAGGACGGCCTTTGTTAGGGGGACGACATTTGAGGACGGCCTTTGTTAGGGGGACGACATTTGAGGACGGCCTTTGTTAGGGGGACGACATTTGAGGACGGCCTTTGTTAGTGTCAAAAATTACGAAACTGGGGAGGACGCCTTTGTTAGTGTCAAAAATTACGAAACTTTGAGGACCGAAGCCCAAATATATGTTAAATATATATTAGCTTGCAACCCGACTACTTAATAAGCATTGTCGACATAGTAGTTTGCATATTGTTAGCATCTATTAAAACTAATAAATCCATTTGAAGGACAATGGCATACCAAAGGCCGGTACCCAAATCAGCAAACTTGTCATTTTTCTTTGGTTTAGAAGAAGATGATTTGGCTTTCGGATTACGGATGATATGATCAATGACTTGATAAAGTTTTTAATGGTGCCGATAATGCAACATAGAATTCAGACAAGTTATAGTGTAAGGATCAAAGAAGCAACCTAGATAGTTCATAGTTATATAAAATTATCTAGGATTTTATAGAAATTTTACAATGACTACAAACTACCAATGGATTGTGACTAAATCAAAATATCAAAAGAATTAACATTTAAAACTACACAGATAGAGTGTAATCAATAAACCAAATACAATGTTATCAATTACATCTTCAATAATCATCAATTTAACCAAAGACCAAATATATCAGAGGATAGAGAGATATACATACATACATATGCACTCCAAGAAATTCAATCAAACTACCCCAACTGCACCTAAAAATCAATCTCAGATTCTTTGTCCAAATTCAGAGACAATAACTTGGATAATGAAACTAGTGATTCCGTTATATAAACAAAAGCTACATAAACCCGTTTGGGGGTTGCTTGGCTAAGTTGCCAGAAGATGAGCCTGTGGCATGCTTGATCTCATATGCACTATGGTATTTCATTTGGTTTCTTGCAGACAATCTGAAGCTCCCAAATATTGTCTTACGATTAAGCAACATGTCAAGTATCGTCGTGTATGCAGTCTCTTGCTTGTTCTTGGTGAAAAGGGCTACTTCAAAACCACGGGCAAAATGGTTGGCAAGTAGCAAGCAACGTTCCTATGGATGGTTCCATCAGGGTTCTAGCTCAGTCTTCGACTTCCATTTGCTGTAACATTCTAAAAGGGGATAAAAGCTAAAGTACATGAACTGGGTATATTATCAAGCGGAAGTACATGAACTGGGTATATTATCAAGCGGCTCCCGAATAAGAAGTACAGTACCAACTAAGGCCATAGAAGGATTCTGGACTCCTAATGGATGTAACTCAATCTTAGAGAGTATCTGTAATAGTGTTCTTATGATCTGCTCATCTTGTTTATGATCAAAACCAATAAATGTGAGATATGTTACTTGTGTCTGGAGGATAGTGATGTTCAACAACTAGATGGAGAGTAAAAAGCAATTAATCATCAACAAATGCTATCATCCAATCATATCCCATACTGAGGTGTGGATCACACTCCACATCACGCCAAACACCCACCCTTGCCTCCTTCATCACCCAGCTTCTTTCACATGACGATCATCACACTGTCTACAGTGTGGATTAAACAGCTACCACATACATGATATCCCATAACCATCACAATGTGATTTTCCATAACCATCACAATGTGATACCTCATAACCATCACAATGTGATTTTCCATAACCATCACAATGTGATACCTCTCCCACACGTACTGGATGCTCTTAAATTGCTAATGAACATACTTTATAATAACAAATCTCTGTAACGTTACTTTTTCAAATCAGTAACAGAACTAGAATACAGATTGAATTTACATACCACCGATAAGCTTTAAAACGAGGCAATAGCATGTACCTGGATCTGATGTCCTAAATATAGTATTTATAGATTTAGTTAACTTCGTTAGCCTCATCAGAAATTGCAAATCACAATAAAATGTTTCATCTGGTATCAAGCGATGTCTTGCAAATTTTTACTTTGACCTAGACTAGAGAAGTCCCTTCTTAGTCCTCCCAAAATCATATTTTGCAAGCAACAAAAAAGTTCAGCGGTTTGCAACAAACGTCTGATTCATCACTTGCTTCTTTACCACTAAACTATGCAGACATTGAAAATTTAGAGAAAATGTACCGTTTAGGCATTTGGAAATTGCAATGTTGGAGCCAAATAACTTACACATTCACTATCATGGATCCTATACAGCATAAACCTTGTGGACAGATCACACATTTGACAGTACTAATTATACATAAGCTGAAGTACATGAACTGGGTATATTATCAAGCGGAAGTACATGAACTGGGTATATTATCAAGCGGAAGTACATGAACTGGGTATATTATCAAGCGGAAGTACATGAACTGGGTATATTATCAAGCGGAAGTACATGAACTGGGTATATTATCAAGCGGAAGTACATGAACTGGGTATATTATCAAGCGGAAGTACATGAACTGGGTATATTATCAAGCGGAAGTACATGAACTGGGTATATTATCAAGCGGAAGTACATGAACTGGGTATATTATCAAGCGGAAGTACATGAACTGGGTATATTATCAAGCGGAAGTACATGAACTGGGTATATTATCAAGCGGAAGTACATGAACTGGGTATATTATCAAGCGGAAGTACATGAACTGGGTATATTATCAAGCGGAAGTACATGAACTGGGTATATTATCAAGCGGAAGTACATGAACTGGGTATATTATCAAGCGGAAGTACATGAACTGGGTATATTATCAAGCGGAAGTACATGAACTGGGTATATTATCAAGCGGAAGTACATGAACTGGGTATATTATCAAGCGGAAGTACATGAACTGGGTATATTATCAAGCGGAAGTACATGAACTGGGTATATTATCAAGCGGAAGTACATGAACTGGGTATATTATCAAGCGGAAGTACATGAACTGGGTATATTATCAAGCGGAAGTACATGAACTGGGTATATTATCAAGCGGAAGTACATGAACTGGGTATATTATCAAGCGGAAGTACATGAACTGGGTATATTATCAAGCGGAAGTACATGAACTGGGTATATTATCAAGCGGAAGTACATGAACTGGGTATATTATCAAGCGGAAGTACATGAACTGGGTATATTATCAAGCGGAAGTACATGAACTGGGTATATTATCAAGCGGAAGTACATGAACTGGGTATATTATCAAGCGGAAGTACATGAACTGGGTATATTATCAAGCGGAAGTACATGAACTGGGTATATTATCAAGCGGAAGTACATGAACTGGGTATATTATCAAGCGGAAGTACATGAACTGGGTATATTATCAAGCGGAAGTACATGAACTGGGTATATTATCAAGCGGAAGTACATGAACTGGGTATATTATCAAGCGGAAGTACATGAACTGGGTATATTATCAAGCGGAAGTACATGAACTGGGTATATTATCAAGCGGAAGTACATGAACTGGGTATATTATCAAGCGGAAGTACATGAACTGGGTATATTATCAAGCGGAAGTACATGAACTGGGTATATTATCAAGCGGAAGTACATGAACTGGGTATATTATCAAGCGGAAGTACATGAACTGGGTATATTATCAAGCGGAAGTACATGAACTGGGTATATTATCAAGCGGAAGTACATGAACTGGGTATATTATCAAGCGGAAGTACATGAACTGGGTATATTATCAAGCGGAAGTACATGAACTGGGTATATTATCAAGCGGAAGTACATGAACTGGGTATATTATCAAGCGGAAGTACATGAACTGGGTATATTATCAAGCGGAAGTACATGAACTGGGTATATTATCAAGCGGAAGTACATGAACTGGGTATATTATCAAGCGGAAGTACATGAACTGGGTATATTATCAAGCGGAAGTACATGAACTGGGTATATTATCAAGCGGAAGTACATGAACTGGGTATATTATCAAGCGGAAGTACATGAACTGGGTATATTATCAAGCGGAAGTACATGAACTGGGTATATTATCAAGCGGAAGTACATGAACTGGGTATATTATCAAGCGGAAGTACATGAACTGGGTATATTATCAAGCGGAAGTACATGAACTGGGTATATTATCAAGCGGAAGTACATGAACTGGGTATATTATCAAGCGGAAGTACATGAACTGGGTATATTATCAAGCGGAAGTACATGAACTGGGTATATTATCAAGCGGAAGTACATGAACTGGGTATATTATCAAGCGGAAGTACATGAACTGGGTATATTATCAAGCGGAAGTACATGAACTGGGTATATTATCAAGCGGAAGTACATGAACTGGGTATATTATCAAGCGGAAGTACATGAACTGGGTATATTATCAAGCGGAAGTACATGAACTGGGTATATTATCAAGCGGAAGTACATGAACTGGGTATATTATCAAGCGGAAGTACATGAACTGGGTATATTATCAAGCGGAAGTACATGAACTGGGTATATTATCAAGCGGAAGTACATGAACTGGGTATATTATCAAGCGGAAGTACATGAACTGGGTATATTATCAAGCGGAAGTACATGAACTGGGTATATTATCAAGCGGAAGTACATGAACTGGGTATATTATCAAGCGGAAGTACATGAACTGGGTATATTATCAAGCGGAAGTACATGAACTGGGTATATTATCAAGCGGAAGTACATGAACTGGGTATATTATCAAGCGGAAGTACATGAACTGGGTATATTATCAAGCGGAAGTACATGAACTGGGTATATTATCAAGCGGAAGTACATGAACTGGGTATATTATCAAGCGGAAGTACATGAACTGGGTATATTATCAAGCGGAAGTACATGAACTGGGTATATTATCAAGCGGAAGTACATGAACTGGGTATATTATCAAGCGGAAGTACATGAACTGGGTATATTATCAAGCGGAAGTACATGAACTGGGTATATTATCAAGCGGAAGTACAAAGGTAATAGCAATTTATGGAGAGTAGATGTGCTTCTTCTTCTTTTCAGGTGAATTGGGAGGAAAAAGCTGATAAAACTAAAAGCAACAAAGTAACAAATAGAAACTCAAAGGATCTATCTTAACCAAAAAACAAAAATCAAAAATCAATGCAGCTATACATATGCAGAAACAGTTACAATCATCAAAAGTAAAGAGGGATTGAGATCAGTTCCTTTGGGATTTCAAAATAGCTTATTGATCACTAATGTAAATACAAGGGTGCACCCTCTAAAATTTTACTTAGCTTCAATATCCTCATCAGAAGAGACAAATTAAAATTAAACAGATCATCTATATATCAACCATCATTGTGTAAAATCCAGGCTTTTATATGTATATAATAAGTCACTTAAAGATCATTAAAAAGCTTGCAAGATGAGACGTTTGACTAATATGGAATACAAGGCTGACTCATTAGACACATAGCATTCATACTAAAAACCTTTTATACATCAAAAATAGTCGCACACAGAGGCCAAGATTATTGAATTATGTCTTATTTTTTGGCAAAATATCAGGTCTCATCTGACTACAATCTTGTAGTTAAATGAAGAAGGCAAGAAGCCTTTTGAAATCTTGAAGATACAATAAACACTTAAAAAAACATTGAAATTGCACCTTTGTCTCTAAATCTGCTTTAAATTGTTACTTTGTAAGTGAAAACAAAGGATCTTGAATTAAACAAGTATGTCCATACTACACAACAGAAATATTTGAGACTATCTGAACAAGCCAACTCAAAACCTAGAAAATAAGCCATGAAATCCATAACTTTTTCACATGGAAAGAATTGGCAAAAGACCACTCTAAACATAACCGAAGAGCAGTAGAACCATGCATACCACCAAAAAAATAAATGAAATACCTCCTTGCGAGCGTGCTCTTGATGGCCGCTAGTGTGAAGGGGTAGATCAGCCAATATGCCAAAATAACCACTACAACAATTAAACTCTTAGCATCCAGTGAAAAACCCATTAAACAAGGTTGATTGTACTTAAAGGATGGTAATGATTCGTCTTGTAGGATGATGGGCACCACAAAACCGCCCCATGAAGGGTAAGTTTTAGTTAGTGATGATTGCCATTGAAACCTATGAACGCTCTCAAAAAAATTGCTGAAGTCTGGTAGTTTAAAACGGACAAAGAAGATGTACAAAAAGAGAATGAATTGCAGCCAACAACTGCAATGAAATTGAAGTCCGGTTTGGCAGACGAAACTGACAATCTCTAAATTTGAAGCATATGTCATCAAAAGTAGCGGTGGTGACGAAAGCGACATCCGATCAACTAACCAAACCAATAAACCTATTGAGTAAGCTTACCAGCACAAATCACAACTTAATGGGTTAATGAACCCTAAACGAACCCTAACGATTACAAACTTCAATTAAAACCCTAACTGCTAAACCAAACCATAATTGATGAGGAAGTAAATCTAGCAATAGGTAATGATTCAAAATATTAACATAATCGTATCGATTATGACGAAACAAAAATGATAAAAAAAAGAAGTTGAAGTCAAATCCATACCTGGGGTAGAAATGAAGAATGAGATCGATCGGAGCAGGGGGAAAAAAAATTTGGACCATTTCTCGATTTGTGCGTGTCATCCTTGCGCAGGGGCCATGCTAATCTTCTCTGTATCGTTCCAATTTTATCAGATGTCCCCGAAGGGACGATATATGTTGCTGTCAAGGGTGTTATAAACCCTTGACAAGACTCCTCTCTGGCCGATGTGGGATGAGAAGTACTATTGTTAATTCAAAAGAAATATTATTAAGTAAACTTGTAACTTTATAAATTCATTTTTCTTAAAGTTTTAATAATGCATTTATTTATAAAGTACTTTATGGTGACTTTACACAAAATTTGATGACATAAATACAATGCGTAATAAAATTTACACCGCCTATAATTTATGGTTAAAGTGTCATAGAAATACCCGCACAATGCAGTGACGGTATAGTGGTGCCGACGATTAGTGGTGGTGGTGACAATGTTGCTAGTGGTGTCAGGTGAGTAGTGTATGTAATTGATGTAAAAGAGTTATTGAAGATATTTTAAAAGATTTAGGGACTCGTGATGTAATTTAGTTAATAAGAGTAGTTTAGTTAATTCATATGTCCTAAAAGTATAATATTCAACAAGGGGCATGTAATCTAAATATAGTATTATAGATAAGTTATAAGGCTAGACAATGATTCCAACCTAGCTAGTCGAGTCTTGAGGTTTTTCCCCGGGCTCGAGCTTTGCCTCACACATTCCGGTGGAGCTTTTTCATGGAAATTCACTATATTGTAACGCAAACAAGTTAAAAATATTTAGTTCACCCATGTGATAAGTTAAAGGTGATTCAATACACATTGTTTTAAAAATATATGGCTATGAGATTATGGATAATGTTTTTCTTAATAATTAAGTAATTTACTTATAATCAACTCAAATCATTGATTAATAACATTACATTATTTTATATTATATAAAATATCTGTAAAAATAATTATTTTAAATTCAATTCATTTTTTTCCCCAGTTCCATGTTCATGATTATCCCATCATTTGTCTTTCACATACATCCATCTATGAGATTTTAGTTTATAGCAAATGAGGAGAAATTATCTTCATATTTCGACAAATAATGAAAATCTGCATCGACGCATTTTTTCATTTTTTTATGAGGTTTTTTATAGAGATGCAAATAAATCAATTTGATAAATTTGAAAAGCAAAAAACATTAATTTTAAAATTTTCCCATTGTTTTTATTTTCAGAATATTTTTATTGAAAAATCGCCTTAAAAAATATATTTATGAAGTAATAATAAATTTTTATAGTTGAAAATGGCGAGTGTAGCAAAATATTTGTTCCTCATATTTATTTGTTCGTAGACTTTAATCATATTTGAACGTTTTGATTGGTTCGACTTCATCAACTTTAAGTATTTTGATTGTACGGAATCTCAATTCATTATTCAACCACGCTACTATTATTGCAAAATCTTATTTGATGACGTATATGAACTATGAAGTGTAATTTCCGTACGCGTACGCTGTCAACTATTAATTATTTTGAAGATTTTCCGACAATTTTTAAATTGTCACCGGCTTAACACACATGATAAAAGTAAGCAATGCTATGAATTGGGTTGAGCGACCATAGACCATTTTCATCACTCGGGGACATGCGCTATTAGTTTTCCAAATTGGCAATACTTCGAGACGACTTTAAAATTTATACAAAACTTGTGATACCAAACATGGAATAATCTTTGATGCTAGATTGCTAGATGTACGGATCTTGTGTACTTCTAATGTACAATCATAGAATCTAGCTACAGTCGTAGTATTTTAATGTTCATAAATTTATATTATTTTAGCTTGAAAAATGAAAACACGTAAGATCCACGTTGTTGCTACAAGGAAGCCTCACTTCGTTGCTCGAAGGATGCATCACTTTGTTAAATTTGAAAAAACAAGAGAGTTTCAGGTAAGCCGTTATATACACCATAAGAAGAACAAAGTTTAATATTACAATATCAAAATTCGACAAATTAAAGACTTTCGTGCGCTGAACCTAGAAAAGTTATAGGCATTTTAAATTGATCATGTAGTTATATTCCTAGTATTGGGCCCAGATAAAAATATTTTTCTTAGGTTTCGGGCTCAACCCAACATTGGCTTATTTGGGTCCATACTTTTTTTCTAAACAATTTAAGCTTGGGATTTATAGGTTCGAGCCAAAGCCCGGTCTTACCTGGCTCTGCCGATGGCTATTAACATGAAAATAAAATCATGATATAGAGGCTACCTGTATCAAATTAATATTTACATCGTAGATTGTGATTTAACCATTGATAGCTTCTCATAAAACACACTCTGAAAATAAATCAGTTTTGGTGACTTAAATTAAATTTTAACTTACAACTTACAAGATGACAGAGCACATGGAGGAGTTGCAACACTACCAAAACAGTGTGTTTTTTCCAGGCTTGAAGTTTTACAACTTGGTAGGATGCGAGTGCTAGTAGGGTTAAGTTTACTCGGTGTAACAGTCGGCAAGGAGCTGTTGATGTTAATAATTGACTTGACAGGTTCCTAACCAAGGCCACAACTCAACTCTTCAGTGATGGGCACTGATGATAGCCTAACTAAGGATGACATAACGGCACTTGATAAACACATTATGTTAACCAAGTTTTAGAAATATGGTCATGGCTGGTTTCTTCTTTCATAGATTTTGGGTCTTCAACACCCACGCCTAAATACCCATTTATATATAAACCCAATAAGATAAAACAAAAGTTTATTTAAAAAAGGATGAACTGCAAATATTGAATAAACATGTGCAAGTGCAACACCCATGCTCTAAGAACTGGTGAACCTAGAACAAAAACAGTATTACTTCCTTAGCTTTGGTTGGTCAAAGAAAAGTTTGAGTCTTACAGTTAGTTGTTATATAATGCAAATACGACACGAAACTTGAATTACAACCACAAGAACAAGAAGTCTTAAAACCAGTATCTCCCTATATGGCGACATGATTTCAAATTAATGTTTCTAAACTCTAAAGTGCGAATGAGAGAACCAGGCAAGGAGGGAGTGGTTAGAGCAGGGCAATAAGGGGAAATATTCTTGAATAATTAATTATCAACAAATATATGGAATATTGACAAACGTATACACTGTTTGTTAGGAGTTGGAGTACTAAGTCATCTGGAAGTATGGTCAGGGGATAGTTTTAGCTACATAACAAGTCTGCTGGGAAACCCGTTAACTCGAGCAGTTTATCATAGGCATACAGAAGCAATTGGTCTGGTAAAACATCCTAAATCTTAATAGTCGAGTGTGATTGGCACCTTTCCCTCTAAGGTGCTTGGCCATGATACCAATACTTGTACTCAACACATACTAGTTACTAACTCAATGTTTTCCATTTTCCAAGATGTGGTAATGAATAACAAAATGTGAAATGTGTATACAGGCACGTCAGGGGCAATAGAAACAGGGTTGAAGGTAAATAACAGGTCTAAACTATTTGAAATTTAGGAGAATATGGAGGGGAAATGCTCAAAATTACAGCTACAAATGACATGTATAAACAGGTCCATGAGGATATTGAGGTTTGCATCTGATCAGGGAGAAACCAGTAAGTATACGAAAGAAGGTTAAAGTTTCATACGCCGTTTAATTTGCATAGCTAAAATTCTGATTCAAGAAGAGATTTATGCGATAAACATAAACTTTGGGTGAACTGACCATTAACATGACAACAACAACAACAACAACAGTACCCAATCCCAGCATAAGCCGGGGTACGGGGGAGGTACGATGTAGACAGACCATACCTCTACCCCAAAGGTAGAGAGGTAGAACTGACCATTAACATGATATGTAAAAAGCAATTTCGCAGCATACATAATTAAAAAAAAATGACCATCCAGGAAAATGAACAATTTATACATTAAAGCAACTTCATAATTCCAGGGTCCAAAACATAAAACCCTAATTAATAAATCAATGATAAACTAAATCCCCCAATGAGATAAAACCCTAATTTTCTAATAAATGATATATAAATTGGCCCTAAACATTAACAAAATAGACGATGAACTGCAGAAAAAATTAGGGTAAACAAAATAGATGATGAATTGGAAGAAAAAAAATTTAGACCATTTCTCGATTTGTGCGTGTCATCCTTGCGCAGGGGCCATGCTAATCTTCTCTGTATCGTTCCAATTTTATCGGATGTCCCCGAAGGGACAATATGTCTTCCCAGGACGCCCTTTATAAACCACCTCAATGTTTCTTTGCTGGGCGATGTGGGACGAGCTACAGTTCTTTAACCAAACTAAATAGATGTTATTAAAGCTAAATAGTACCCCGTATAAAACTTTAAAACAACATGTCTTTCAACTCTAACTTCTACTACTTTATGTGAGGATCATTAACATCTATAAGTTTATTTCCAATAATTTTATAAAACAAAATTTGAATGTCACCATTAAGTCTTTTTCAAGAATGTTCGATATCGAAACTTTTTACTCCAATAATTCTTAACCGTTTGATCAATAACCCCATTACTAATCTATTCATAAACTTCAAGTTTTTACATCTAAATCTACCATCAACTTAATAAATTGTTGTCAGCAGAATATTGTATTTCTACTAGAACAATTAAGTTTGCTAATTGCATTTTCAAGTTTCAACTAGAATCATAAACTTTACAAACACCTTAAATACGAATATACAATACATAGCTTGGGGATTGTGCACAAGGAACAAATGCATACAAGGCCCGTCGAGGCTATTCGATTTGTTATCGAAAACAACGTTGATGCTAGCGGCCTCAACCCGTCAAAGGGCTATTCGTCGATGGACTTCGTAGTTTGGAAACGGGTCAACGACGTATGTCAACGGTATAAAAAAAACAGATAATTTTTTTTAAAAATTTCAAACCCAACAGCTATGTTATTTTTTATTTCTAATCTTAAATTCTTTACATCTATATAACCAACCCACTACCATTTTACACAACCATTTCACACAAAAACTCTATCATTCAAACCAAAATACTTCATTCAATCCATTTCATTACCCAAAAATGGTTTCATCATCTTCGAGCACCCATAGACTGGAGATGACGCTCTTTGAGACGAAAGACGCGTTACAGTTACACATGTTGAATGACGACAGGATCGAAAAAGAGCTATGGGTCGTGTTAAGCAAATTATCGGTGCAGAAGGACGGCTGGAAACAGGAAAGCAACGAGCGTTGGGACGGCGCTATACGTGAGCTATCTACAAGACAGGATTTCCAAATTGAACAACATAATCAGAAACTTGTATGAGGCTCACTTCTCGTTGCGAGACGCGGTTTATCACGCCGAAATGTGGCAAAGACATATCGACTCGGACAAGACGGTCGACAAACTCAGGCGTCCACCGGGATACAATCCACGCGATTTCGATGCTAAAGGGCGTTCATAAAATTTTAGGGTTGTTTTTTTTTAGTATTCTAATGTTTAATTGTAATGTTTTATTTTTAGTATTGTAATGTTTTTATTTATGTAGTAAAAATAAGTTTATTTATTTGAATTAAAATATAATATATATTAAAAAAATTTGAGTAAAAGGTGAGCAAAAGGTCTTATTGTGAGTGATAGTTATCAACGACCAATGTTTATTATTTTGTTTGAACGACAAATTTAGATCACTATCATCGTGTCACCAAGTTCCACCCGATCATATCCCCACTAGGTAATAATGCAATACACCAATTCAGGAGAAACTTAATAATTATGAGAAAACCTCATTTATGAGATTTGAACATATGACCTTAAAGTCATTAGGCCTTATCCCTCCATCAAGATGTCAATATGCTATTAAGTCATTGGCTATTATTTACTCCCTCCGTCCTAATTTAAATGTCTAAATTTGACTTGCTAAGTCTTTCTTTTCTAACTTTGACCGTAAATATTTTTGTTTGTATAACATAATACCTAATATGTAACACCCCAAGCCGAGGCTCGAAATATCACGGAAATCAATATCGCGCAAGGTGGAATTACAATAGAACAGAACTAAATGCAAATAAAGATTCAGTGAATCCATTACAATACGAAACAAGTACCAAAATACATAAGGAGCAAATAGCCATCAAAGTTTACAAAAGAACATCCCGAAGATGGCAAAACGATCCTAAGTATAATGCAAAAGAGAGGGCCGATGAATCCTTGATTCATAAAGTCCAAAGCCCGGGTTTAACAGCAAGCAAGCGACTAAACTCCACGTCCGGGAATAACCTGATTACCTGAAAAGTGTACTAAGCATAGTCAACACAAGGTTGGTGAGTTCGTAGTAATGGTCCATAAAGAACCAGCGTCAATAATCACAATGTACGAGTAAAGGCTAGACATGACTTACAGCGAGCCTCTAAGTAACACAACAACGTCCAACAACAAGATTATACAAGACAAGTAAGTGTATACTATGAATGCACGAATGATATGCGTATCAATGCAAGTACCGAATGCATAATAAGCCAACATGCCTATCCTATGCGTGAACTCAGGTCACCTATGCAACGATACCCGCCTGTCATCACAATGAGCAAAGCTGTATCTCAAAAACATCGAGATATATATGTCTATATACTCGGGATCAAGAACTCATCATCCATCAGATAGTGTATACATCTATACACTTGGATGTAGGCACTCCTCAATCGAGGGATTATGTACAATGTATGCATGCTTACCATCAATCGTATATGCATCAATCACAATCGTCTGTCATGAACCAACAATCAATATTAACACCAATTCTATACGTACATACACTTAAGAGGATTCTAATTTCTTCAAGTCCCAGATGCTTATATATAGGGTCACCCGCAGCCTTCCCACCACATCTAAAACTCAATGAAAGCATAACCGACTTCCATGTATGTACGTCTATCCTAATATTAATGAAATACTTAACAAACGTAAACCAAGTCAATCAACCGTGATATTCGTCTCATCAATCCAACATTTAAACCAAATAAATCAAACAATCAACAACGTAAGTAAACACGCACGTTTACACTTTTCAGCCCGAATCTTAAGCGAGTAGGGAGATACGAAACTCACCTCGATTGGTTATGAAAAGTTAAGTTGATATAAAGTCGAGTTATTGTCGTACAATGTTCACTTCACGTCCAACACCTAAATATCGATCATATACATTCACATCAACATACATAAACACATATACGTAACTTAACAATTCTCGACAAAACCCTAATTAGGTTCTCAAAGTGCTTCTCGACGTTAAATGACTTTTAAGACTCTTATTCAATGTTACATAAGATAAGAAGTGAATTAGATCAATGCTCGACGCGTAAAAAGGTCCAGAAAGTCAATTTAGGTCAAACAAGAAATTCTGGAAAGTACAACTGGCGTAACCTACGCCCCACACTGGCGTAGGTTACGCCCCTTATAAAATTTTAGGATAAAGGGGGCGTAAGGTACGGTGCTCTCTAAAGTGCAATTCTTTAGGCGTCTGGAGTGGCGTAAACAGTAGGTTTTGGCGTAAGATGGAGCATTCGGCGTAAGCTACGCCCCAAAGGGCCGTAACCTACGCCCAGTCAAAATATAACTAGCGTAACCTACGCCCCATAGGGCCATAGGTTACGCCCCTTACTGGGCAGCAACACGACCAACAGCAGTTTATGCAGAAAATCAAGAACCAAAACCCTATATCACTTGAACCACAACCCTAAATCGCATTGCAAGATTAAAGGACTCATTTTGAAGCTACATTTGACATTCTAATGCATAAATACACTTACCCAAACCTATTTTTCCATCCATAACATCACCAAATTCTCCAAATCGATCAAAACCTAGCCAAACCCTAATTTGACCCAAAACTCATTTTAAGGCGATTTAGAACTTGTAAATGTACGAGATGACTAGAAACGAGTAAACTAACATAAATAGAAGTAAATGGGATGAATTAGACTTACCAAAACTTCCTTCTTGAGCTCAAACCCGAAATTAGGTCAAATGGGTTAAAATGCAGGAACTTCCACCTTTGATTCTTCAATATGACGATAATGTGGTATGGATGGCGATGATTCTAGCGTTATATCAGTTTCAAAACACCAATCGATGCTAGAGAGGTGAAGGAATGAAATGAAATGGTTTCCTTGCCTTTTTACTTGAGAGAAAGAGAGAAAAGATAGATAGATAAGAAATGAAAGGGGGAGAAAGAGATATGGGGAGAAATGGGTCAAATGTGGCTGGTGGGTCGTGGACTACCCACGGGCCGACCCGTTTCTCTTCTCAAGCCAAATTACAATCGTTACCCAATTGAACACCGATCAAAACATATTATCGACCCGAATATAACACATAGTCATTTAATTCATAAAACGACTCAAATACTTCATTAATTTATATTGTTAGTCATATTACACATAAAGTCAATGGGTCAAAATTTACGGATGTTACATTATTCCCCCGTTAAAAGAATTTCGTCCCGAAATTCAACAAAACACTAATTACTAAATAAATGCGGATACTTAGACTTCATATGATCCTCTCGCTCCCAAGTGAACTCGGCTCCACGTCTAGCATTCCATCTAACCTTAACAATCGTGTAGCGTTTATTCTTGAGTTTCTTGTCTTGACGATCCAAGATCTCTACCGGCTCTTCAACAAAATTAAGATTCGAATCCACCCTAATCTCGTCCATGGGCACATGATGTGTATGGTCCGCCAAACACTTACGTAGGTTGCAAATATGAAACACATCATGCACACCACTAAGCTCTTGTGGTAATTCTAATCGGTAGGCAACCTTTCCAACCCGTTCAAGAATCTTGAAAGGACCAATATACCATGGCGCAAGTTTTCCCCGCTTCACAAAACGTACAACACCTTTCCAAGGTGACACTTTCAAAAGTACATAATCACCAATTTCAAACTCCAACGGTCTCCGCCTCACATCGGCATACTTCTTTTGACGTTCACGGGCCAATTGCAACTTCTCCTTAATTTGAGATATTACCTTAGTCGTTTCAATCACAATTTCTGGCCCGATAAGTTGACTCTCTCCAATTTCCGCCCAAGCTAGAGGAGAACGACATATCCTACCATATAATGCTCTAAAGGGCGCCATTTGAATGGTAGCATGATAACTATTGTTGTATGAAAACTCAACTAGCGGCAAATGGTCTTCCCAACTTCCACCGAAATCAATTGCACAAGCCCTCAGCATGTCTTCAAGTGTTTGAATGGTTCTCTCGGTTTGTCCATCCGTTTGAGGGTGAAATGCCGTGCTCATGTCGAGTCGAGTACCCATTGCTTTTTGAAAGGCTTCCCAAAAGTTCGATTTGAAACGGGCATCTCTATCCGAAATGATAGAAATCGGCACTCCATGTTTAGATATTACTTCCTTGATGTACAAACGAGCCAAAGTGTCAAATTTATCGGTTTCACGAATGGCTAAAAAGTGAGCCGACTTCATTAACCGATCTACTATCACCCAAATCGTGTCACGACCGCTTCTCGTCTTCGATAGTTTAGTAATGAAGTCCATTGAAATATGTTCCCACTTCCATTCGGGCATCACCGGTTGTACCAATAATCCGGGTGGTTTCTTGTGATCGGCCTTAACTTGTAAGCAAGTAAGACACTCACTCACATACTTAGCCACATCACGCTTCATGCCCGGCCACCAATACAAGTTTTTCAAGTCAAAGTACATCTTATCCGACCCGGGATGGACCGAATAAGGCGATTGGTGAGCTTCATTCATAATAAGTGTTCTTAAGTTACCGAAAATAGGAACCCAAAGTCTTTCAACCATGTATAGCCCATTATCATTCTTTCGGTCGAATTGTTGTTCCATGCCATCTAGGTTCTCGTCTCCAAAGTTTTCCGGTAGGGTGGCTTGAATTTGGGCTTCAATGATTCGGTCACGAATATTTGGCCTCACCGTGAGGCTCATAGCTCTAGCCCGTCTCGGCATTACTCTCTCCTTTCTACTCAAGGCATCGGCTACAACATTTGCCTTGCCCGGATGATAACGGATGTCACAGTCATAATCACTAAATAGTTCAAGCCAACGCCTTTGCCTCATATTCAAATCACTTTGGTTAAAGATGTGTTGAAGACTTTTGTGATCGGTATAAATCACACATTTGGTGCCATAGAGATAATGTCTCCAACACTTCAAAGCAAACACAACCACTCCCAATACCAAATCATGAGTCGGGTAGTTCTTCTCATGCGCCTTCAATTGACGGGAGGCATAAGCAGTGACTTTACCTCTTTGCATAAGAACACAACCCAAACCTTTCCCCGAGGCATCACAATAAACAACAAAATCTTCAATTCCATCCGGTAGTGTCAAAATAGGAGCATCGCATAGCATATCTTTAAGAGTTTGGAAGGCGTTTTCCTGTCTTTCGCCCCATTCAAAGGTTCTCTCCTTTTGAGTCAAGAGAGTGAGTGGTTGCGCAATACGGGAGAAATTTTCAATAAATCTTCTATAGTAACCCGCCAATCCAAGAAATTGGCGGATCTCGGATGGCGTTTCGGGTCTTCTCCAATTCTTGACCGCTTTAATCTTGCTTGGGTCCACATGAATACCATCCTTGCTCACTACGTGACCAAGGAAGTGGACCTCTTCCAACCAAAACTCACACTTGGAGAACTTAGCATACAATTTCTCTTTCCTTAGTAGTTCAAGCACTTCACGCAAGTGCTCAACATGCTCCTCCTTCGTCTTCGAGTATACAAGTATGTCATCAATGAACACAATGACAGACTTGTCTAAGTATGGTTGACACACCCGGTTCATCAAGTCCATGAACACCGCTGGTGCATTAGTCAACCCAAAAGGCATCACGGTGAATTCAAAGTGGCCATACCTTGTGCAAAAAGCCATCTCGGGAATATCATCTTCATGTACCCGGAGTTGATGATAACCCGAGCAAAGATCTATTTTTGAGAAGTTGATCGTTGTCGTTGGATCGATCAAAAATGTAAACTAATTACCAATAACTAGTATGGATAAGTCGAGTATCGTATCCTCAGGGAATCATGGGAAAGTGTTGAACAATTTACAAACTTGATTAAACTAGGCATAAACTTAAAATTGATTGTTGGATTGATTTGATTAAAACAAAAAATGATTGTAAACTTAGCAATAGAATTTAATAATAAAAAGGTAAGACCATTCTTATGATCCCAATTACGTTTTCAAAAGTATAACCTAACTTATATCCGTTGGAAATCACATAGACATGATTCGTTTTAATGCTTGGAATGAATGAACGTTAAGGACTAATTGATTAGGTTGTGATGATTCACGATAATGAAAACCGAGTAATTGACACAACTAAATTATCTATTCAAAAATCAGATTACAAGTGATAAGAGATTCTTCCAATAATTAATGATTAACAATAAATTGAAACCAAAAGATAGATGGAAATCATTCAAGGTTAAAAACATGTAATCATTCATTCAAATCCAAACAACATTAGATGCAAAACACAATTAAGAATTAAACATCTAATCCAACATAAATATAAGAAAGGTTGAATACAATTGTCTTACATAATTGTTCACATAAGAATGATCTAAAGAGAGATTAGCCTTCCATGTTCATCAATGAATCTTCAATTTGGATTGTCATCTCCATGATCTTGTGATTGAATGATGATTTGATGATGATTTTGGGGCTTGGGAATGGTGGATTGCTGCTCTAGATCTCAGGAATTAGGGCTTGTGTGTGTGTTTTTTTGTAAGTCCTTATATACCCCCAAGTTACAATTAAAACCCTTAAAATTCGACTTCTGATCAGTGGCTGGCGTAACCTACGCCCCATCTGGGCGTAAGGTACGCCTGTTGTTGCTTCTGGGTTTCACTGGCGTAAGCTACGCTCGATCTGGGTGTAAGCTACGCTTCATGAACTTTTGCCTGGCGTAAGGTACGCCTATCCTGGGCGTAAGTTACGCCCTTTGTAACTTCGAATTTCCAGATTTCCAGATTTTGGTTCTTGAATCACTTGACTTATTTCTTGACTTTGCTTGACCCGTTTATGTTCCATTTAACGTCAAGTTATCACTAAACACCTGAAACACTTAAACAAACATAAAACGCACTACTCGTCTATTAACAAGCACAAAGTGGTCCAATTTTATCCATTAAGATCATGTCTTTTAGGCGTTTATCACATTCCCCAACTTAATCCTTTTTCGTCCCGAAAAAGACATTCATTATGTGACAAGCTAATTTACAATCCTATAATACTTCCTATCACCAAAGAAACACTATATAGGAGTTATATCAATTATACATGTTTGTAAAACTCAACCCTCAAGTAATCTTCAAAGTACACTTGGGTGAAACTAAGCAATGCAAACCAAACCACATAACACAATCAACTCATAAGACTTACAAATATCAAAAGATTTACGACTAGCAAATAGAAATATATAAATGTGCAATTAAACCTAAATTAAACCTAATAAACCTCAAGTTTGCCACAATACATGCATTACACTCTCACAATGTGCACTCCCCTCGGTTCATATTTTGGGTGAATTAGCAAAAGATATGCCAATATATCTATATGAAGCTCACAACTCATTATTACACACTAAAAGTCATAGGCTAGTACACAAATCGAACCAAGACCTCATAACTCAAACTATCACTTCGGTATTCATACAAAATTGATGGAAATATGGAATGAAACACGGTAATGATTCTCATTTGGGCGATTTACTAGAATGATTTTGGAACATTTCACTTTTGATTCTCTTTTTGATCAACTTTACATGGATAATTGAATTGGTTTTCATTTATGACCATATACTTTGACTTTTCAACCGGATTTTGCAATTTTGACTTTGACTTTGTTCTTTCTTTCGATTCTTCATAAACAACACAACTTTGAACAATTAACGAATTTCATGACGAGGTGGAGTGGAATATGGATTGAATTGTATGATTGTTTTGTGATTTTAAGCACATAATCCAAGTTAGAGGTCTCGACACGGTAAGTGCACTAGTTCTAACCTAGTGTACAATAATGGTTCACACAATATGATCATCACGAGAATTTAAGCTATGCTAACAATCTAACCAATCATTGACGAGGCTTTTTCTCTCATTAAATTGAAGGATATAACGGATATATAAAGTGTGATACATGCATTGGAGCTCACAATTGGCATATTACCCATATTTGCACATTTGTATGTTTTTACTTGCTAGCAACTCTATCAAGACGCTCATAAGTCAACCATGTCATGCAATCTAATCTACACTACCTAGCCCCACTTACATGTACAAATCCAATCACAAGAAAATCTCATTTTACAACCATGTATAGCTAATATAACTCGAATATTTTGTCCCTAAGGGTCAATTTCATATCACAAGAAAGTAAATCAACATCTAAACTAGAAACATTATTGAAATTAACACACAAATTAAATCTACCTATGAAATTGAAAATGCCAAAACACAAAATAAACACATAGTCACACAATAAGAACAGAAAGATAAATGGAAGGTACCAATCACCGCCGTCCAAAGATCGACTCCATTAGGCCCCGATATAGAGATTGGGCCTCAAATGGATCAGAGGCTGCTGGTGGTGGATCATTCGAGCTCCCCTCAACCCGTCCAACACAAGAATGTCTCGGGAACCACTCAGAATCGTGGCTCTGAGGATAATATGGATGAGCAGTGGAAACATAGCAGTCATATCCCACATGCTCCTCTCATAGGATGTCCACTGATTATAATCACTAGGCTGCTCATAACCAAAACTCGGCCCAGAACCTCCTATCCCAGCTCCTAACAAACCATCTCTTCTTCCTTCAAAACCCCCTCTAGCTGCACTAGACTCAGCCATCTCATTAGCACGCATTTCTTCCATCTGTGCTATCGCCTCCTCCCTAGTAACCCCAGCCTTTGGAGCTATCAAATACCCATAGGTTTTCAAATCCTTAAGGAGTTTAAACTGCGGATAATCCTGAAACTCCCACTCATTCCCTTTCAACAACCTCTTCATGGAATAAGGAGCATTACTCAAATACTCCATATTGGTCTCCTTTAGGACTACCTTGTGAATTTGGAGGAGACGGGCAATGAGTTTCGGGTGAGGAATGACAAGTTTGTTTCTTTTGTTTCTTGCATCCCAAATGTTAGACATTACAATTTGTCTAAACGATAAGGCTAGGTTTCCCGTGACCAAGGCATATAACACAAGAACATCATGGTGCCTAACCATGCTCTTGTCACTAGTTCGGGGGCACACATTCCAACTCAAAATTGACATAATTAACCGGGGCAGTGGTTTCAACAATGCACGCTCCATCCTAAAGGTTGTACTCAAATTGTCTCTTGTAACATCAAAAACCTCAACAAACATATCAATCCAATTATTAGGTGTTTCTACCCCTGTTAAATACTTCTCAGCCACATAATCAAAAGCCCTCCCCGAAGTAGCACCCGTGTCAAATTTGGCTATCTTATCCAAGGTAGCAAAAGACATTGTTACCTTTTTCCCATTAACCGTGCCTACTAACTTAGAAGTCACCGGGGGGTTATTACCGGGAGTCAATTCTAAAGTACCCAACCAATTAATGATGCCATCTAAATAAATCTCAGCATGATCACCATTACTCCAAGTTAACACTTGTTTCCATCCCATTTGTTCAAACGCTTCAACCATCCCAAACCCCCTAAATTCCGATAAGACAAGGGTTCTTTCACCCAACAATTGATCCATCAAATTTTTGGCTTCAGCCATCTTTTCTTTAAATAAAATCAACTGCCATTCATCGGGTAAATTACATAAAGGCATACCTTGCCTCCATTCGGGTTTTTCGTTGTCAACCTCCATCTCTTCACTCGCCTGTGGTGAGTTTCTTTCTTCTTCTGACGATGATGATTCCTCTTGAGCCAATTGCCTTTTCTTCTTGCTTGGTTGTTGACTAGATGAAGAATCACCTTTCTTGCTTAGACTCTTGATGAATTTCCCTGCTGCTTTCTTCATCTTTAATCTTACAAACGAATCTGAAATTGAACAAATAACGATAGGGGTTTTGTAGCTCTCGAAAAATTATGCACTTTGGACCCAAAAATTGTTGAAATTGATGGAGAATTGAGAGAGATATGGTTGATTGAATGGTTAGGGTTCTTGAAAAATTATTGGAGAAGAAAAGGATTTGAGAGAGAGAGAGAGAGAGATCGACTGAAATCAAAGAAGGTGAAAAATAATTCAGTTTGTGGTTGTAAATAAAAAGGGTTTTCAATTTTTGGATCTTTATTAAATAAAAAAAAATCGATCTGGCCCTGACCGTAACTTACGCCAGAAGATAGCGTAACCTACGCCCCATTATTTTAGACTTACCGTAACTTACGCCCAAAGACCCCGTAACCTACGCCCGGTCAGAATCCTGAACTACTTGATTATCAACAAGCGTAACCTACGCATGGGATCGCCGTAACCTACGCTCGGTCTGTTTTGTGCTGCCGTAACTTACGCTCAAGCTGGGCGTACCTTACGCCCCTCCAGAAAATGCAATTTTGGCGTAAGGTGGGCGTAAAGTGGGCCGTAAACAGTAAGTTTTTGGCGTAAGGTCCATTTGACACTTCCAGGGGACCGTAAGGTACGCCCCTAGGGCCGTAGCTTACGCCCCTTATGAAAAAAAATTTGACTTTTTTTTTTTTTTTAACTACAGCCACAAACAACTTTGTAAAACTTTATTTTTGCAAATGTTTATAAAAAATAACTCCCTTCCCCAACTTAAAGGTACATTGTCCCCAATGTACACCCGAAATTAGAAATGAGTTAAACGATTCGACAAATTGCAAAAACGTTCACTTTTTCACCCAAACCGACCTTCCCCAACTTAATTTTCAAGCATAGGTGCTGAGAATTAAGTTCCTTGTGTGATTAAGCAACAAAAATAACTACACAAAATTAAAACGAAAATGAAAACGTACCGAATTTGAAGCTATAAACAAACAAACAACGGGTTGCCTCCCGTTTAGCGCTAAGTTTATTGTCCTCAGCCCGACATTACCTCAATTGATGTTCAAGCAACCTCATAGGATGGTGGACTTGAGATGAAGTTCACCATTTCCTTTGTAGCTCCATTGATGTCGGTTGCATCCAAATACGGCTTCAAACGGTGTCCATTGACCATTTGCTTCACACCATCTTTTGGATCTTCAATCTCAATCTCTCCAAACTTTCCGACTCTTGTGATAGTATAAGGACCCATCCACTTGCTTTTGAGCTTTCCCGGAAAAAACTTGAGTCTTGAATTGTAAAGCCAAACCTTTTGGCCAACTTCGAACACCTTCTTCTTCAATTTGGCATCATGAACCACTTTCATCTTGTCTTTATAGGTTGATGCACATTCATATGCCTCATTTCTTAATTCCTCCAATTTGCACAATTGCAACTTTCTTTCTTTGCCTGCATTCTCAAAATCCATGTTAACGGTCTTAACAGCCCATAATGCCCTATGTGCTAGTTCCATTGGAAGATGACAACCCTTCCCATAAACCAACCGGTAAGGAGTAGTGCCAATAGGTGTCTTAAAAGCGGTTCGGTAAGCCCATAAAGCATCATTGAGTTTGGTTGACCAATCTTTTCTATCGGGTCTTACCGTCTTTTGCAAAATTTCTTTAATTTGCCTATTGGACACTTCAACTTGCCCACTTGTTTGTGGGTGATATGGAGTGGCAATCCGGTGGTTTATGCCATACCGTTTGAGAAGTTTTCCAAACTGAAATTTTTTGAAATGAGACCCCCCGTCGCTTATGATCACACGAGGGATTCCAAATCTTGAGAAAATGTTGCTTTGGACAAACTTGCACACAACGGTATGGTCATTGGTCTTGGTGGCTATGGCTTCTACCCATTTCGACACATAATCTACCGCCACCAAAATATAGTAATTACCAAAAGAATTAGGGAAAGGACCCATAAAATCAATGCCCCAAACATCAAATATATTAACAACTAAAATGGGTTGCATGGGCATCTCGATTCTCTTAGTAATACTACCTAGTTGTTGACACCTAACACATTTTTTAACAAATTCAGCGGCATCCTTAAAAATGCTAGGCCAAAACAAACCACACATAAGAACCTTATAACCTGTCTTTTGGCCGCTGAAATGACCTCCACATGCAAATGAGTGTGCATGAGTTAACACCTCTTGAATCTCCTCATCCGGAACACATCTTCTCACCAATTGATCCGGGACAACTTTGAACAAATCCGGCTCATCCCAAATGTATTGCTTGGCTTGTGCAAGGAATTGTTGCTTCTTTCTCTTGGCCCAATGCTCCGGTAGCTTACCTGCGGACAGAAAATTCACAATATTTGCATACCAAGGAACAACAGAAACAGTTAGTAAATATTCATCCGGAAATGTCTCGTTGATCTCCTTGGTTGAATCATCATCCATAACTTGAATTCTTGACAAGTGGTCCGCCACCACATTCTCACTTCCTTTCTTATCTCGGATCTCCAAATCAAACTCTTGTAGTAGCAAGATCCATCTAATTAGCCTTGGCTTTGCATCCTTCTTTTCCATCAAATGCTTAACCGCGCTATGATCTGTGTACACTATAACTTTGCTACCACAAATATAAGAACGAAACTTGTCAAGAGCATAGACAACCGCAAGCAATTCCTTTTCGGTGGTGGTATAATTCAACTGGGCATCCGATAAAGTCTTGCTTGCATAATAAATCACAACGGGTTTCTTGTCCACCCGTTGTCCCAAAACAGCCCCAATGGCAAAGTCACTTGCATCACACATGATTTCAAATGGCATGGACCAATTAGGTGATTGCAAAATGGGGGCTTCAACCAATTTCTCTTTCAAGGTTTCAAAAGCTTTTAAACATTCATTATCAAACACAAATGGCACATCTTTCAACAACAAATTACACAATGGTTTGGTAATGACACTAAATCCTTTTATAAACCTTCTATAAAATCCGGCATGTCCAAGAAAAGAACGGACACCCTTGACATTGGTTGGAGGGGGTAAAGTAGAAATGACTTTGATTTTGGCCCGGTCAACTTCCATGACTTTACTTGAAATCACATGACCCAAAACCGTCCCCTCTTGAACCATGAAGTGGCTCTTTTCCCAACTTAAGACCAAGTTTGTTTCAACACATCTTTTCAAAACTTTGGTTAGCTCATTAAGACAATTATCAAAGGTTTGGCCAAAAATTGAAAAATCATCCATAAAGATCTCTAAAGAATCACCGACCATATCTGAAAAGATACTCATCATGCACCTTTGGAAGGTGGCTGGAGCATTACATAACCCGAATGACATTCGCCTAAAGGCAAAAGTTCCATAGGTACATGTAAATGTGGTCTTATGTTGGTCATCGGGATGAATAGCAATTTGGTTGTAACCTGAATAGCCATCTAGAAAACAATAAAATTGCTGACCTGCAAGCTTTTCGATGATTTGATCAATGAATGGCAATGGGAAATGATCCTTGGAAGTAGCGGTGTTCAACTTTCGGTAGTCAATGCAAACCCTCCACCCGGTGATGGGTCGGGTTGCAATTTGCTCACCTCTATCTCCTTTAACCACTTGAATCCCAGCTTTCTTAGGTACCGTTTGTGTTGGACTTACCCATGTACTATCCGAAATTGGGTAAATAGTTCCAACATCCAACCACTTTAGCACCTCTTTCTTCACCACTTCACGCATATGAGGATTCAATCTCCTTTGAGCATCACGTGAAGGCTTTGCTTCAGAATCGGTGATTATCTTATGCATCACAATTGATGGACTAATGCCTTTCAAATTGGCAATTGTCCATCCAATGGCCGCCTTATATTCCTTGAGCACCTTAAGTAATGCTCTTTCTTGCATTTCTTCCAAATTTGATGCAATGATCACCGACAAAGTTTGTTTATCTCCCAAAAATGCATACTTCAAATGAGATGGGAGCTCTTTCAACTCAACTTGTGGTGGACTTTCAATGGATGGCTTGAGATGGGTGTCAATATGGTCCGGTAGACTCTCCACCAAATGAGTCCATGGTGGTCTACCTTCTTGAATTGCCATAATCTCCCAATCCTTTTCCTCCTTCTTCAATGTTTCACTATGCTCCAAGATTAACCTGTCAACCAAAGCACAATTCTCCCGTGTGTCTTCCTCATTTTCATGAGGAATGCACTCATCAATGACGTCCGCCATAAAGCATTCGTCACTAACTACGGGGTTAGGAACACTAGCAAAAACATTCAATCTTATCTTACGGTTGCCAAAAGTCATTTCAACCGTACCCCTTCTACAATCAATTAATGCATTAGCGGTGGCCAAAAAGGGTCTACCCATGATGATTGGGTTGCCTAACATTACCGCTTGGTGCAAAATCAAGTACCAAAAAGTCTACGGGGTAATAGAAGTCCTCCACCTTAACAATCACATCTCGGACAATTCCTCTAGGAAGTTTAAGGGACAAATCAGCCATCACCAAGGTGTGTCGACTTTTTCCAACGGTCCAAAGTCATATTGGTCATACAAACTTCCCGGAAGAATGCTCACACCCGCCCCCATATCCAAAAGTGCCTTGTTCATTTTGAAATCACCAACTTGAATAGTAATTAAAGGCGCTCCCGGATCTTGGAGTTTAGGTGGGAGTATACCCATCACAACGGCACTAACTTCCTCATTTAAAATAATTTTCTTTGGAAGCTTATGATGCCATTTTTGGGTACACAAATCCTTAAGATACTTAGCATAAGCCGGAACTTGCTTGATTATGTCAATAAGAGGTATATTGATTTTCACTTGTTTAAAAATTTCCCACATTTCTTCCTCATGGGGACCTCTTTTCTTAAGTGTAGGCCTAAGTTTTGGATCAATCAAAGCCAAAGGAAAAGGAATGGTATTATCCTCCATATCCCTTCCTTGTTTTTCAGAAAATTTACCACTAGACCTATTATTTTCTACCTCTTTAAAAGACACTTTTTTATTTGATTTAGGTAGAACAAGTTCCGGTTCATGCTCACTATCTTCATTCTCATCAACATCCTCCACCACACCATCAACAAGTGATGATGGAGGCACAACTTTATTATCATAAACTTTACCACTACGAAGAAGACTTACATTGTTTATCTCCACATTCTTGACATTCTTTGAGCCGCCACTTTGATGTTGTGGATTGATCTTCGTATCACTTGGTAGCTTCCCCGGATTCTTCCTCAATTCTGATACATCTCCGCCAATTGCCCAACTTGCTTTTGCAAACTCTCAACCGTTTTATCCCGAATCTCATTCTTCCTATCCATCTCTTTCAAGTAATCCATAATCTCCCGGGTTGACACATCATTACCTCCCGAAGGCCCACCTTGGTTAGTACCTTGTTGATAGTTCCTTGGGTAGCCTCTATTGAATCCTCCCTGATTTTGACCACCTTGGTAATTCCCTTGGTTGTAATTTTGGCCTTGAAATGGTTGAGATGGTGCCCCACTGTTTTGGTTATTTCCTTGAAAGTTCGGGTTGAGTTGGTTTGAAGAATTGCCATATCTAAAGTTTGGATGATTTCTCATCCCTGGATGATAAGTGTTGGAGTTCATGTCATATTGCTTCTTCTCTCCATACACTTGATTCACTTCTTCAATTTGATCCAAGTCTAATGGGCATTGCAAAGCCGAATGTCCCAACTCATCACACATTTCACAAATCGGATAGTCTTGAGATACTTGATAAACACCCCGATTTTCAGCCTTCCCCAACTTAGCAAACTTTTGCTCCAAGGCTTCAAGTCTATCTTTTGTAGCTTGATCACTAGTTGATGAAGAGGCTATTGGACGTCTTGCTCTCCTATTCGATTGAGCTTGCCTTTTTGAATTCACACTCATCTTTTCTAAGAACTCCCAATCAACATCTTCGGGATTAGTCAAGAAAGTGCCATTGCTAATTGAATTCACATCTCTCTTTTCTTCCGATAGCAAACCATCATAGAAAGCCGTGATCAATTCCCATTTAGCAATTCCATGATGAGGACACACTCTCAACAACTCATTAAACCCTCTTAAAAGCTTCATAAAATGTTTCACCCGATTGTTGCTGAAAAGTTCTTATCGAATTCCTTGCATCACTAGTCTTTTGCATGGTGTAATACTCATCCAAAAATTGTTGTTGCATTTCAGCCCATGAAAAGATACTACCCGATGGCAATGTCAAGAACCATTGCTTTGCTTTATCCTTCAAAGTAAACTGAAAAAGAACTAGCTTAACCTCATCCGGTGAAAATCCTTGGCCTCCAATAGTTCCATATATCGCCTCAAACTCCGACAAGTGCAAGTAAGGCTCTTCCGCCGCCATCCCATGAAAACTTGGCAAAATACTCAAACATTGAGGTCTAACCTCAAATGCTCTACCCCTCAACACCGGTGGTACTATAGGTGAAGCATTAACGGCTATGGCGGGTCGAAAATGACTATCAACTCCTTGTGGTGAAGGTTGATAGTTTATATGTGGAATGGCCCGGTTATGCGGTTGGTAATTTGGATACCCTTGGTAGTTTGGTTGAGCTACATGATGGTTAAGGCGATGGGGTGGACCTTGAGGACGAACCCTTGGTCCTTGGTTTATGTAGTGAGGTTGGTTATGTTGGGGTTGGTTGTATTGATGATATTGACGATTTTGTGGTGGCCCATAATCTCCCCCATGGTTCCAATCATACCCATCCGAATTATTATCAAACCTCCCGTCATCCCAAAGATTCACCCTATCATGAAGCCTATCATAAAACGACCCATCCGCATCCCGTGATGCATCTCCAATATGAGTTGGTGTTCTAGGTCGGTTTTGAGTTGTGTGACCACTCCTCATTGATGGGGTTGGGTTTCGTGGTGGAGTTTGATCTCGGTTATTTGGTTCAGGGTTGGTTTGTTCTTGAACTATGGGTTGGACGGTTGGTTGTGGATTTGATTGATCACTCATGTTTGCACGGTGAAGTTTCCTATTCCTTCTAGCTGCTTTCTCAATTTTCGGATCAAACAACAAAGGTGATGTCTTCTTGGAATACCTCGTATGCATACACGACCTATAACCTGCACACAATCAATACACCTAGCGTAATTCTGAAATACAAGAATGAGAAATGAAACAAACAAGCACTGAAACAAAACAAAACTAAGCTAAATATTTTTGGATTTTTCTGAAAATTTTACGAAACTAAATTAAAAACAAAATTTCAACACTTTGCACACCGATTCCCCGGCAGCGGCGCCAAAATTTGATCGTTGTCGTTGGACCGATCAAAAATGTAAACTAATTACCAATAACTAGTATGGATAAGTCGAGTATCGTATCCTCAGGGAATCATGGGAAAGTGTTGAACAATTTACAAACTTGATTAAACTAGGCATAAACTTAAAATTGATTGTTGGATTGATTTGATTAAAACAAAAAATGATTGTAAACTTAACAATAGAATTTAATAATAAAAAGGTAAGACCATTCTTATGATCCCAATTATGTTTTCAAAAGTATAACCTAACTTATATCCGTTGGAAATCACATAGACATGATTCGTTTTAATGCTTGGAATGAATGAACATTAAGGACTAATTGATTAGGTTGTGATGATTCACGATAATGAAAACCGAGTAATTGACACAACTAAATTATCTATTCAAAAATCAGATTACAAGTGATAAGAGATTCTTCCAATAATTAATGATTAACAATAAATTGAAAACCAAAAGATAGATGGAAATCATTCAAGGTTAAAAACATGTAATCATTCATTCAAATCCAAACAACATTAGATGCAAAACACAATTAAGAATTAAACATCTAATCCAACATAAATATAAGAAAGGTTGAATACAATTGTCTTACATAATTGTTCACATAAGAATGATCTAAAGAGAGATTAGCCTTCCATGTTCATCAATGAATCTTCAATTTGGATTGTCATCTCCATGATCTTGTGATTGAATGATGATTTGATGATGATTTTGGGGCTTGGGAATGGTGGATTGCTGCTCTAGATCTCAGGAATTAGGGCTTGTGTGTGTGTTTTTTTGTAAGTCCTTATATACCCCCAAGTTACAATTAAAACCCTTAAAATTCGACTTCTGATCAGTGGCTGGCGTAACCTACGCCCCATCTGGGCATAAGGTACGCCCTTTGTAAAACTGCCCAGCGTAACCTACGCCCCATCTGGGCGTAAGGTACGCCTGTTGTTGCTTCTGGGTTTCACTGGCATAAGCTACGCTCGATCGATATTCCAACGTCTCTCACTATTTTATTGTAACTCACGTTACGAGCCGTTTGCTCATTTCACACCTCCGTATTGCCGTTCTCATTATCATCCCACTACGTAGTATTGCTCTAGGCAAGATTGACAGCCCGCAACGATTACATACGATAAATCTCCAGTCGCCTCAAGAAGTGAGCGACATTCGTAACCTTTTTCTTTTTCGAAGTTTCTAATCCAGGGGAATTTTAGGGAACCGAGGAATGGATGCCCCTATCCCTAGAGTTAAAAGCTCGCATGAAACCAAGAAATCGTGATAAAATCTTGTTTGAATTTCCCACATTATATGTCTCCATGTAGACACCCTTACTGTTGGTCTATCCATTTATACTACCGTATGAATGATCGAACTTCGAGGACGAAGTTTCAGTTAAGGGGGTAATGATGTAACAACCCTCAGAATCCCGACTAGGATAATTTACTTGACTTGTCTAGACAATTATCCCTAGAGGTTTATTAAGAGAATTGACCTTCCAGACACTTAAGGCATAGTGATAATTGCCCTCTAGTTCAATGAAATACCGTAAATGACTAGCTATCTTAGAAATGCCATAAACAATAACAATAATCATGCAAGACAATCCCAATCTATAAACTAGTTCTAATTGAACTTGATGAATTGTCAATAAACCAAAAACTTCATTTCAAGAACTCAAGTTATAAAAATATTTGTACAAGACTCACAAGTTGTGACAACAATCAACAATCTTATAAATATCCAACAACTCAAACACCAAGCTAATTAAAGTACATTTGAACACAAAAATATAATTACCATCTCAGAAACTTATTTATAAACCATGTCTTTAAAACACTACATAACTAGTAAATATTTATACAAGAACATATACATACACTTATATTCTTGCAAGAACTAATATATACACCCAATACAAAATACCTACATAGACATACATATATATGCATATTGACATGAGTGTAAGACTCTTATATAATTTTTCCTTACAAAATTTGTAATTTTTCTTGCCAAAAATTCGGCCAAACACCCCCTCCCCCATGTACACTCCACCAATCACCATTCAACTAGCCACATGATACCCTTAAACTCCCAAGGTTAACTTAACCTACCATCACACCCCACACTTCACACTTCCCCTTTCATTTTACACACACTTCTCTCTCTCACTCTCAAAACTCTTCTTCTTCCTCTTTTTCTTTAAGATTTTCGGCCCAAAGAAACAAGAAAAACAAAGACAAAAATCAAATCTAAACAAAGATAATAATAAAGGGTTGTTAAGGATTAAACAAGGGTTGATTCAAGTAAGATTTAAGGGTTATTTTAAGCTTGAAATAAGGGTTGTATGGAGCATATAGGCCACGAAAAATCTGCCATAAATCCATCATCAAAACCAAGTTCAAGAGGGTATAATCTTCATCCTTTTTACTAGATTTAATCTTGTTCTTGTTTATATTCAAAGGTTTTATCAAAAGTTTATGTTTTCTTCTTGATTTCTTTGTTATATACACTTGATGAAGGCAAAGTTGATAGGATCTTTCTCCTCATGCATATGCATGTCGAAATCTATGAGAAAGATCCAAGGATTCAACAAGTTTAAGACCCAAAAATGTTGTTATAGATTAGTAGCTTTTAAAGTGATTTTCCTTTTGATAGATCTATATGTTTTTGTATATTTTGAAGAATATATTTCTGAGATTTTTTCATTAAAAAGATGTTTTTATGTTGTTGAAAGTTAGATCTATAAAGATTGGTATTGAAAAGTGTTGATTTGAATGAATGCATGTTAGATCTAAGAAAGTTGAATCTTGTTGTTGGATTATGAGATGGATGAACTTGTATTAAGTGAAAAATATGTTAAAAGAGGTATAATAATCTGGAAATTTGATGTTAAGAGGTATAAAAATAAAGTATTAATCTTGTAAATGATGAACTCAAGTGTTAATAAAGCAAGAATGGTCATTGGTGAGTTGTTTGGACCCAAATACTTTCTGACAGAATTATTCTTCTGTCTTTGGACGGATGAACTGAACATATGAGGGCCGTTTCAAACAAAACTTTCAAAATAAAAGTTGTAGATAAAAGAGTTAAGTTTAACCTCCAACTGGAATCACTCAAAAATACTAAACCAAACCAAAGATATGATTTTTCTACCAAAAGTGGTCAAAACTGGATTTTTGTCTTAATGTTGAGTCAACTTTGACGATTTTTAATTTCTTAACTAATAGGTTTCAGAAGTTTAAACCTGGTGTGAACTGAGTTCAAAGTGTCCCTAATGTAAAATAAAATTGGGGGATTTTTCTTAAATGTTCATCATCGAAATCTTTTATAAAATATTTCGGGTCGCATAGCAGCAAGCATTCTGACCAACTTTGGTTTTGTAATTTTTAGAGGTAGTAAACAATGTCTAAAAATTTAGCAAAAAATTCACATAAATATAGGACACATATATGTCTCTGTATAAAAATCACCAATTTCCAAATAATTCAACTCAACCAAGAATGACTACTCAACATTTTATAAAAATAAGTGTTAAAAACAGAAAATTCCAAGTAAAAGTTTTTCACAACAAATATACATACACTTATATTCTTGCAAGAACTAATATATACACCCAATACAAAATACCTACATAGACATACATATATATGCATATTGACATGAGTGTAAGACTCTTATATAATTTTTCCTTACAAAATTTGTAATTTTTCTTGCCAAAAATTCGGCCAAACACCCCCTCCCCCATGTACACTCCACCAATCACCATTCAACTAGCCACATGATACCCTTAAACTCCCAAGGTTAACTTAACCTACCATCACACCCCACACTTCACACTTCCCCTTTCATTTTACACACACTTCTCTCTCTCACTCTCAAAACTCTTCTTCTTCCTCTTTTTCTTTAAGATTTTCGGCCCAAAGAAACAAGAAAAACAAAGACAAAAATCAAATCTAAACAAAGATAATAATAAAGGGTTGTTAAGGATTAAACAAGGGTTGATTCAAGTAAGATTTAAGGGTTATTTTAAGCTTGAAATAAGGGTTGTATGGAGCATATAGGCCACGAAAAATCTGCCATAAATCCATCATCAAAACCAAGTTCAAGAGGGTATAATCTTCATCCTTTTTACTAGATTTAATCTTGTTCTTGTTTATATTCAAAGGTTTTATCAAAAGTTTATGTTTTCTTCTTGATTTCTTTGTTATATACACTTGATGAAGGAAAAGTTGATAGGATCTTTCTCCTCATGCATATGCATGTCGAAATCTATGAGAAAGATCCAAGGATTCAACAAGTTTAAGACCCAAAAGTGTTGTTATAGATTAGTAGCTTTTAAAGTGATTTTCCTTTTGATAGATCTATATGTTTTTGTATATTTTGAAGAATATATTTCTGAGATTTTTTCATTAAAAAGATGTTTTTATGTTGTTGAAAGTTAGATCTATAAAGATTGGTATTAAAAAGTGTTGATTTGAATGAATGCATGTTAGATCTAAGAAAGTTGAATCTTGTTGTTGGATTATGAGATGGATATGAACTTGTATTAAGTGAAAAATATGTTAAAAGAGGTATAATAATCTGGAAATTTGATGTTAAGAGGTATAAAAATAAAGTATTAATCTTGTAAATGATGAACTCAAGTGTTAATAAAGCAAGAATGGTCATTGGTGAGTTGTTTGGACCCAAATACTTTCTGACAGAATTATTCTTCTGTCTTTGGACGGATGAACTGAACATATGAGGGCCGTTTCAAACAAAACTTTCAAAATAAAAGTTGTAGATAAAAGAGTTAAGTTTAACCTCCAACTGGAATCACTCAAAAATACTAAACCAAACCAAAGATATGATTTTTCTACCAAAAGTGGTCAAAACTGGATTTTTGTCTTAATGTTGAGTCAACTTTGACGATTTTTAATTTCTTAACTAATAGGTTTCAAAAGTTTAAACCTGGTGTGAACTGAGTTCAAAGTGTCCCTAATGTAAAATAAAATTGGGGATTTTTCTTAAATGTTCATCATCGAAATCTTTTATAAAATATTTCGGGTCGCATAGCAGCAAGCATTCTGACCAACTTTGGTTTTGTAATTTTTAGAGGTAGTAAACAATGTCTAAAAATTTAGCAAAAATTCACATAAATATAGGACACATATATGTCTCTGTATAAAAATCACCAATGTCCAAATAATTCAACTCAACCAAGAATGACTACTCAACATTTTATAAAAATAAGTGTTAAAACAGAAAATTCCAAGTAAAAGTTTTTCACAACAAAATAAGCCAAAAGTCACAAGATTTCAACTTTAATCAACTCCAACAATCTTGTAACAAAAAGTATCATGAACCTACTGAGAATATGTCAAATAAAAGTTATAAAACTTAACTTTGTTATTAAATGGCAAGGACAAGCCTACAAATCACTAATTCGGTTCATACAAGCACTAACCGAAAGCTTTAATTTGCACTTATCACACCACCACCACTATCACAACTTAAGACACCAAAATATAATGAACATTTTGGAAATAATGAAATAAGGATGAAAATCCATTTTGACGCATTTGAATTGCTCGAAAAATAAGGCTTAAATCACTATTTCGGTAAACGATTTATAAGCTTAGAATCCTCAAAATGAGCGAGACACAAGAGAGGTTGAATTAATATGATTTTTCCCATGATAAAAGTTGCCTAAAAGGCCTGGGATTTTTAGCCAAAAAGTTGTGTGGTGATTTCTAAGAGTTTCTATTAATTATTAAATTTAAATGATAATTAAAAAGGTAAATAAATAAATAAATATATTATATAAATCATGAAATTGGTTAAATAATCACAACCAATGATGAAAGTGACTAAAACCTACTGGAGTAAAATCATTTTAAGTCAAAGAACAAATGTCATATAATTTAGAAATAATTAAGTAAGTGAAAATCACTAATTAATAACTATTTTTAAATTAATAGAAAAATTACATAAATAAATATATATATCACAATATTCTAAGTTAAAAAGCATAATAATCAGAATATAACCCAAATATAATTAGCCACAAATTATAAAGGCAAGTGAGGTACTTAAAGTATTTTTAAAGAATTATTTGGTTAATAAATCAAGAAAATGAATAAATAATTAATTAAATAATATTAAATTAAATACATAGTCATAAATCAGAAAGTATTCATAAATACTAATATTATGAAGTTACTAATGTCAAATATTATAATTAAGCAAAGCACACAATGGGAACCATGATAATCAAAGGTAAGTTACCGAAATTCTAACAACTTATAACTACATGTATAATGAAAGTGACCTTTTACACCAACACTCTCTACAACCAAAAAGATGCAAATATTAACAATATACTTGGATCCCAAAATTTATGACAACATAATGAAAGTGGCATTTCTTAGTGATGGCTTAAGATAGGAACTTACGTATATTAGTCCTATCGTAGGGATAGTCTTGATTCGAAATGTGATTGGGGAATATGACGGATATATGATCAAGGAAGCGATAGATGGGAAGTACCCATTTTGGATAAGTGAATATAATATGCGGCATATCAAGGTGAGTCATAGCCCCCTTTCAAACTCTTTTATATGTTTACTTACGGGGTGAAAAGCATGATTAATTAAAATGACTTTCTATTATGAAATGATTGTTTGAAACAATGATAATGATATGGGAATTGTATTGTATGTTCAACGTGTTATATGTTATATGATGAGCTTGAGTACTGTCAAACGGTGGTCCCCTGTACACTACTATTAACTCATTTGAGGCCTGTAGTTAGAGGGTTGCGCAACTAGGACTTGTCCCCTCATCCACTATTATAGGTAACGATGGGATGTTTGGTCTGCCTTGGTGGCCACCTTCATCGCCAGTCTGGCCTCGCGGTGCTCTAACTACTATATATTTATGGGCGTCTCCATGGCACGACCCCTTGGTTATCTTTATGCACATGATTGACAGCATGTGCTTATCATTATCTTATTATTTGGGACATTATATATTGATTATTGGGACATAACCGGTCTTAGTAGTGGCTCAAGAACAATCTCATCAAATTATGTCATGGTAGTCTTACCATTGACCAAGAGGTATTGATATTATATTGGATGGAAATTGTGGATTGAACATACGGTTTGGGTATTGGACCTTATATGGAATCTTGGAAGTTGTTGAATTTGGCAATATTGAAGTATTGATGACCGAATGGTTTTGGTATGATGAATGATTAATCGATTGATATATTTTTCTCTCACGATAAATTTGACAAATGAGAACTTTATAATTTACCATGGATTTCTCCACTATTTTGAAATGGATATGTAACGAGATTTACTTGTAAACCTATGCACTCACCAACTACGTTTTTGTAGTTGACACTTTTTCCTCATGCTTTTCAGGAATTAGCATAAGCTTTGAGGAATTATATGCATCATGATTGTTTGCATTACACTTTGGAGTCAAAGATCAAACCTTGTGACGGGCAATGGAATCCGCCCTGATCATTGTAGCATACCATCTCATGTATTTGTTATTTGTTTCGTGGACTCAATATCCAAGTATAGTAGACGTATTGTACTTGGGAATTGGTTCACATGCTTGTGCATTGTAAAATTATTTTTATCAACTAAAGTTATGGTGAATGTTATCTATTATCCTTTGTTTTGAATACTCGACTTTCTGTACATCTCAACGTTCCGCCTTAGTTGGGGTGTTACAATAATGTCAAAACTACCAATGTCAAGAGGCATGAGGTCAATGAAGAAGTCGACATCTTCCAAAGTCAAGACACAGTTGCGAAGTATTTGACTAAGTCTAGTTAGTGACCCGTTTCCCATTTCAATGTCAAGCACATAATTTAGAGCACAAGGATGCACATCAATCAAAGGAACAAAGTTAGAGGACATGAGGCTATAATCGGCCCCAGAATCAAATAGAACGGTTGCATAGTGGCCATTAAGGAGAAAGGTACCTGCTACTACGTTGGGATCATTGCGGGCTTCATTTGCATTGGCCGCAAAGGCTCGGCCGCGTGGTTGCACTTGATGGCCTTGTTGTCCCCGGTTTTGGTTAGGCCCGACCATTTGTAGTTGGTTGGGGTGGACGGCTACTTGCACTTGTTGTCCCACCCATCGAGGACAATTATTACGGTAGTGGTCACGACTACCACATTCAAAACATTCACCTCTTCGTTGGTTACCTTGAGGAGGGACGGCCCGAACAGGAGCCACATTCATTGGGCCCGTCCTTGGAGCTCTACAATCTCTGGAGAGGTGCCCCACTTGGTTACAATTAAAGCATGCCCTGCATTGGGCATTGGCGGGGTGATGTTGGTTGCATCTCCCACAGAAAGGATGGGGTCCAGTATAAGCTTTCCTGGCCGGTTCCACTGCCGCCATCACCCTACCCCTAGTAGCATTTTTGGGGTCAAACCTTCCCATTTTCTTCACCCCACTCGACTCTCCCACTTCTTTCCTCTTGTTTGTTGAGGATTTGCTCAAGACACCGCTCCTCAACAAGTCTTCAGTCACACTCCCGGCTCGGTTAACCGCATCGGCCAAAGAAGTAGGCATGTTAGAGTTTACATAAGATCGGACTTGAGGATTTAAGCCCAATACAAATTTCTGGATGGCCTGGGACTCGGAACCCACCAAGTGAGGAATGAGGGTAGACAACTCTTGAAATCGTCTAACATAACTCTTGTAATCGGCTCCTTCCATATTGAGATTAGCAAACTCAATGGTCAAGTTTTGTAGTTCATAGGGAGGACAAAACTTTGCCTTCACTTTGTTCTTGAAATCGACCCATTCCAAGTTATAAGTCCGCCCCAAAGTTATCTCTTGGTTCCACCAACTCAAGGCGTCATGCCTAAACATGCCGGATGCATAAGAAATCCGGTCGTCATATGTGCAATGACTTCTTTCGATCACTGCTTCAATCTCTTCAAACCACCTTATACACTCAGTGGGACCACCCTTCCATTAAACTCCGGTGCCCCACAGCTTTTGAAGTCCTTAAATATACATCCCTGTCGGTATCCCCGTATTGATTATACATGGGCATGCGGTTATCAATTCTCACTGGTTCCTCTTCTTCATTTTCCACGGCCTGAGGTTGAGCATTTTCGTTATTTACATTTTCTGGGGCTTCATTGTTTTGAGGCCCATTATTTTGCCCAAGATTTGCCGTGACTTGAGCAATAATGGTTGGCATGATATTGGCGATCGTTTGAGCGATCACCTCAGCCATGTTTGGCTCAGGAACTTCACCACGACCCTTCCTTGGCCTCTACCACGACCTCTACCACGACCCCTACCTCCTTGTACCCCCGGTTGAGCTTTCGGTTGAGCTTCCTCCGATTCAGCCCTATAGTTCGTTCCGGTTCTCTTGGGTCTCACCATTTCTATAAAACAAGTGACACGTTGACCCGAGAGTTAGTCTCAAATGCTCACATGTTAGTCACACAAGTAGTCAATGCTCTCATACCGATACCACATACTCATTTCATATCATTAAGCTAAGGCAAGGGTGCTAGAATCCTATGAGATTGTTACTTAGCATATCATTATGTCAATTTCATTACAATTGTCTATCATTAACTCAAGTAATCATGCTCAAAACATCATGCAATCAAATAACTACAACAAATCATATTAACCACATTCATCACATTGAATTCAATTCATCACACAAGTGGTCTTAACTACGAACTCACACGGGGATTCACATAATTCACATTGCACACGAATTTCCTAACCATGCATGCTATATGAAGAGTTTCAACTTAAGCCGTAGTCTAGGTCAAACCGCCTAATTCTCTACGACCTGCATGGGCCACCATTCTGTAACACCCCAAGCCGAGGCTCGAAATATCACGGAAATCATATAGCGCAAGGGGAATTACAATAGAACAAGAACTAAATGCAAATAAAGATTCAGTGAATCCATTACAATACGAAACAAGTACCAAAATACATAAGGAGCAAATAACCATCAAAGTTTACAAAAGAACATCCCGAAGATGGCAAATCGATCCTAAGTATAATGCAAAAGAGAAGGTCGATGAATCCGTGATTCATAAAGTCCAAAGCCCGGGTTAACAGCAAGCAAGCAACTAAACTCCACGTCCGGGGAGAACCTGATTACCTGAAAAGTGTACTAAGCATAGTCAAACACAAGGTTGGTGAGTTCGTAGTAATGGTCCATAAAGAACCACGTCAATAATCACAATATACGAGTAGAGGCTAGACATGACTTACAGCGAGCCTTAAAGTAACACAATAACGTCCAACAACAAGATTACACAAGACAAGTAAGTGTATACTATGAATGCACGAATGATATGCGTATCAATGAAAGTACCGAATGCATAATAAGCCAACATGCCTATCTTATGCGTGAACTCAGGTCACCTATGCAACGATACCCGCTGTCATCACAATGAACAAGGCTGTATCTCAAAAACATCGAGATATATATGTCTATATACTCGGGATCAGAACTCATCATCCATCAGATAGTGTATACATCTATACACTTGGATGTAGGCACTCCTCAACCGAGGGATTATGTACAATGTATGCATGCTTACCATCAATCGTATATGCATCAATCACAATCGTCTGTCATGAACCAAAAATCAATATTCGTCAATCATAAACCAATAATCACAATACGATGAACATGAACCAACAAATCGATATTCGACAAACATGAGCCAACAATCAATATTAACACCAATTCTATACGTACATACACTTAAGAGGATTCTACTTTCTTCAAGTCCCAGATGCTTATATATAGGGTCACCCGCAGCCTTCCCACCACATCTAAAACTCAATGAAAGCATAACCGACTTCCATGTATGTACGTCTATCCTAATATTAATGAAATACTTAACAAACGTAAACCAAGTCAATCAACCGTGATATTCGTCTCATCAATCCACATT
>CM067167.1:210763592-210857128 GCA_034093135.1 Erigeron breviscapus | reverse complement strand
TCATCCACTATTATAGGTAACGATGGGATGTTTGGTCTGCCTTGGTGGCCACCTTCATCGCCAGTCTGGCCTCGCGGTGCTCTAACTACTATATATTTATGGGCGTCTCCATGGCACGACCCTTGGTTATCTTTATGCACATGATTGACAGCATGTGCTTATCATTATCTTATTATTTGGGACATTATATATTGATTATTGGGACATAACCGGTCTTAGTAGTGGCTCAAGAACAATCTCATCAAATTATGTCATGGTAGTCTTACCATTGACCAAGAGGTATTGATATTATATTGGATGGAAATTGTGGATTGAACATACGGTTTGGGTATTGGACCTTATATGGAATCTTGGAAGTTGTTGAATTTGGCAATATTGAAGTATTGATGACCGAATGGTTTTGGTATGATGAATGATTAATCGATTGATATATTTTTCTCTCACGATAAATTTGACAAATGAGAACTTTATAATTTACCATGGATTTCTCCACTATTTTGAAATGGATATGTAACGAGATTTACTTGTAAACCTATGCACTCACCAACTACGTTTTTGTAGTTGACACTTTTTCCTCATGCTTTTCAGGAATTAGCATAAGCTTTGAGGAATTATATGCATCATGATTGTTTGCATTACACTTTGGAGTCAAAGATCAAACCTTGTGACGGGCAATGGAATCCGCCCTGATCATTGTAGTATACTATCTCATGTATTTGTTATTTGTTTCGTGGACTCAATATCCAAGTATAGTAGACGTATTGTACTTGGGAATTGGTTCACATGCTTGTGCATTGTAAAATTATTTTTATCCAATAAAGTTATGGTGAATGTTATCTATTATCCTTTGTTTTGAATACTCGACTTTCTGTACATCTCAACGTTCCGCCTTAGTTGGGGTGTTACAATAATGTCAAAACTACCAATGTCAAGAGGCATGAGGTCAATGAAGAAGTCGACATCTTCCAAAGTCAAGACACAGTTGCGAAGTATTTGACTAAGTCTAGTTAGTGACCCGTTTACCATTTCAATGTCAAGCACATAATTTAGAGCACAAGGATGCACATCAATCAAAGGAACAAAGTTAGAGGACATGAGGCTATAATCGGCCCCAGAATCAAATAGAACGGTTGCATAGTGGCCATTAAGGAGAAAGGTACCTGCTACTACGTTGGGATCATTGCGGGCTTCATTTGCATTGGCCGCAAAGGCTCGGCCGCGTGGTTGCACTTGATGGCCTTGTTGTCCCCGGTTTTGGTTAGGCCCGACCATTTGTAGTTGGTTGGGGTGGACGGCTACTTGCACTTGTTGTCCCACCCATCGAGGACAATTATTACGGTAGTGATCACGACTACCACATTCAAAACATTCACCTCTTCGTTGGTTACCTTGAGGAGGGAAGGCCCGAACAGGAGCCACATTCATTGGGCCCGTCCTTGGAGCTCTACAATCTCTGGAGAGGTGCCCCACTTGGTTACAATTAAAGCATGCCCTGCATTGGGCATTTGCGGGGTGATGTTGGTTGCATCTCCCACAGAAAGGATGGGGTCCAGTATAAGCTTTCCTGGCCGGTTCCACTGCCGCCATCACCCTACCCCTAGTAGCATTTTTGGGGTCAAACCTTCCCATTTTCTTCACCCCACTCGACTCTCCCACTTCTTTCCTCTTGTTTGTTGAGGATTTGCTCAAGATACCGCTCCTCAACAAGTCTTCAGTCACACTCCTGGCTCGGTTAACCGCATCGGCCAAAGAAGTAGGCATGTTAGAGTTTACATAAGATCGGACTTGAGGATTTAAGCCCAATACAAATTTCTGGATGGCCTGGGACTCGGAACCCACCAAGTGAGGAATGAGGGTAGACAACTCTTGAAATCGTCTAACATAACTCTTGTAATCGGCTCCTTCCATATTGATATTAGCAAACTCAATGGTCAAGTTTTGTAGTTCATAGGGAGGAAAAAATTTTGCCTTCACTTTTTCCTTGAAATCGACCCATTCCAAGTTATAAGTCCGCCCCAAAGTGATCTCTTGGTTCCACCAACTCAAGGCGTCATGCCTAAACATGCCGGATGCATAAGAAATCCGGTCGTCATATGTGCAATGACTTCTTTCGATCACTGCTTCAATCTCTTCAAACCACCTTATACACTCAGTGGGACCACCCCTTCCATTAAACTCCGGTGCCCCACAGCTTTTGAAGTCCTTAAATATACATCCCTGTCGGTATCCTCCGTATTGATTATACATGGGCATGCGGTTATCAATTCTCACTGGTTCCTCTTCTTCATTTTCCACGGCCTGAGGTTGAGCATTTTCGTTATTTACATTTTCTGGGGCTTCATTGTTTTGAGGCCCATTGTTTTGCCCAAGATTTGCCGTGACTTGAGCAATAATGGTTGGCATGATATTGGCGATCGTTTGAGCGATCACCTCAGCCATGTTTGGCTCAGGAACTTCACCACGACCCCTTCCTTGGCCTCTACCACGACCCCTACCTCCTTGTACCTCCGGTTGAGCTTTCGGTTGAGCTTCCTCCGATTCAGCCCTATAGTTCGTTCCGGTTCTCTTGGGTCTCACCATTTCTATAAAACAAGTGACACGTTGACCCGAGAGTTAGTCTCAAATGCTCACATGTTAGTCACACAAGTAGTCAATGCTCTCATACCGATACCACATACTCATTTCATATCATTAAGCTAAGGCAAGGGTGCTAGAATCCTATGAGATTGTTACTTAGCATATCATTATGTCAATTTCATTACAATTGTCTATCATTAACTCAAGTAATCATGCTCAAAACATCATGCAATCAAATAACTAACACGAATGATTCAAAGTATAATCCGAATTCGATATGCTCTCTAGTTATCGACCGGGTATGTATACAGGGTGTACCAATGGCTAACCCTCCACCTAATCGACTTCCATTAAGCATATCGGTTCCTTATTATACTTTAAGCCACACATGCGCAATCCACGATGTCATGAACTTGCTATAATGTCGGGTAACCATAAAAGAGTTGATCGGGTTCTTTTAGGGTTGCCACAATATTATACTAAGTTAATGGCATCACTTCATTTTGCCCTAAATCATCAAATTAGCTTCAACCAATAACAACAACAAATCATATTAACCACATTCATCACATTGAATTCAATCTATCACACAAGTGGTCTTAACTACGAACTCACACGGGGATTCACATAATTCACATTGTACACGAATTTCCTAACCATGCATGCTATATGAAGAGTTTCAACTTAAGCCGTAGTCTAGGTCAAACCGCCTAATTCTCTACGACCTGCATGGGCCACCATTCTATAACACCACAAGCCGAGGCTCGAAATATCACGGAAATCATATAGCGCAAGGTGGAATTACAATAGAACCAGAACTAAATGCAAATAAAGATTCAGTGAATCCATTACAATACGAAACAAGTACCAAAATACATAAGGAGCAAATAGCCATCAAAGTTTATAAAAGAACATCCCGAAGATGGCAAAATGATCCTAAGTATAATGCAAAAGAGAGGGCCGATGAATCCTTGATTCATAAAGTCCAAAGCCCGGGTTTAACAGCAAGCAAGCGACTAAACTCCACGTCCGGGAATAACCTGATTACCTGAAAAGTGTACTAAGCATAGTCAACACAAGGTTGGTGAGTTCGTAGTAATGGTCCATAAAGAACCAGCGTCAATAATCACAATGTACGAGTAAAGGCTAGACATGACTTACAGCGAGCCTCTAAGTAACACAACAACGTCCAACAACAAGATTATACAAGACAAGTAAGTGTATACTATGAATGCACGAATGATATGCGTATCAATGCAAGTACCGAATGCATAATAAGCCAACATGCCTATCCTATGCGTGAACTCAGGTCACCTATGCAACGATACCCGCCTGTCATCACAATGAGCAAGGCTGTATCTCAAAAACATCGAGATATATATGTCTATATACTCGGGATCAAGAACTCATCATCCATCAGATAGTGTATACATCTATACACTTGGATGTAGGCACTCCTCAATCGAGGGATTATGTACAATGTATGCATGCTTACCATCAATCGTATATGCATCAATCACAATCGTCTGTCATGAACCAACAATCAATATTCGTCAATCATAAACCAATAATCACAATACGATGAACATGAACCAACAATCGATATTCGACAAACATGAGCCAACAATCAATATTAACACCAATTCTATACGTACATACACTTAAGAGGATTCTAATTTCTTCAAGTCCCAGATGCTTATATATAGGGTCACCCGCAGCCTTCCCACCACATCTAAAACTCAATGAAAGCATAACCGACTTCCATGTATGTACGTCTATCCTAATATTAATGAAATACTTAACAAACGTAAACCAAGTCAATCAACCGTGATATTCGTCTCATCAATCCAACATTTAAACCAAATCAATCAAACAATCAACAACGTAAGTAAACACGCACGTTTACACTTTTCAGCCCGAATCTCAAGCGAGTAGGGAGATACGAAACTCACCTCGATTGGTTATGAAAAGTTAAGTTGATATAAAGTCGAGTTATTGTCGTACAATGTTCACTTCACGTCCAACACCTAAATATCGATCATATACATTCACATCAACATACATAAACACATATACGTAACTTAACAATTCTCGACAAAACCCTAATTAGGTTCTCAAAGTGCTTCTCGACGTTAAATGACTTTTAAGACACTTATTCAATGTTACATAAGATAAGAAGTGAATTAGATCAATGCTCGACGCGTAAAATGATCCAGAAAGTCAATTTAGGTCAAACAAGAAATTCTGGAAAGTACAACTGGCGTAACCTACGCCCCACACTGGCGTAGGTTACGCCCCTTATAAAAATTTTAGGATAAAGGGGGCGTAAGGTACGGTGCTCTCTAAAGTGCAATTCTTTAGGCGTCTGGAGTGGCGTAAACAGTAGGTTTTGGCGTAAGATGGAGCATTCGGCGTAAGCTACGCCCCAAAGGGCCGTAACCTACGCCCAGTCAAAATATAACTAGCGTAACCTACGCCCCATAGGGCCGTAGGTTACGCCCCTTACTGGGCAGCAACACGACCAGCAGCAGTTTATGCAGAAAATCAAGAACCAAAACCCTATATCACTTGAACCACAACCCTAAATCGCATTGCAAGATTAAAGGACTCATTTTGAAGCTACATTTGACATTCTAATGCATAAATACACTTACCCAAACCCATTTTTCCATCCATAACATCACCAAATTCTCCAAATCGATCAAAACCTAGCCAAACCCTAATTCGACCCAAAACTCATTTTAAGGCGATTTAGAACTTGTAAATGTACGAGATGACTAGAAACGAGTAAACTAACATAAATAGAAGTAAATGGGATGAATTAGACTTACCAAAACTTCCTTCTTGAGCTCAAACCCGAAATTAGGTCAAATGGGTTAAAATGCAGGAACTTCCACCTTTGATTCTTCAATATGACGATAATGTGGTATGGATGGCGATGATTCTAGCGTTATATCAGTTTCAAAACACCAATCGATGCTAGAGAGGTGAAGGAATGAAATGAAATGGTTTCTTGCCTTTTTACTTGAGAGAAAGAGAGAAAAGATAGATAGATAAGAAATGAAAGGGGGAGAAAGAGATATGGGGAGAAATGGGTCAAATGTGGCTGGTGGGTCGTGGACTACCCACGGGCCGACCCGTTTCTCTTCTCAAGCCAAATTACAATCGTTACCCAATTGAACTGTAACATCCGTGAATTTTGACCCGTTGACTATTTGTGCCATTTGGCTAACAATTTAGTTAGTAATATAAATTTAAGTCTTTTGGGGTTCATTTAAGTGCAATGTGTACATATAGATCAATTTGTCGTGCAATTTGGGACTTATGCGCTAGTCGAGTTTATTAGTCGTGCTAATCGATGCTTACAATTTAGTTAGTAATATAAATTTAAGTCTTTTGGGGTTCATTTAAGTGCAATGTGTACATATAGATCAATTTGTCGTGCAATTTGGGACTTATGCGCTAGTCGAGTTTATTAGTCGTGCTAATCGATGCTTACAATTTAGTGTAATGAAAAGGTAAGCATGTGAATAGTCATTAGAAGCGTAATTTTAAAATATGTTTGATCTTGTCGATGAAATAATTGAACGGGTCTCGAGTCAAAAGTTTTAAGTAAACGAATCATTTATAGGGAGAAACCGGAGCTAGTCGCGAGGGTGCAAAAGGGGAACAAAACCCCTCCCCACCTCTCATTTCTCCCTTATCTCTTCACACACAAAAACACACTCTCTCTTTTCTCTCTAAACACAAGAACACACACACAAACACCATTTTCTTCCTCTTTCTTCTTGGATCCGAAAATTAAGCGTTTGGTAACATCAAATTGTTAATTAATCATTGTATAATAATAATCTCTTGCAAAACTTCAGGATTTTTGGGTTATAAAAGTGTTCATCCTCCTCCTAGCTCCAATTTCGGATTTCATGCTTGTAGGATGAATTGGTAAGTGTTCTATAGCTCAAAATGTTCCCTTTAACTAGTAGAATAATTCCTTGTTATAGATCTAAGCGATTTGTGATCGATTCGAGTGTAAAATGGTTGTTTTTGCTTAAAAACGGGTTTTCGGTTAGATCTTGAGATTTAGGAAGTGGGTTTTGTTTAAGAGTTGATTTTTACACTTGTTTATACTTGAAATATGTTGTGTTAAAGTTAGAAGCTTTGATTTTGACGTTTGGTGGGTCGATTTGAGGTCTAAAACGCGTTTTTCTGCATTCTGAAGCTTAATCGCGTCGCGAGGGTGGTGTCTCGCGTCGCGAGTCTTGCATAAACTTGGGAAATCTCGTTCAGGTCAAAATATCGCGCCGCGATACCAAAATATCGCGCCGCGATACCAAAATATCGCGCCGCGAGGTCAATATATCGCGCCGTGAAGTCAAAATCTCGCGCCGCGATTTACTGCAGGAAAGTCATTTTTCAAACGTCAATAACTTTTAAACCGTAAGTCCGTTTTTGACGATTCAAGCGGCCACAGAGGCGTAAATGAGTCTACTTTCTAATGGTATAGGCCTTTGAGCCCAGAACATAGTTTGAACAATTCTAAAGTTTTGATTTAGCAACAGTGGTCGTGTCCCGACTAGTCATGGTGAAACAAAACGTAATGATTCCACCTCGGTTGGATCAAAGACTTATAAAATGGACATAATAAAGCTTTTATGGTAATATTAGGTCAATGTTGATAGGACCTCACCTCTTGATATGCTTTAGGATTAATGTGATACGTGTATGATATGTTTCAGATTGATTGATGATTGATTGTGCATTTGTTATGGATATATACATTGATTGATTGATTGATTGATTGATTGATTGATTGATTGATTGATTGATTGATTGATTGATTGATTGATTGATTGATTGATTGATTGATTGATTGATTGATTGATTGATTGATTGATTGATTGATTGATTGATTGATTGATTGATTGATTGATTGATTGATTGATTGATTGATTGATTGATTGATTGATTGATTGATTGATTGATTGATTGATTGATTGATTGATTGATTGATTGATTGATTGATTGATTGATTGATTGATTGATTGATTGATTGATTGATTGATTGATTGATTGATTGATTGATTGATTGATTGATTGATTGATTGATTGATTGATTGATTGATTGATTGATTGATTGATTGATTGATTGATTGATTGATTGATTGATTGATTGATTGATTGATTGATTGATTGATTGATTGATTGATTGATTGATTGATTGATTGATTGATTGATTGATTGATTGATTGATTGATTGATTGATTGATTGATTGATTGATTGATTGATTGATTGATTGATTGATTGATTGATTGATTGATTGATTGATTGATTGATTGATTGATTGATTGATTGATTGATTGATTGATTGATTGATTGATTGATTGATTGATTGATTGATTGATTGATTGATTGATTGATTGATTGATTGATTGATTGATTGATTGATTGATTGATTGATTGATTGATTGATTGATTGATTGATTGATTGATTGATTGATTGATTGATTGATTGATTGATTGATTGATTGATTGATTGATTGATTGATTGATTGATTGATTGATTGATTGATTGATTGATTGATTGATTGATTGATTGATTGATTGATTGATTGATTGATTGATTGATTGATTGATTGATTGATTGATTGATTGATTGATTGATTGATTGATTGATTGATTGATTGATTGATTGATTGATTGATTGATTGATTGATTGATTGATTGATTGATTGATTGATTGATTGATTGATTGATTGATTGATTGATTGATTTTGTGATTGAGATTGATTATGCTTTTGTACTTATTGATTGGTTGATTGCATTGATTGACTTGAGAACATGCGTGACTATTGTAAAGTCGTATGATTTGTTGTACGATTAGACTTGTTGCTGAAAAGTGTAAACCTTTCGTGTTTACTTGCATTTATTGATTGATTGATTGATTGTTTTGATTGTGGGATTGATGTGACGGTTCATTTCGTTCGGTTGACTTGGTTTATGTTTTGTTTAGTATTTCATTAATATTAGGATAGACGTACATACATGGAAGTCGGTTATGCCTTCATTGGGTTTTAGATGTGGTGGGAAGGCTGCGGGTGACCCTATATATAAGCATCTGGGACTTGAAGAAAGTAGAATCCTCTGAAGTATATGTACGTATAGTTGGTTTAAATTATGGTTGTTGGTTTATGTTTGAGGAATGTTGATAGTTGGCTTATGTTGGATGAATATTGATTGTTGGCACAGGTTCATCGTATATTGATTGTTGGCACAGGTTCATCGTATATTGATTGATGGCACAGGTGCATCGTATATTGATTGTTGGTTTATGATTTATGCATTTACATTTGATTGTAAGCATTGCATACATTGTTGATGACCCTCGGCAGGGGATTGCCGACATCCTGGTGCATAGATGTATGCACCCATTTTGGATGTGGAACGTGACCCCGAGTATATAGACATATATATCTCGATGATTTTGAGATACAGCCTTGTTCATTGTAATGACAGAAGGGTATCGTTGCATAGGTGACAGAGTTCACGCATAGGATAGGCATGTTGGCTTATTCATGCATTGGCACTTACATTGATTCGTATATCATTGTGCATTCTTATTACACATTTACTTGTCTTGTGTAATCTTGTTGTTGGACCTTATTGGGTTACTTAGAGGCTCGCTGTAAGTCATGTCTAGCCTCTATTCGTATATTGTGATTATTGACGTTGGTTCTTTATGGACCATTACTACGAACTCACCAACCTTGTGTTGACTATGCTTAGTACACTTTTCAGGTAACCAGGTTATCCAGGGCGTGGAGTTTGATATGTTTGCTTGCTGTTGAACCCGGACTGGACTTATATGGATCAAGGATCCATTTGCCTTATGTTGCATAGTATTTAGGATTGATAGCCTTCTTTTGATGTCGTTTGTAATATTGATGGTTTCTTGCTCCTGTTGTATTGTGATACTTGTTTCTTTTATTGTATGGATTCACCGAATCCTCTATTTGCATTTAGTTCATGTTCTACATTAATTCCACCTTGTGCTATATGATTTCCGTGATATTCTGAGCCTTGGCTTGGGGTGTTACATGAACACCGATCAAAACATATTATCGACCCGAATATAACACATAGTCATTTAATTCATAAAACGACTCAAATACTTCATTAATTTATATTGTTAGTCATATTACACATAAAGTCAATGGGTCAAAATTTACGGATGTTACATAATAAAAGTTATATCAATGGAAAATACATCTAAAGCTCAATCTATTCATATATCTTACATCAATTATTGTATAACACACACGAAACAATTATTTACGGTCAAAGTTGTAAAAAAAGACTTCAAAAGTCAAAATATGACATTTAAATCGGGACGGATGGAGTATTTATTCTAGGGTGTTTGTAGCTTGTCATAAATATACAAAATAAGCAAAACTATAATTGAAATTTTAACTTGCACAAAAATGACCCCAGATTTCTTTTTTATGTAAATGACAAAATAATCATAGTATTGGTATCAACTTTTCATACATAGAACGTACACAATGTGGATAAAACTTGACCTTTTATTGCATTTATATCTCTGGCCATTATATCAGGAACCCGCATATTTCAAAGGATCACTTTATACATTGGCCTACTAATTGCAACTTCAATTTGTACCTTTCAATACCTTGAGGCATTCGAAACACACATTCTAATTTCTTGGACCACTTTATCTTTCTTTAGACCATGGAATCGATCCGGTCAACTCAAATCAGACCCACATCTGATATGGAATTTGTGTAGCTGTCTATTGATTGGAAAAGTTTTATCTCTTATATAAATAAAACAAAATTGTTATGACATCATTCATTTCTAAATTAATTTTTAAACAATGATTACTTGTCATTATTAGACTTCTTTCATATTAAATATTTTCTTTTTATTGTCTTGATTTATGACATCATCCTATTTAAAGTTTAAATCATTTTTTAATTGGTTTATGATTTATTTCTTCTCTAGCTTAAGTCTCATGTAAATTAAAATGTAATTATTTAATTTATTTTTTTCTTGAAACAACTATTTGCCAATTTTGGATTAATAAGCTAATTATATTTATTCAAAATATAAGGTATACTATTCCGAGGTTATGAGTATGATTTAACTATCCCATAATTTTAAACATCAAAGTAACTTAATATTATAAATTTTTATTACTAAGCCAGGGTTGAACCCGGGTTAATTAGCTAGTTTATAAATATAAGACAATGCTAAATAAAGTTATTAGGGTTTTACTTAATGTGCATAAAACGATTATACATTTTTATATCAAAAGCATACCCTGAATTTTATAATAAATGTACAACTATTTAATGCATCTTAACGAAAGTTCTTATGTCTTCGTTTAGCAAAAACTAATAAATGTATATAGATCCGAAAACAATATTCATATTACTTCCGTCCCAAACAAGTGTATTTTTATTGAAAAAAAAATTATAAGGTTTAGGAGATTATTAATAATCTAACAAGATAACCATATTATCTTTGAGTTTTGCAAAGATTTCAAGAAACCACTTTGTATGTGGAACAGTGGAAGTGTATTAAAGGTAGAACGGTAAAGTTAATGTATTGTTTTAATAGTGTACATTTAATGTAATCTTTATATACTACGAGTATTATAGATAAGTTATAAGGTTAGACAATGATTCCAACCTAGCTAGTCAAGTCATAGGGTTTTTCCCGGGCTCGAGCTTTGCCTGACACATTCCGGTGGAGTTTTTTTCATGGAAATTTATTATATTGTAACGCAAACCCTATTAAAACAATATAGTTCATATTAAATAGTTTGACCTTTATGTGATAGGTTAAAAATGATTCAATAACATCACATTAGTTTATATTATATAAAATATATGAATAAATAATTAATTTAAATTCAGTTTATTTCTTTCTTCTTCTTTTTTTTTTCTTCCAAATTCGTGATTATGCCATCATTTGTCTTTCACATACATCCATCTATGAGATTTTAGTTTATAGCAAATGAGGAGAAATTATCTTCATATTTCGACAAATAATGAAAATCTGCATCGACGCATTTTTTCATTTTTTTATGAGGTTTTTCTTAGAGATGCAAATGCATCAATTTGATAAATTTGAAAAGCAAAAAACATTAATTTGAAAACTACTTTGGAATGGAAAATTGGAAACGCTTCAATTTTGTGTAAATATATATACGAAGTCGTGATTGTATAGTCATTTCTAGTGGTTTTTGGCGATTGTAACATTTTTGGTTTTATTAATGAAAAGTTGCTATTCTAAAATAAAGCTATCTAAAGAATTAAATACGAGTATTCATCTTAACTTTTTGAGTGGTTCAAAACGAAATTTCAAAATAGAAATTATGCCATATATGGTCGTTAAAATAATTAAGAAAAATCTCTCTATGTAAATTTCACGACATAAGATAATGGCTTTACAAGTTTGTGATATCATTGCTGAAACCATTTGACTAAACCTTGCTTTAATGAGATTTTAAAAAAATGCCTCCTAACTTAAGGTTATTGGAAGTTTGGAATATAACAAAGGCGAATTTGGTTTAACAACTTTCTTTTCCTATGTAATTTTTATGCTCTTTTTGCTATTAATAGACTAATGTAGGTTAGGTTTTGGCTGTGCCAAGATAGTTGGCAATCATACAGATTCGTATGTGAACTAATGTGGTATTTCAACCACGTAACGTTTATCATAACATAATGTTATAAAATTCATAAGGATATCCCGTTACTAAAAAATGATCGAATTAAAACTTACTACAATAACTTTTTTTTTATTTACATATATAAAACTTACTATTGAGACACCATTAATTACTACAAAGTAGAGCTACAACAGCAAAAACTTGGTGCTTAATTTGTCTAGCTTCTATCTACTCCAAAAGTCACTTTGTATGTCAACTGTTAATTGGTTGTATTTTTTAGTCTATTTTTAGGATAAGATATATATAGCTATAGTATTGTCAATTCCATCGTATGCATCGAACTAGCTCTTAGTATAGAAACTCATTTTTATGGATAATGTTTAAAGGGTTTGATCTTTTGAGGTTGTAGTTTATCCTTCCGAAGAGCATAGGCAAGAGACTCTGCGAAGTAGTTATATAAAATGATCCTACAGAGCAATACACCTTTCGGTTAAGTTTAAAATGATTGTATACATCTATCAAAAAATAACATAAAAACTTAAAGAACTTAAAGACAATAAAAATTTCCTATAGAGCTACGTACTATATATATATATACATTCAGTTGACAATATGATCACCTTCATGGAAAATAAACATTAGATTATGATTTATCAAATAATTTGTGTTCTAGCAACATATTCTTAAACAAATTGGAGGGCTCGATCGATCCCTGCTATCTAAACTCAACCTCATTAAACAAATTATATATAAGTCAACCTATTATATGTTCTCCTATTTATTACGAGTACTACATAACATACATGTAGTTATTCTGCTAGTAATGTGCCCATGCAACCGAGCTAGGAAGAGTTATGGGGCATGTAGAACCAAGAGATATGTTAAATGGGACCAGCATCCAACATGTTACAAATACGTATACAATAAATCACCAACACCAATGTTACTTTGTTTTTAATTTTTCATTCGTTATTATATTTCTTGTCTTAACCAAACAAAACTTGTGAGTTGTGAATTTGTGAGCATATATATCCTTCTATGTATATAATCTCATGTTTCATGAATCATGATATATCATAGATCCTAGAGTATTGTAAAAACTTCAAAATATTTGGATTTGTAAAGCAATACGACAAATACAATTGCAATGTGGAATGGACTTAAAACAAGTATAGCTGGCTTCAAATTCAATGCCCAATGCAAGGTCCACTGGACCACTTCTCTTAACATATATTCCATCAAATTCATTCTTTAAAATTGGCCACACGTTATCAAATTCCTAGCTACAACAAAACCACTTCGATTTAATTTCGTGACTTATTTATCATGACAACTTGAAAATTCCCTACATCATAATGTTAACATAAATTCACAACTACTTTCTATCGATTTGTATACAATTAAGTGTTCAAAATTAGAGTAAACATCAATCCATCAATTAGTATTTATGATATTTCGAACGAATGAGGCAATGTTACATATGGACCACATAATCTGGATTCCGATCGATAACCATAAGATGACAGAAGGGAGGTTATTCATGAATAATACACACGGGTATTGTGCAGTGACTTTCAATTATTGGATGTAAAATTAACATCAACATCTAGTAATTAAGTTGCCTACAAATGAATTGAACTTCTACAATATTTTATCGATCGGTAGATCTAAATTTGATGTGGAAAACAGTTTGTAAACAAAAGTCATTTAGAGTTCATTCACGAAATGTAAATAATATATATATATTCATAATAGAAATGATTATAGTAGAGAACAGGATTATAAAGACCTTAATATTTATCGGTGAACTATTCACGAATCGACAATTAAACATAGAGTTCATTCACGAAATGTAACGAAATTAAATCTTATTCATATGATTAAACGAACAATCATGAATATATATATATATATACAATCATTCGTTAATATCTACCAATAAACTAAAACAGGATTGAGATGTTCTTGAAACGACACGTGGCGTAATCCTTGATCGACACATGTCCTTTTAATTTATTTATTTTATTAAATTAGCTTTTTTAATTGTATATAGATTCAATTTCCTTATTAGACTTAGAATTAAACTCTAACTCTTGGCTTATTAATACAAAAAGACATTATAACCTTATTTGATTGATCGTTTTCTCATTAATAAATTGTCTCTTTTTCTTTCTCAATTTTTCAACTCCTATTACTTATAATAATAAATTATTAACATGAAGACTTCAAAAATTTGAGTTTACGATCCGAAATCACAAGGCTATTTGCCGTCATTCACTATGCTTACAAGTTCCGATTTTGATGTGATTCTAAAAATTTAAGGTAAATCCAAAACTCTAACTAAACATATATTATATTTATCATTACTGTTATTATAATTTAGATTCGATCATCGGTTTACTTTAACCACAATTTATTTCATACTCACGAATCATGTATGAGGCATATTCGAATTTTTTTATGATACAATCTATATAGCTACCGTACATCGTACGGGTATTAAGACTAGTAATCTATATATATATATAATATATATTTATTATATAAATATTTATACTTATATGTCCGTCGTTTATGTTGTTAATTCGGATCGATTTGTGACAATTAGAACTATTTTGAATTAATTACTAGAATTTCTTGTATTTAACTCTATCTTCTTAGTTAATCTCTCATGACCTTGTTACAGGAGGTAAGTAGCTTCTTTAATGGTTTGATTGGCAAAATAATCTAGAGTAGTTTAAACATATATACTTGGCATGAAACGTATATATGTGTGAGTAGTACTCGTAATTAGTGTTAGTGACCTGCGTGCAAAGAAGGTTGAAAATAAACGTGTTTTTTTATCTATCAGAAATTAAACATGTCTCACATTTTGGGAAACCATTAAAGTATTTTGAAAGTATGTGAAGTTGTCTTGATATATATTCCAATTTAGAGACCACATAGAGTTTTTTATTCCTGAAGAACAACTATAAACTATAAAAGTGAATTTTAAACGAATTTAGTTACTGTAATATAATTTACTGTAATATAATAACAGTAGTTTTTCTAAATGTTTATATATATAAGTGACAATAATAAGTGGCACATGCTGGTGAATGATTACTTCATAAAAATATAATTTCCTTTAGACTTATATTTTTTAATTACTTTGATATCATCCAATAATAAAGCAAATAATTTTTCGAAGTGACACATTTTTTTGACCAACTTCGCTTCCGTTTAGGTAAGTTTTTAAGTACTTCTCTACACAAATAGTAAGTTAATGGTATAAAAAGAATGAGAAATGTAAACTTTTTTGTTTACATCAAAAAAACAAAGTAGCTAAGCTGAATAATCATATTTTTAGATTAACACCCTGTATGTAGGCCCGTACTTTGATTTACTTTTCTTTACTCATATGATCATATTTAATTATAGTGGCACATGCTGGTGAATGATTACTTCATAAAAATATAATTTCCTTTAGACTTATATTTTTTAATTACTTTGATATCATCCAATAATAAAGCAAATAATTTTTCGAAGTGACACATTTTTTTGACCAACTTCGCTTCCGTTTAGGTAAGTTTTTAAGTACTTCTCTACACAAATAGTAAGTTAATGGTATAAAAAGAATGAGAAATGTAAACTTTTTTGTTTACATCAAAAAAACAAAGTAGCTAAGCTGAATAATCATATTTTTAGATTAACACCCTGTATGTAGGCCCGTACTTTGATTTACTTTTCTTTACTCATATGATCATATTTAATTATAGGGAAATAATATATTCTCTTAAAAAACTAATCTAATTATCTTCCTAATAATAGAATCATGACACTTATATAAATAAATGGATATTTCTAAATGTTTATATATATAAGTGACAATAATAAGTGGCACATGCTGGTGAATGATTACTTCATAAAAATATAATTTCCTTTAGACTTATATTTTTTAATTACTTTGATATCATCCAATAATAAAGCAAATAATTTTTCGAAGTGACACATTTTTTTGACCAACTTCGCTTCCGTTTAGGTAAGTTTTTAAGTACTTCTCTACACAAATAGTAAGTTAATGGTATAAAAAGAATGAGAAATGTAAACTTTTTTGTTTACATCAAAAAAACAAAGTAGCTAAGCTGAATAATCATATTTTTAGATTAACACCCTGTATGTAGGCCCGTACTTTGATTTACTTTTCTTTACTCATATGATCATATTTAATTATAGGGAAATAATATATTCTCTTAAAAAACTAATCTAATTATCTTCCTAATAATAGAATCATGACACTTATATAAATAAATGGATATTTCTAAATGTTTATATATATAAGTGACAATAATAAGTGGCACATGCTGGTGAATGATTACTTCATAAAAATATAATTTCCTTTAGACTTATATTTTTTAATTACTTTGATATCATCCAATAATAAAGCAAATAATTTTTCGAAGTGACACATTTTTTTGACCAACTTCGCTTCCGTTTAGGTAAGTTTTTAAGTACTTCTCTACACAAATAGTAAGTTAATGGTATAAAAAGAATGAGAAATGTAAACTTTTTTGTTTACATCAAAAAAACAAAGTAGCTAAGCTGAATAATCATATTTTTAGATTAACACCCTGTATGTAGGCCCGTACTTTGATTTACTTTTCTTTACTCATATGATCATATTTAATTATAGGGAAATAATATATTCTCTTAAAAAACTAATCTAATTATCTTCCTAATAATAGAATCATGACACTTATATAAATAAATGGATATTTCTAAATGTTTATATATATAAGTGACAATAATAAGTGGCACATGCTGGTGAATGATTACTTCATAAAAATATAATTTCCTTTAGACTTATATTTTTTAATTACTTTGATATCATCCAATAATAAAGCAAATAATTTTTCGAAGTGACACATTTTTTTGACCAACTTCGCTTCCGTTTAGGTAAGTTTTTAAGTACTTCTCTACACAAATAGTAAGTTAATGGTATAAAAAGAATGAGAAATGTAAACTTTTTTGTTTACATCAAAAAAACAAAGTAGCTAAGCTGAATAATCATATTTGCCCAATTAAATTTTTAAATATCATATATGCCATTTCAAATTTATCAATATATCAAATATGTCATTGTTAAGTAACAAAGTATCATATATGTTATTCCCAATCTACCGATTACCAAATGTGTCATTGTTAAATAAAAAAGATTAAATATCTCAAAATAAAATTTTAAATATCATATATTCTATTGTTAAATTTGAAATACATCAGATATGTCAATGAAATATATCCAATATGCCCAATTAAATGAATTTAGTCAAAATTAAAACATAATTCTTTTTAAAACACTATCAATGAAAAATTTGAAATTCACAGTTATATGTTTTTTCTCTTGTTTTTATAATTCAATCTATGTTTTTTTCCCTGGCCGTGTAAATTTAATCTAATGTTACCGACATGATTAATTTGATTGATATTTTTAAATCGGTTATTCAATTCAATTCATGGTATATAATAAGTGTTTTTGCGATCAAGGTTTGTAAATGACTCAACCATATGTGATGCTTTTATTTTTGCTTAGTATTTAGTCTCCACGACATTTGATGCAAGAAAAACTCATGAATTAAAAAAAATTAAATTCAAATTTAAAATTTAATTATAAATTTAAAATATTTGATATATTTCAATGACATGTTAGATATATTTCGAAAATAATGGCGACATATATAATATTTAATAATGTACTTGGGCACATTTTTTTACTTAACAATGGTATATTTGATATTTGAATGTATTAGGAGTGACATATTTGATATTTGAGTGTATCAGGAGTGGCATATATGATATTTCAAAATTAAATTGGGCAAATATGATATTATGTGACTTATTAATGACATATATGAAATTTTCCCTTTTTTTTATTTGCTATACCATTAGATACTTGAGATTTGTTGCACCTAGTATCTAACTAATTATTCATATTCCGTACTAGCATAAAACAGAGAAATAATATATAAATTCAGAGTTGTTGCTGGTTTGTGTTTAAAGTTTATATCTCATGTAACACAAGTTGAATGACTTGCAATCCGAAACTAAAAGAATAAATTTGTCTAGTGATAATAAGAGGGAAAGGGGCGATCAGGTGCTAGTTTCTGGTGGGAGAAACGTGTCTAGCAAGTGTTTTCTTTTCGAAATCCATTCACGTTAAGGTAAATCCCGACCCAATCAAAATAATAAATCTCATACTCATACTATTTTTGCCTAGTATTCCTTGTTCATACATCTGGATTATAAGTACAGTAGTCGACAAACCTAAAGTTACGAGTCCCTAGATAACTATAATGGTAACGAAATTTTAAAACTCGTAGTGATATGTTCAATGATGTTAGAGTTGCTAAGTTATGTCATCATATGAGCCAATTAATCGAGCCAAGTCAAGGACTGTTAAAAACTACGGGTAAGGTGTGGGTGAAGAAGATGACTACATAAACCTCTTTAGCATAATTTCCTTTTTAACTATTCTTTTACAATAAATAATTATACTTATTTCTACAAGTAATGGCCATGAGATCGATATTAAATTAGTTTAAATTGACCATGAGTTTTATTTTATGGCCCTGCATAGAAACAACAAACAGATTATATAGGATTTCTTTTATTTCGTGTTATGTCACTTGTGAACTATGGCTTAATCCCATTAGCTTAAACATCTAAATCCATTAACATGGCCACAATTACTTAATTATATAGTTTGCTTTATAAGCTGGATTTGGACCTCAGCTGTAGAAACATATAATGAAACGTTCAGGCTTGACTGTAAATGGCAAAGTGCATATCATTTTTTTTTGTGATTTAATCATTGTTTCCTGTCTAAGTTTATGGATATTAGTCTGTGCTAAATCTTCATTTTTGTTTTCTGAAAAAAGGATATTGCTTTTAGATTTTTAAAACGCTCGTGTAATACATGTGGGAAAAGGAAGGGTAAAATAAAGCTGAGTGGTTCAACTAAGAGGTCGTACTTTCGATCTATCAACTGTGCTTTATCCTGCACAGGCCAACATGGAATCATGGATGAAATCTAGAACCTGGGCTACAAATGAAATGTCTCATAGGTAAAACTCAAAACTCTGCTATTATGTATATTGATAGTGTAGATTTTTATTTACATTATATGTAACAAATTTAATTGCATAAAATTCTTAAAGTATGTTAAGTGGTCAACTGGACCTAACTTTTTATAAAGTTAACTTTTGTATATCTATTGAGTTACCCGGCTGTTGGTGCAGGGTAAAAGGCTGTAATGAGGTAATTACCATGCTACGGAATGGTTAAGCTAGCGAAAAAGGAAAGACCCTGAAGGAAAGAATGTCGAGTCTAAGAAGCCTATCGTTGTCAAATATGGTTGTTTGTTTTTGGATAAATGTAGTTCTCATTCCCAACTTTGTAATTTGTATGGATCAAAATAAACATTAACTTTGTATTCGATACCTATATGTATATTATTATAGTATATATATATATATATATATATAGTTAAGTTTTTGGAAAATATGTTGTTTGGTTGTCAAATGAGTATATGTAGTGGGTGTTTTGTTGAGCAATTTGTTTGTTGAATATGTTTTATACATATAGTAGTAGGCTTTGAAGCAGGTGGAAGAAGCTTTAAAAAAGTAATAAATAATATAGAGACATGTTATTAATATGAAATGGTCTCTATGTGTATGGAGAGAGACCAGTTAGGAGGAAAGAAAATGGTCTCTATTACTTAAAAACGGTGTCTAAACATAATATGGAAACCGGTTATGGATTTAAAAATGGTGTGTAAACATAGTATGGAAACCAGTTTTAAACTTAAAAATGGTGTGTAAACATAGCATGGAAACCGGTTTTTTAATGAAAAAGTGGTCTCTATAACTTGCTATAGAAACCGGTTTTTACTTTCGAATAGATACCCCTTTAATAGACACCGGTTGTAAAAAGGGTTTCTAAAGCCCTTTAAAACCGGTTCCCATCACATAATTTTGTAGTAGTGAATTGATATCTTCACAACATACTTTAAGAGTATACATTTTGAGGATGGTCAAGGAACGAGTTCATAAATTAATAGTCCCCAAGATATATAGCCGATCGAGTACTAACGTCTACACCTATATAAAAGATGAACTTGAAATCTTCGATAACCCGAATATGGAAATATTATCCTACTATTTCATTCTTAAATAAATGGAGCATGAAGAAACGTAACGCGTATGATAAGTAGGAGTTTTGGTTAATTAGGTAAGGTGTGGTAATTAAATATGACAACAGCGACATTCCATGGGGACTAGGTGCACTGGGCATTCCCCACAATGGCTTTCAATGTTGCCCTCTCTTCCAACATTTAGAATCGTATTCTGGCGGTCTGAAGATTCCTCTTTCTTTCCTCCTTTTTCTTAAATAAATACTTAAAATTTTCATCAACATTTACAAATTACCAAAACTGTCATTATATAATTAGTTTACAACATATATCCTTCAACTCATAAAATAAATAAAGTACCGTCTTTTACATCAACGCCTTTTATATCAATAACTTAAACTACTCGCCACCGCTGCCACCATCACCACCAGTTGCCGCCTCCCCCGCCAGCCATCGCTGCTATCATTACACTATTTCATCACGCCGACATTAATCTAGTGTATATATATATATATACATACATACACTAATTAAAAACATTTTGGTGTGAAGATTTTGTTTATATATTTATATGTATGAAAATAATTCTGATTTTTTAAGTTTATTCGCATTTTAACATAATTTAAATGTAATTAATAAATTTTTTTATACTTTCTAAAAGTGCAATGAAATAAATATAAACAAATAACATCTTTATTGTGGTGACTAGATATATGATCGCGTGATGCAGCGGTGTGGCGGCGGTGAAGGGTGGTGGCGGAAAAGACGAGTGATGGTGGCGGTGGCGACGATGGCGATGGCGGCGGAGGCGAAGACATGTGGTGGTGGCGGTAAGATTATTAATATAAAAGTAATTGATATAAAGGGAGTAATGTATTTATTTAAATAGTTGAAAGATTTATGTTGTAAATAATTTATTAAGTATTATAAGTATATTAGGTAGATGTATTTAAATTATTGAATAAAGAAGAACGGTAATTTGGGTTTATCAAAAAAAAAATTAGAAATTTAATTGAAAGGATAAATGGTTTATATGGTAGTATAGAAAATAGTGATGTTGATTGTTGAATATTCCCATGCTAGTGTGAGTGAGTGGTAAAAAGTTTCACAACAAATATTATAAAGTTGCATTTATTAATTACTATAAGGGTACTGTGCGATGCGATGGTATGATGACGGCGGCGGTAGTGACGGTGACGGGTGGTGGTGGCGTGCGGCGGTAGCAGCGGTGGCGATGGTGGTGGAAATGTAATGGTGACAGGGGTGGTGGCGGTAACGGGTGGTGGTGGTGCGCGACGGTAGCGGCAGCCTAATGTAGTTTATTGATATGGTTTTGATAAATTATTGAACGTTGAAATTTAAAATTTTACAAAATGCAATTTCATCGGAAATAATGTTGCATTTGTTCACACTTTTAGTTAGCGTGAACAAATTGAAAATTTTGTCACGCTTTTATGTGTGTAAAAATATGAAGAACTAAAACTGTGTAGAAATTAATCCACACTTAAAATATGTGACGTGGACAAATGTGGTGTGACAAATTAATATGAAAGTCCAGACTAAAAAGTATGAATTAAACAAAAGTAGATAACCAAAAGTAGTAATTAGTATGGAGTATGGAGTATCTACGAATTAAACATCAAGCGGAATTATGTGCTGTGGTTAGCTGTCGGATCTTCGAGGAAAACAAAGGGGGATAGGGTTGGGCATGGAAGTTGACCATGCAACACAAATAGGGTTAGGGATGTTTCTTTCTCCAAGGGGATGTGACTTGCCTCTAAGCACCACCAACCCTAAAACTGTTAATGTTTGTCCATGTTGAATCACACCAATTTATTGCTACACGTTCGTGTGTCTAGCTTTGCTTGCTTGGCCATGCCCAAAGCTAATTTGCACTTCCAAACGTTTTCGTGAGCGATAATTACAACCAAAGAATTGGTTCCAGTTAATATGATCGTGACAACAATTTGAGATCGATGACAAATCGTAACAAATGTGTGTTTGATTTTGTGAGATATAAATGTAAAACGTAAATTGAAATGGAGGGGTTTTGGTTAATTAAGCGGTTCTATAGTTGAGTTACTAACCAAACGGATATGATGGCATAAGATATGTGCTGTTTAGTGTAGATTTTTATCTTTTTTTTTTCAAGTTCTCGCAACACACAAGTTAGACAACGAAAACTTATCTTTCTGCAAGTTACGCATTATTAAATAAATAAAGTTTAATTATACTTTGGTATACGTCCTTTATCTTTCGACTGTAATTTTGTTTCAATGTATTGGAATACTTTTATCAACTTTTTGATGAGTGTACATTTAAGGGGTGATAATCCACAACAACTTATATTTTACGCAGTTGTCTTAATTTTGGGTCCAATTTTACGCATATATATACGACACAACTCGATTTAATAAAAAAATAAGGAAATTTTTATTTTTATTTTTAAATATGCATATATGTGAAGGTGTTTACAAGATCTTTAGGTGATAAACGTTTCTTACAGAGAGATTTAAAGTGATGAATTAATTTTATGAAAGAGCTCTTTAGCATGTACCATATTGAAACAACTTATAATATATATACCTCTCATCGTTAAATATTTCATTAATATCAGAAATTAGCAAAATGTTAATGATGAGTACAATAAAAAGGAGAAATAGAAAAAATTACAACTAAAATACAACAAAGAAATGGTTAAATATTAGAGAAAATTACATTTTTGGTACCTGAAGTTGTCAAAATTTTCACTTATAGTCTTTAAGTGAAAAAAATTACATTTTTGGTACCTGAAGTTGGTTATTTTTTTCATTTTTGATACCAAGCACATACGCCGTTTGTTTTTCCGTTAACGCCCTCACGTGACCAACACGTGAGGGTATCAAAAATGAAATTTTTTTCACTTAGAGACTATATTTGAAATTTTTGACAACTTCAGGTACCAAAAATGTAATTTCTCGAAAAATAATGACCATGGGTTTTTGAATAATTTATTTAATTATTTTAACACATTTAAGCTTTGGGTTTTTATCTACATTATATTATAACATATATACGAGTACTATTTTTAAAAATCTTTTAAGGTTAAGTCATAAACATACGGATAACTTGTTAGTAAAAAAAACCTCATAAAATGTACAACTTGTGAACAACTTTATCGGGTTTTATAACGGAGCGGAAGATTTCTTTATTGACAAACTTCCAAATCGACCGCCACACAATATACATAATCGTCTCAACAAGCAACGACTTGGAAGCCGAATTCAATTGTTACACAATAGAGCTAAAATAGTATGTTTTTTTTAATAACAAGTTATCCGTATGTTTATGACTTAACCTTAAAAGATTTTTAAAATAGTACTCGTATATATGTTATAATATAATGTAGATAAAACCCAAAAGCTTAAATGTGTTAAAGTAATTAAATAAACTCTTAAAAACCCATAGTCATTAATTTTCTAGAAAATTACATTTTTAGTACCTGAAGTTGTCAAAGTTTTCAATTATAGTCTCTAACTGAAATTTTTTTCATTTTTGATACCATCACGTGTTGGTCACGTGAGGGCGTTAACGAAAAAACAAACGGCGTATGTGCTTGGTATTAAAAATGGAAAAAATAACCAACTTTAGGTAACACAAATGTAATTTTTTCACTTAAAGACTATAAGTGAAAATTTTGACAACTTCAGGTACCAAAAATGTAATTTCTCGAAAAATAATGACCATGGGTTTTTGAATAATTTATTTAATTATTTTAACACATTTAAGCTTTGGGTTTTTATCTACATTATATTATAACATATATACGAGTACTATTTTTAAAAATCTTTTAAGGTTAAGTCATAAACATACGGATAACTTGTTAGTAAAAAAAACCTCATAAAATGTACAACTTGTGAACAACTTTATCGGGTTTTATAACGGAGCGGAAGATTTCTTTATTGACAAACTTCCAAATCGACCGCCACACAATATACATAATCGTCTCAACAAGCAACGACTTGGAAGCCGAATTCAATTGTTACACAATAGAGCTAAAATAGTATGTTTTTTTTAATAACAAGTTATCCGTATGTTTATGACTTAACCTTAAAAGATTTTTAAAATAGTACTCGTATATATGTTATAATATAATGTAGATAAAACCCAAAAGCTTAAATGTGTTAAAGTAATTAAATAAACTCTTAAAAACCCATAGTCATTAATTTTCTAGAAAATTACATTTTTAGTACCTGAAGTTGTCAAAGTTTTCAATTATAGTCTCTAACTGAAATTTTTTTCATTTTTGATACCATCACGTGTTGGTCACGTGAGGGCGTTAACGAAAAAACAAACGGCGTATGTGCTTGGTATTAAAAATGAAAAAAATAACCAACTTTAGGTACCAAAAATGTAATTTTTTCACTTAAAGACTATAAGTGAAAATTTTGACAACTTCAAGTACTAAAAATGTAATTTTCTCTAAATATTAAAGCTACTCCACTAGGACATATCAATTCGGTTTGAAGTCATTCTGTTTGATAACCAAAGGTAGCTTAGGCTTAGAGGCTTAATCTCTCCGGTAGCCTTGTGGATTGACAAGGTCTTGTTATTGAACAGTATGTCATTCCGGATTTTCAAAACCGTTCTGTAAAGTTTTTCTTAATTCATATTTTTTTAAAAATTTAAATAGTGGTAAACATTAGGATTAAGTTGACATACTGGATCTGTAGTGTCCATTATGTGATAGTCAAACAGAATAACCGATTATGAAAGGGAAGTGATATTCGTACCACAAAAATTGATTTATTTACCACAATGTACAACTTTTATAACATACTGTACAAGTCAGTAAAGCAGATTTGTGGTAAAAATATCAATTGTTGTGGCACGAATATCAGTTCCCATTATGAAAGGTTCAAATGAAGCAAAAACTAGCTAGAAAAATACGTATTATTCCACATTTTTGTAAGAATAACCATCTCACCTTATAATGTAATAACAAATCCAATCCAATAAAAGAATAACACGCCAGATTTCATACAACAACAACAACTGTACCCAATCCCTGAGCGGGGTATGGGGGAGGTGAGCTGTAGACAGTCTTACCTCTACCCAAAGGTAGAGAGACTGCTTCCATAAGGACCTCCGGCCACCAAGATGTAAAAGCCGTAAAAGGGTAAAGTGTTTATACCTGTCTGTCGAGAACATGATAAGACGATATACCTGTCTGCTGGGTCCGCTGTGTACGGCTACCTTGAGAGAAGAGTAGCAAACGTACGACCTAACAGTACATAAACTCTAGCAACCATTGAACGTATATAACAGCATAAAATGTAGGAACATAATAAACAAAGTCTTCTGCAAGGAGCTCAAACAGGAGGAACGTAACATATACATAGGAATTGACTAAAAACTAAGGGGGTTAACTATTTCTAAACAACCTACGGAGCAAAGTACCTTAGGCCGCCTAGCTAAACTAATCCTAGTCTACTCACAAAACGCTCACAAAACCCCAAAGGTAACCTATACACCTAGTCCTCTAGAAAACTGTCTGCTGAGTACACCCGGAAACAATTAGAATAAGGAAAAGTAGCAACAAACTACCTAGATAACTAAAAGCACAGGTTCAACAAAACACATATAATAACAACCATATTGAACGTAGACGAATTTAACAGTGTTTCAGCATACAGACCATGCCTACCTACATATAAGGAATTAACTAAGAAATCCTAGTGCCCGATGGGTCCAAGGAAAATAGCGGGTGGTACGCAACCTATGAAACAAACTAACTTAGCCGCCTAGCTAGACTAATCCTAGTCCTTTCCCAAGCTCCCAAACCACTAAACTAGTCCTAGTCCTCTTATAAACTCTCATCGGTCATGTCCTCCAACAGACAAAGCATTTTGGGGCAGCCAAGAGTAACCTCCCCCCTCGATTTTGGCCTCCCTCTACTCAGGCCAAAACCAATACGGAGGTTACAGAGAACCAAAGTCTAAGAAAAAAAAGTCTACAAAACCTATTCCCATATGCCTTACACTCCCTGTCCTCCTCCTCCACCAGGAAACTCCTTCCGTGCCTTCGGTATTCTGTCCTTCCACCTCCGTCGACCTACCTCTTCTCCTGTCAGGTCAAAGTCTTCTGTGACATCGAGTCACCTAAGTTGAGCCTACTTCTCCCGGACAAACCAACACTAACATCCTTAGGCAAGGCAATATGGGAAAAAGATGTCGATCAAAGACCCACAAAAGTCATACCCTAACCTAATCCTCTACTCTAATCCTAGTTTTCCAGGTCGTCCTATCCGACGTCATGTCCTCTGACAAGCCAAGCTCTATTAGGTCCTTCGCTAATCGGTCCTCCCACCTCATCTTAGGCCTTCCCCTTCTTCGTATGCCTTCGACGTGAATAGACTCCGCTCTCCTTAGTGGTGTTGTTCGATCCCTTCTCCTAACATGGCCAAACCATCTCAAGCGCCCTTCTCTTAGCTTGTTAATGATGGTCTCTACTTCAAGTTCGGCTCTAAAAACTCCCGTGGGGATCCTGTCTGATAGGGTCTTCCCGCAAGACCACCTTAGCATCCTCATCTCAGCCACCTCTACTCGAGACGCTTGAACTTTCGTCATCGGCCAACATTCTGACCCGTATAACATAGTCGGTCTAATAGCCACTCTGTAGAACTTGCCTTTCAGTTTTAGCGGGATCCGCTTGTCGCACATGACTCCAGTAGCTGCTCTCCACCTCATCCATCCAGCTTGGATTCGATGTGTCACGTCTGCGTCTATCCCCCCCGATTTGTGTATCACCGATCCCAGGTATCTAAAAGACTCCTTCGGACCCAATATCCGCTCCCCAATGCGAATATCCTCGTCCCCATTTTGTCTTATCTCATGTTTATCGAAGTCACATCGTAGGTATTCTGTCTTATCTCGGCTCACACACAAACCATTGTCTTCAAGGGCTTCTCTCCATTTCTCTAACCTACGGTTTAGCTCCTCCGTCGATCTCGCAATCAGTGCAATGTCATCGGCAAAAATCATGCACCACGGTAGTTCTTCCTGAAGGCCACTGGACAACTCGTCTAAGATCAAGGTAAAAAGGTATGGGCTAAGCGCCGAACCCTGGTGTAGGCCCATTTCTACCGAGAAAAGCTCTGTGCTCCCCACCGGGGTTCGAACACCGGTCCTCGCCCTATCGTACATATCCCTGATAACGCTAATGTATCTCCCAGTAACTCCTTTCGCTTGAAGCGTCCTCCAGATCAGCTCTCGTGGTACACTATCGTATGCCTTTTCCAAATCTAGGAAGGCACAGTGCAACGCTTTTTGTCTTTCCCTATACTTTTCCATAAGGCTTCTGGTGATGTGGATAGCCTCGATCGTCGACCTTTCTGGCATAAAACCAAATTGGTTCTCTGCCACCATCGTAACCCTTCTAAGCCTCGTCTCGATCACTCTCTACCAGAGCTTCATGGTATGACTTAGGAGTTTAATGCCCCTATAGTTGCTACAACTCTGCACGTCCCCCTTGTTCTTATAGATAGGTATAACCTCACTAAGTCTCCATTCTTCTGGCATTTTTGCACTCGTCCAAATCTTGTTGAAGAGGCTTGTCAACAATCTTATCCCCACGTCCCCCAGGCATCTCCATGCCTCAACAGGAATTTGGTCTGGACCAACAGGAATTTGGTCAGATTTCAGTACCCCACCACCAATTAGCTCAAGTGCCACCTGTCAGTCTGACACTCATACTAGATTTATCATTTTCCCCAAGCCTTTCTTATATTAAATTTCTAATTTAGGGGAGGCGGAGTGGTGGGAGGTATGGTGAATTTATGGGCTCATAAATTCAAAAACACCGCCGCCGGTAGTGAATTTATGGCTTAGAGGGTTGGGTAGAGGGCTTATTACCCTTGGAGCATAAATGGAGAGAGAAGAGAGAGTGTGTGGGGACCAAGACTTTAAAAGAGAGAGAGTGTGTGGGGATAGGAAAGAGAGAGTGTATGATTGGTGAAAAATTTGGGAGGGTTGAAGATTTATGGGGCGCCAGTAAAAATGGTTGGGAGGGTTGGTTGGAAGGGTTGGAAGATTAAAATGAGTTGGATGGATGTTATTGGAGGAATTTGGGAGGGTTGATAATTTTTTTTTCCCCATTAGCCTCCCCTTATATTTATGATGAATGGAGAGAGGCGGAGTAAGAAAATAATATATCAACCCTTTAAAATTCATCTAACAACATTCATCAAATTCATTTTAATCTTTCAACTCTTTCAACCATTTTTACTGACGTCTTATAAATTTTCAACCCTTTCAAATTTTTCACTAATCACGAACACTCTCTCTCCTATCCCACACACACTCTCTCTTTACATTGGTCCCCACACACTTTCTCTTCTTTCTCCATTTATGCTCCACGGGTAATAAGCCCTCTACCCAACCCTCTAAATCATAAATCACTACCGGCGGTGGTGTTACCGCTGGTATGAGCCTATAAACTCACCATACCGCCCACCACTCCGAACGTCCTTATTATTTGTTTTAATTAAATTACACGTAATTGTGTAAACTGTAAAACTTAATGCATCGTGCAACTAGGGATGGCAAACAAACCCGTACCCGATGGGGAAAACCGAAACCCGACATTTTTGGGCCGGGTTCGGGGCCGGGTATGCGGGTCTAGGGCCGGGTATGGGGATGATTTTAATTTTTTTAGCGGGTTCGGGTCCGGGGACGGTTTTAAATGAAAACCCGCATACCCGACCCGTATACCCGAAACCCGCCCCGAACCTGTATACCCGGCCCGTATATATTATATCACATAAAATTATAATAAGCATACATCTAAAGCATACTCTTATTTATTCGAGTACTCTTAGTTCTTCGAGTCTATCGGTGGTTTTTGCATTATTACAAATTTGGAGTGAATGGTAGGATTGTATTTTACTTTACAGTTGATATTTTCCTTCGAGTCACTGAGTTTTACAGTTGATATTTTCCTTCGAGTCACTGAGTTGTCCACCACTTTTAGTGTGACTTGTCTCTAGTTAATATAATTCAGTGTTTAGATTATATGCAATCTGTTATCTTGCCATAAGTGCAGTTCATAAATATGGCTAACCAACAATATATTTTTCTGCATATATGTTTCTTTTTCTATCGTAATGCACAAGTTCATAACATATATCATACTTCCGGAGTTGTAAAATGTATGTTAACTTATAATGTCATGACTAATTCAGATTTCAAAAAAATAATACTTCTAATGGATCCCCGATTACCCGTGGGGAAACCCATTACCCGACAGTTAATAAGTAAACGGGGACCCGTCGGGTCCGGGTCCGGGTTTGGGACGATGATTTTTAATCGGGTCCGGGTCCGGGATTAGCTAAACCCGGCCCATACCCGGCCCGTTGCCATCCCTACGTGCAACCATAGTTGTTAAACTCTTACGAGTCACGAGTCGACTCTTACGAGTCGATTCAGTTTACACCAAAAACGAGTCGACTCGTTAGGTGACTCGTTTTTGTCCAGACTCTTACGAGTCACTGTGTAAACTTGGACCGAGTCACGAGTCACAAACTTATAATTATTGTAGCTTGATACTATGGTTATATATTATATATTATATTTAGTTTGCTACATTATTTTGTGTGTTATCAATGTAAATTTTGATCTTTTTATTGTGAATTTGGAGATAAATTCTAAGTTTATGACTCAAAACTATTGAATATGTAATATTTTGGTAATTCTATTTAGATAATGAACTTATATTTTGCTTTTCATATATAGAATATACTATATTATGTAGTATTAAAAATGTCCTAACTCTTACGAGTCGAGTCACGTTCCGAGTCACGAGTCAAAAAATCATGTTTTCGAGTCGAGTCGAAAGTTACGAGTCGACGATTATGCGTGCAACCATTAAATGAGATATATAATAAATAAATTAAATATACTACAAATCTACAATTATCATTAATATTGTATTAGTCGAAATAAAGAAAAGAGTAAATTACAACTTTGGTCTCTGTCGTGGGTCAAAAATTACAGTTTTCGTCCTTACCTTTCATAAATAACCGTTTTAGTCTAAAAAAGTTTGTCCTGCCTACGATTTTGGTCCAAATCCCAAACGGACGTTAAATATGGGGTCACATAACCCAAACACGATGGGTATTTTAGTCTTTTCATTAACATAGGACCAAAAGCGTAATTAAAATTCTTTATATTTCCTTTTTTCTTGTACGATCATCATCATCATCGGCTATAACAACAGAATTCCTTTTTCAATACAACCAAATCTAAACGATAAAAATTCCCAGATCTTCACATCATCATAACTCCAACATCAAAATTAATTTTTTATTGGGATGGAAAAACAAATTAAACTCAAATTCAATATCAAAATTAAAACCAAATCTAAACTAAAATTTATCAACCACAACAAATCTGATCATAATGAAAAAGAGAACCCAGATAATCTGTTAATCTATTTCAACTCCTTGTTAAATTCCGATCAGAACTATGCCAAGAAAGTCTCCTTCCAATCGATCAAAAGCTTCAAAAAAATCAGAAAAAGATTGAGGTGGAACTCGATGGTATTGCTTCTAAAACCCTAGGTCGTGATTCGGCCTTTTCAAGTGTTAATAGATCCAATTACAATCTTAGATCATCTAATTCTTCTTCAACTGTGGCTGATCCATTCCAATCTGAACCTAATGATCCGATTTCATCATTGAAATCGGCCGATTTGATTGAAAAATCAAAACAGCCGCCGCCTACATCCTGTCCACCACCGCTACTGTTGGGGCTGCCGGCCACCAGGGGGTGGCCATGGAAGCGATTCGTGATGGGTTGGGGGCTGCTTCGATTAATTCTGATCAGGTTCCAGGTTTGGGAGAAAAGGGTGCGGCTGCATCTATTGGAAACCACCTGTCACCAGATTTGAAAACCACTGCCGAAGAAGTTTTTTTCCCTCCATTCTTGTGCTTATTTGAGGGACTAAACACCACCGAGTGTTTGTAAGAGAGAAAGATGAAAAAGGGGAAAGTGGGTCTTTATTTTGGTTTTTTTTTCTTTTCATTATAGAGTGAATCATTTTGATGAAGGTTGGAATGTTACATCTCAAAAAAGAAGCTCTTAGTTATTTATTGATTGTCTCGTGAATTAACTTTTGTTTGTGGATAATGAATATCATTTGTTCCTGATTTTCACATAGGGTTTTTTATTTATGCATAAAGACATGATATACATGGTGATAATGATGATGATGAAAGAGTTTATAGATATTTACGGTTTTGGTCCTTGTGTAAATAAAAAGACTAAAATACCCATCATGTGCAGGTCACATGATGAGTAAGTTGACATTTGTTTGGGATTTGGACCAAAAACGTTGACGGAACAAACATTTTTGGACTAAAATGGTAATTTATGAAAGGTAAGGACGAAAACCGTAATTTTTGACCCACGACAGGGACCAAAATTGTAATTTACTCTAAAGAAAATGCTTATAAGCACATCCGTATAAAAATCGCCCCGCGTGCCCCGACCAAAGAATAATGGGTAAGCCGACCAGCCACTTTCCCCGGCGATGTCGCCGCGGAAAGTCGAATAAGACAAAAGTTTCTGCGGCGACGTCGCCGCGGAAAGTGCGGGCCCCCATGTCATTAACGGCTAATCTGACAGAATATTAACGGACCCCCCTCATTAACGGCGAGGTCGCCGGGGAAAGTCCGGTCGGACTACATGGCACCATAAAAATTGATGCATATACAGTGAAATGTTCCCAACTGACCTCGTCTTTGATTACACAGACTGTCAGGGAGCTGAAGAAGTCCCCGTCACATGGCCTGTTACAATTTAAGGGTTCTTGAAGATATTAATTGTATCCGTTTGTTTACATTACACAATAGTATACGAGTAATATATATCTATGCGAGATACACAATTATTTATAATTCTTATTTTTATATAAAGTTAATAATGAGATGGGTCGAGTACTCAGTGGTTTCATTTAAAGATGCTTTTTTTTGGCCCCATGTAGTCCGACCGGACTTTCCCCGGCGACATCGCCGCTAATGAGGGGGGGCCCGCTAATATTTTCAGATTAACCGTTAATGACATGGGGGCCCGCACTTTCCGCGGCGATGTCGCCGCGGAAACTTTTGTCTTATTCGACTTTCCGCGGCGATGGCTGGTCGGCTTACCCATTATTCTTTGGTCGGGACACGCGGGGCGTTTTTTTTTTCTCTCACATATAAATCGATCTTTTCAAAATCAAGTCATTTAATTACATTTTTTTGGTTTTGCTCAAGGTTTGAGTTTGATTATCAGGGATAACAAGCCTTGATGTTATTTCATTCGACTATTGTAACGACTCATAATCAACATTTTGTTGTTCAGGGTACGTGCATGTTTTCACCATTATACAGTGAAGTTTCCTGGATATCGTTTTCTGACTAAATATTCGAAATAAAAAACCATTTAATTGATAATACGGTAAAATTATATAGCTACCAATAACCAATTTCATCTAAAACATGCCATATATGAAATATGATGACCAAATAATACTGCTATCTTTGACTTTCCTAGGAGACTCTCCAACGCATGAGGTGACTAGCGTAATCCGTCTTTCACATTCGGGGTTCGGTGCAAATTGGATTGCATAAGTTATTGAGTATGTTCACCAATAAGCGTCCAAAGCAAATCATTTTTTTTTATTTTTTTTTGGTGACAAGTTTTTTCACCACTTCACATGTCTTCTAGTATTTGATATAACCTTCAACCCATCTACACAATCCGTTCACTTTACAAAAACCACAACAAAAAAATTTATTATTCAGTTGAAAATATACCTATAATTTTATAATAAAATTACATAGTATTATATATGTCAATGATGGTCAGCCAAACTGGTCAGAGGCACTCTCGATTTTACTTAAGATATTGAGTTCGATCCTCATGGATGACAAGGCTTGGTGTTTTTCCTCCGAATACTTGTAACGGTCCATGGTCAATATTTCGTTGTATAGGTTACGTGCAAATTCACCATTATATGTGTTTTTATGTAATGTAACACCCCAAGCCGAGGCTCGAAATATCACGGAAATCATATAGCACAAGGTGGAATTACAATAGAACAAGATCTAAATGCAAATAAAGGATTCAGTGAATCCATACAGTAAGATAAACAAGTATCAAAATACATAAAGAGCATGTCATCATCAAAGATTACAACCGAACATCATAAGATGGCTAACGGTTCTAAATACAATGCAAAAAGAAGGCAAATGGATCCTTGATCCATATAAGTCCAAGTCCGGGTTCAACAGCAAGCTAACAATCAACTCCACGCCCTGGATTAACCTGGTTACCTGAAAAGTGTACTAAGCATAGTCAACACAAGGTTGGTGAGTTCGTAGTAATGGATCACAAGGAACTATCGTCAATAATCACAGTATACGAGTAGAAGCAACACATGACTTACAGTGAGCCTCTATGAACAACACAACAACATCCACCACAAGATTACACACAACAAATAAAACACGAAATAAACATTTTACTCAAGTAACGTACATAACATCAACTCAAAACAGGTATCATATCCTCTTCAGTGGGATTGATATACAACATATCCTCTTCAGTGGGATTTATATACATCATATCCTCTTCAGTGGGATTTATAAACATCATATCCTCTTCAGTGGGATAGATACACAACCTAAGTCATATCCTCTTCAGTGGGATAGATACACCACATAAGCTCACATCCTCTTCAGTGGGATTCATACGATACATATGCATCAAACATCCAACTAAAGTAAACTATACGTTCATACACTTAGGAGGATTCTACTTTCTACGAAATCCTAGATGCTTATATATAGGGTCACCCGCAGCCTTCCCACCACATCTAGAACTCAATGAAGGCATAACCGACTTCCATGTATGCGCGTCTATCCTAGCAGTAATAATAATAATAACAAATAACCATGATAATAATATATCACAATCCTTTACTAAGATCAATTAACGTAACCGATAACCCGTTATTCCATCTCTCAGTCAATCATTCAATTGTCAAACATTAATTCATAAGTTCGTCAATACAACGATAAAGGTAGGCTTGAGTGTGTATCACACAAATCAAGTATAACGAGACGTACATGTTCATTCCAACCATAATTCCAGAATTTATCGCTTTCACTAAACAACGCGTACATATACTTTGGAGGATTTTACTTTCATCAAGTTCTAGATGCTTATGTATAGGGTCACCCGCAGCCTTCCCACCACATCTAAGACTCTTTGAAAGTAAAACCGACCTCCATATATGTACTTCTACCCTAATACATTACAATAACACAAACACATTCGTAAACCATCGCACAATCAATCAAAACTATCTGTCAATCAACAATCAATCAGAAATTAACTAGACAGTCAATCAAATCAACCAAACAATTCAACAAACACGTATATGTACACTTTTCAGCCCGAATCTCTATTGAGTAGGGAGCTACGAAAACTCACCTGATCGGCAAAGAAGTTAAATTTGATATAAAATCAAGTTATCGTCGATCAATGATCACTTCGCGTCCAACACCTAATATCGATCATATACATTCATATCAACACACATAAACACATATACGTAGTTATTAAATATTCGGCAAAACCCTAATTAGGGTTCCAAAGTGTTTCTCGACGTTAAATGACTTCTAAGACCCTTAATCAATGTTATATAAGATGAGAAGTGAATTATATTAAGACTCGGCGCGTAAAACGGTCCAGAAAGTCAAACTAGGTCAAACAAGGAAATTTCCAGAAAACAAAGGCCGTAACCTACGGCCCTCAGGGGCGTAAGGTACGGTGGTCAACAATACAACTGGCGTAGCTTACGGCCCAAAGGAGCGTAAGCTACGGCCCTCTAGAAAAGTCATTTTTGGCGTAAAGGTTGGCGTAAACAGTTAGATTTTGGCGTAAGGTCCATTTTGAAGATAGGGATAGGCGTAAGCTACGGCCAAACTGGCGTAACCTACGCCCAAGAAAATAGACCTGGCGTAAGCTACGCCCCAAAGGGCCGTAACTTACGCCCAAGCAAAATTGCACTAGCGTAACCTACGCCCCATAGGGCCGTAGGTTACGCCCCCTACTGGGCAACCCACGAACAACAGCAGCAGTTTAGTGCAGAAAAATAAACCAAAACCCCTAAATTCGACCCAAATCGATTCACAACGACTTGTAACCCATTTTGAAGCATAACTAAACATCAATAACCATAAATACACATAACCCAACCCACAAATTCGACCAAAACATCACAATCGCTTCCAAATCACCCAAACCCTAATTTAACCCTAATTTGACCCAAAATTAGATTTAAGCCGATTTAGGACTTGTAAATGTTCAAGATGACTAGAAATGCATAAACAAACATAAGTAGGTATAAATGGGATGAATTTGACTTACCAAAACTTCTCTTTGAGCTAGAACCCGAATTTAGGTCAAAATGGATAAAAATGCAAGAACTTGGCTTTTGATTCTCCAATATGAAGCAAACGAGATGAAGATGGCTATGATTCTTATGTTATAACAGTTCCAATCACTAAATTGATGCAAGAAATGGGATGAAGATTGAAATGGTTCTTTTACTTGAGAGAAAAAGAGAAAGATAGAAAGATAGATAAGGAGGAAGAAAGGATAAGGGGGGGGATGGGGTCTTGGGTGGCTGGTGGGTCTTGGACTACCCACGGGCCGACCCGCTTCTCTTCTCAAGCCAAGTTACAATCGTTACACAATTAAACGCCGATCAACACATATTATCGACCCGAATATACCACATTGTCATTTAATTCACAAAACGACCCAAATAATTCATTAACTTAAATTGTTAGTCATATTACACAAAAGTCAACGGGTCAAAATTCACGGATGTTACATTATTCCCCCGTCAAAAGAATTTCGTCCCGAAATTCAACAAATCACCAATCGTCAGTCAAATGTGGGTACTTAGGTCTCAACTCTAACGGTCTCCATCACACATCGACCCACTTCCTTCGTAGCATGTGAGCTAGTTGCCATTTTCTTAGTTTGAGAAGTTGTTCTTGTCGTTCCAATTTCTATTCTAGGCCCGCTGCATTGGCTTTCTTTGACTCTTGGCTCATCCAGTGGAGAGTAACACCTCTACTACTTAATGTTTCGGTTAGTGACATTCGAATACTCGCGTAACAACCGTCATTGCACAAGATTTCTGTCATGGTCATAAGCACATTCTCTTCACATGTGATCAAGTCTCAAGTCGGTTTGAGTACCCGTTGCTCATTGGATGGCTCCCTGAATTGGAGTTAAGCGACATTCTTTATCTGAAATGATAGTAGACGAGTCTTTGTGCACCTACACCATTTCTTCTACATACTAATGTGCCAAGTTGTCCGATTTTATCGGTTTCGTCGTATCGTGACCACTTCTTGTCGTCGGCGACTTCATGGTGAAATCCATTACAATTTGTTTTTCCCTCGCATCTCTTTCCCGGTCTTTCACTACAAGTTCATTCACATCTCAGAAGTCTATAAGGGTTTTGACTACGCGCGCGATGTTAGGAAGTTAGGCATATACGAAATTCAGTTATTGGGATGGGACAAGCCCGGTAAGTCACCCGGAAAAGCTTCGGGAGACTTAAGATTAACAGAGACGACGTTAGTTTTCAGATTCTTGAGACGGTAGTCCTAAGGACCTTTGAGTTTGAAGATTTACACGAGACCCTAAGAATTTTATCGTTAGATAATTTACATTAGCAACCCTACTACACAATTAAGAATCATATTAACCGTTGGCATTTATATTTGTGCTCATTTTATCGTCAAGAACTTTAATATCATAGATCACAAAGTACGTGAAGAGTTTGTCGTCTTCTAGAGTCAAAATAGATACACGGGGTATTTGACCAAATTTAGTTAGGGAGTCGCTAAACATCCAAATTTTTAAACATATTATTCCAAAACACACGAACGAACGTAATTAAAAGGTGTAACGTTAGGATAATCGAGATCATAGTCTGTTCCAATATCGAATAGCGCCATAATATAACGACCGTTAGAGGAATGTACCTTAACCAACGTTTGGATCATTTTGGCCTCCATTGCCAATTCCCGCAAGAGCTCGGCCACGAGGATGAACTTGATGGCCTTGTTGGCCACGGTTTTGGTTCGGCCCGGTAATTTGGAGTTGATTCGGATGGACCGCCACTTCAACTTGTTGTCCAATCCATTGTGGACAATTATTTCGGTAGTGATCAGGGCTTCCACATTTAAAGCACGTACCCCATGGAAAGTTGCCTTGAGGATGAATGGTTTGAAGGGGTACTACATTCAATGGCGCTGCTTTCGGTGCTCTACAATTCTTGGACATGTGCCCAACTTGGTTGCAATTAAAACACGCCCTGCATTGAACGTGGGTGGGGTGGTGATTGTTGCATCTTTCACATAACGAATGAGGTCCTGCATAAGCTTTCTTCACCGGTCCCGTCGCCGCCATCACTCTACCCCTATTAGCATCTTTGGGATCAAACCTTCCCATTTTCTTCACCCCACTTGATTCTCCCACTTCCTTTCTCTTGTTTGTTGAGGAGTTACTTAAAACACCGCTTCTCAACAAGTCTTCAGTCACACTGCCGGCTCGGTTGACAGCATCGGCCAAAGAAGTAGGCATGTTGGAATTTACATAAGATCGGACTTGAGGATTCAAGCCCAACACAAACTTCTCGGTGGCACGGGCCTCGGAATCCACCAAATGAGGAATAAGGGTAGACAACTCCTGAAATCGTCTAACATAGCCCTTGTAATCGGCTCCGTCCATGTTGAGATTAACAAACTCAATGGTCAAATTTTGTAGTTCATAGGGAGGACAAAACTTCGCCTTCACCTTGTTCTTGAAATCGATCCATTCCAAGTTATAAGTCCGCCCCAAAGTTATCTCTTGGTTCCACCAACTCAAGGCGTCATTTTTAAACATGTCGGATGCATAAGAAATCCGGTCGTCATATGTGCAATGACTTCTTTCAATCACTGCCTCGATCTCCTCAAACCACCTTATACACTCTGTGGGACCGCCTCTTCCATTAAACTCCGGCGCCCCACAGCTTTTAAAGTCTTTAAATATATACCCCTGTCGGTATCTCCCATGTTGATTATACATGGGTATACGGTCATCAACTCTCACTGGTTCCTCTTCTTCGTTTTCTACAGCGTGAGGTTGAGCATTTTCATTATTCACGTTTTCTGGGGCTTCATTGTTTTGAGGCCCATTGTTTTGCCCAAGACTTGCCGTGACTTGAGCAATGATGGTTGGCATGATACCGGCAACCGTTTGAGCGATTACCTCAGCAAGTTTGGCTCAGGAACTTCACCACGACCCCTTCCTTGGCCTCTACCACGACCTCTACCACGGCCCCTACCTTCTTGTACCTCCGGTTGAGGTTCTTCCTCTTCAGCCCTAAAGTTCGTTCCGGTTCTCCTGGGTCTCACCATTTCTATAAAACAAGTGACACGTTGACCCGAGAGTTAGTCTCAAATGCTCACATGTTAGCCACACAAGTAGTCAATGCCCTCATACCGATACCACATACTCATTTCATAACATTATGCTAAGGCAAAAGTGTTAGAATCATAAGGGATTGTTACTTAGCATATTATCATGTCAATTTTGTTACAATCGTTCATTATTAATTTAAGTAATCATGCTCAATACATCATAAAATCAAACAATTAACACCAATGGGTTAAGTATAATCTGAATTCGATATGCTCTCTAGTTATTGACCAGGTATGTATACAGGGTGTACCAACGGCTAACCCTCCACCCAATCAACCTCCATTAAGCATATCGGTTCCCTATTATACACTAAGCCAAGCAACTAACACGAATGATTCAAAGTATAATCCGAATTCGATATGCTTTCTAGTTATTGACCGGGTATGTATACAGGGTGTACCAACGGCTAACCCTCCACCCAATCAACCTCCATTAAGCATATCGGTTCCTTATTATACTCTAAGCCATGCATGCGCAATCCATGATGTCATTAACTTGTTATAATATTGGGCGACCATAAAAGAGTTGATCGGGTTCTTTTAGGGTTGCCACAATATTATACTAAGTTAATACCATAACTTCATTTTGCTCTAAAGCATCCAACTAGCATCAACCGTTACAACAACAAATCATATTAACCACATTCATCACATTGAATTCAAGCTATCACACAAGTGGTCTTAACTACGAACTCACACGGGGATTCACATAATTCACATTGCACATGAATTTCCTAACCATGCATGCTATATGAAGAGTTTTAACTTAAGCCGTAGTCTAGGTCAAACCGCCTAATTCTCTACGACCACGCATGGCCACCATTCTGTAACACCCCAAGCCGAGGCTCGAAATATCACGGAAATCATATAGCATAAGGTGGAATTACAATAGAACAAGGACTAAATGCAAATAAAGATTCAGTGAATCCATACAGTAAGATAAACAAGTATCAAAATACATAAAGAGCATGTCATCATCAAAGATTACAACAGAACATCATAAGATGGCTAACGGTTCTAAATACAATGCAAAAAGAAGGCAAATGGATCCTTGATCCATATAAGTCCAAGTCCGGGTTCAACAGCAAGCTAACAATCAAACTCCACGCCCTGGATTAACCTGGTTACCTGAAAAGTGTACTAAGCATAGTCAACACAAGGTTGGTGAGTTCGTAGTAATGGTCCACAAGGAACCATCGTCAATAATCATAATATACGAGTAGAGGCAAAACATGACTTACAGTGAGCCTCTATGAACAACACAACAACATCCACCACAAGATTACACACAACAAATAAAACACGAAATAAACATTTTACTCAAGTAACGTACATAACATCAACTCAAAACAGGTATCATATCCTCTTCAGTGGGATTGATATACACATATCCTCTTCAGTGGGATTTATATACATCATATCCTCTTCAGTGGGATTTATAAACATCATATCCTCTTCAGTGGGATAGATACACAACCTAAGTCATATCCTCTTCAGTGGGATAGATACACAACGTAAGTCATATCCTCTTCAGTGGGATTCATACGATACATATGCATCAAACATCCAACTAAAGTAAACTATACGTTCATACACTTAGGAGGATTCTACTTTCTACGAAATCCTAGATGCTTATATATAGGGTCACCCGCAGCCTTCCCACCACATCTAGAACCCAATGAAGGCATAACCGACTTCCATGTATGCGCGTCTATCCTAGCAGTAATAATAATAATAACAAATAACCATGATAATAATATATCACAATCCTTTACTAAGATCAATTAACGTAACCGATAACCCGTTATTTCATCTCTCAGTCAATCATTCAATTGTCAAACATTAATTCATAAGTTCGTCAATACAACGATAAAGGCAGGCTTGAGTGCGTATCACACAAATCAAGTATAACGAGACGTACATGTTCATTCCAACCATAATTCCAGAATTTATCGCTTTCTCTAAACAACGCGTACATATACTTTGGAGGATTTTACTTTCATCAAGTTCTAGATGCTTATGTATAGGGTCACCCGCAGCCTTCCCACCACATCTAAGACTCTTTGAAAGTAAAACCGACCTCCATATATGTACTTCTACCCTAAAACATTACAATAACACAAACACATTCGTAAACCATCGCACAATCAATCAAAACTATCTGTCAATCAACAATCAATCAGAAATTAACTAGACAGTCAATCAAATCAACCAACAATCCAACAAACACGTATATGTACACTTTTCAGCCCGAATCTCTATTGAGTAGGGAGCTACGAAACTCACCTGATCGGCAAAGAAGTTAAATTTGATATAAAATCAAGTTATCGTCGATCAATGATCACTTCGCGTCCAACACCTAATATCGATCATATACATTCATATCAACACACATAAACACATATACGTAGTTATTAAATATTCGGCAAAACCCTAATTAGGTTTCCAAAGTGTTTCTCGACGTTAAATGACTTCTAAGACTCTTAATCAATGTTATATAAGATAAGAAGTGAATTAGATTAAGACTCGGCGCGTAAAACGGTCCAGAAAGTCAAACTAGGTCAAACAAGGAAATTTCCAGAAAACAAAGGCCGTAACCTACGGCCCTCAGGGGCGTAAGGTACGGTGGTCAACATTACAACTGGCGTAGCTTACGGCCCAAAGGGGCGTAAGCTACGGCCCTCTAGAAAAGTCATTTTTGGCGTAAAAGTTGGCGTAAACAGTTAGATTTTGGCGTAAGGTCCATTTTGAAGATAGGGATAGGCATAAGCTACGGCCAAACTGGCATAACCTACGCCCAAGAAAATAGACCTGGCGTAAGCTACGCCCCAAAGGGCCGTAACTTACGCCCAAAAAAATTGCACTAGCGTAACCTACGCCCCATAGGGCCGTAGGTTACGCCCCCTACTGGGCAACCCACGAACAGCAGCAGCAGTTTAGTGCAGAAAAATAAACCAAAACCCCTAAATTCGACCCAAATCGATTCACAACGACTTGTAACCCATTTTGAAGCATAACTAAACATCAATAACCATAAATACACATAACCCAACCCACAAATTCGACCAAAACATCACAATCGCTTCCAAATCACCCAAACCCTAATTTAACCCTAATTTGACCCAAAATTAGATTTAAGCCGATTTAGGACTTGTAAATGTTCAAGATGACTAGAAATGCATAAACAAACATAAGTAGGTATAAATGGGATGAATTTGACTTACCAAAACTTCTCTTTGAGCTAGAACCCGAAATTAGGTCAAAATGGATAAAATGCAAGAACTTGGCTTTGATTCTCCGATATGAAACAAACGAGATGAAGATGGCTATGATTCTTAGTATTATAAGTTCCAATCACTAAATTGATGCAAGAAATGGGATGAAGATTGAAATGGTTCTTTTACTTGAGAGAAAAAGAGAAAGATAGAAAGATAGATAAGAGAAAGAAGGGAGGAGGAAAGGATAAGGTGGGGGGGGGATTGGGTCTTGGGTGGCTGGTGGGTCGTGGACTACCCACGGGCCGACCCGTTTCTCTTCTCAAGCCAAGTTACAATCGTTACACAATTAAACACCGATCAAAACATATTATCGACCCGAATATAACACATTGTCATTTAATTCACAAAACGACTCAAATAATTCATTAACTTAAATTGTTAGTCATATTACCCAAAAAGTCAACGGGTCAAAACTCACGGATGTTATTATATTAGTCGAATGTTCGAAAAAATCGCACTTAATGTATGTTTAATATATACGAAGTTTTAAAATTGACAAATTTCCAAACTTATTTAACATGTTGTTTTAAAAACTTTTATATACTGTTTTAAGTTATATTGATAGATACTACTATTACCAATTCATTGAAAAACAAAATATAAAGATTATAATCCAAAAAGCTTTTTCGAATAAAGAAGTATGTTGTATGTATATATATTTTTTTATTACATGCCTATTCACATGTGGGTGTATTTTATCCAACACCATAAGAACATGATTTAAGCCCACACTTATCGAGTGTGGTACGTATCAAATACACAAATTAGCTAGAAGCTTGCTTGAGCAGTCCGTATGTGTCAAGCAGCTGAATGTGGTTCTCTTTTTGTGTCCCCTAGCACATGCATGTTTCAATTCATTCCTTTTTTTTCTCCTCAAAAGAGACATAAATAAAAGTTGAAAATAATACAAATATGTAAATCTATTTTCAATAGTGGGAAGTAATATAACTTGAACTACGGAGAAGATGAAACAATTAATTATATTCTGAATTACGTTCATATGATAAGTCTAGCTTTTTCATAGTGTTGAAAAAGGAACATGGGAAGCTATTATTTAAGGTATCAAGAATTAATGTGTTTCCTCAAGAAAGTCAATATTTATTTTAAGAATGGGGATATGATGGTGGTCAGAAATTTCAAGGGGGAAGAACTTGATTCTTAGATTTATCAATCATTTTGTGAATATTACTTGTATTTAAGTTTTTTTCCCCCCTTTGTTCAACTTGTATGTAACCGATCCTTTATATACTTGGTATTTATAAGTGCGGTTCGATGCCAACCACATGGAGCATTTACAACAGGCCCATCAAATTGGCTAAAGCTTTCAAACATATATCATCGTACATTCGTACTATAAAATTGTCTAAATTGGTTACCAAAGTTTCAATTTGGTCATATATATATATGCCTTGTATCTATTTTAAAAGAGAAAAAGACAATTTCAAACCATGTATATGTAGTTTTAGTTTATTAATTATTTGTTTATAATTATTCAAAGTTAGCTTTTTGTTCCATTAAAATCATCGGGTAAGCAAGTCAAGTTGATGACATTTAAAGCACGTTATTATATATGTAAACAAATGATCGATGGATTAAATTTGCGTATGAGGTATGAATATCAACCTACATCTTATTTTTCCCCTCGTCTTTGATTGCATCTCCCAATAATACTAAACCAGCTCTTTTAATTCCATCCTAAAAAACCAACAACCACTAGATGAAAAACTTAAATGAATTTTGACCCTTAAATTGGTTTCACTACCTAACTACCTTTTTTAGATTTATTATTTACATATTAAAATTAAGTTCATACGAGTATTTAAATTAGATGTTGTACAGCTGTAAATATGTTAGATAATTGTAGTTTCTTGCTCATCTTATACAAGAGTTCGATAAATATTACTGTTTAGTTTTATAATATTTTTCTTAATTCGATATTTCCATCACTTTTCTTTGTGTAACTAAATCGAAAAAAATTGGATGACATATATTTCTTTACCATTAAATTAATCCTTATCATTAAATCTATACAAAAAAGCGGTTACATAAATTGGTTGGCATAGATTATAAACTTATCATGTTGTAAATAAATTGCATGATTTACATGTAAAATAAACCAAGAAGTGAAATCTGGATTAGTTATTCTTAAAAATGAGTTTAATTAACTTAGTTAGTCCTAATGTTTATATGTTATTTTTTATCGTTTACTATTTGCTATTTTTTCATACTAAATTTAGACTCATGTCAAATAGATGGATTGTTTACGACATATTCAAGATAAGATTAAATATATGTAATCCAATAAAAATTATGAAAAAACAACCTGATGATTCAAATATAATGAATGTAATTAAAATCAAAGTAACAATATAATACTGGAGCATTGACGAAAGTGTTTTACATATTCGTCTATTAGTATTTGTTTGCCGACGTCTTGGAATATTACCATATGATTGTCCATGTCTGGTTTATTTTACATGTAACACAAACTTAATATTATAAGAATGAACGAAAACAGTGTGTATAATATAGTTTAGAAAATAATACCTTGACTATCATTTGTTGGTTTGAAAGTAATTGGGACTTAGTATAAGGATGAACCGTGACCAGAGTTTTTTTGTGTGGCTCTTCTACTTTGTGATAACTTATTGTTCGTGTTCGTGGTATTTATTTTTATTAAAGTTTGGATTATAGTTGTTATCTGTTAAATATATTAAATTATATATATATAATTTGATAAGCTATAATTATAAATTATAATAGTAGTAGAATTAAAAAAGTGTAAATTATATTAATGACATGTTATTAATTATTTTTTTATTATTTAGTTGGATATTTGAGATAATATAAGTTTTATTTATCATTTATTTTATTTTATAATAATTAATTTAATGGGTTACAAAGTGTAAATTGGTGATTGAAAACAAAAAATTATAAATATATTAATGACATGAGTTGATTTAATTAACTTAGAGAAATTTTTATTCTACATAGAAAAATATAAAACTTTTAGCCGTGTATATAAACTTGCGGGTTATTTCATTTATTATCATGTATGATTTTAGAGTGGAATCCGAGTGAGCTTGTATTGTGTTTGATGAGTTGGCTAGCTAGAAACAGTTCTAACAAATGATATCAAAGGTACATATGCTTGTAGCCCCTTGTTAATGTGGGCTGAATTTTTGATTACTTTTAATAGTCAACTCTGGTCAATAATCCCGATTGCCTTATCAAAAATTCAAATCATATTAAGAATTAAGAGATTTATCAATATCGGTAAAAGACCAAGTATGATAACAATTTTAAAACCACAATTAAAAGAATTTTCTACCAAATCTTAGTTTAAAACTTAAAAGTATATACTGTGTTTCGAATATTGGATAATTCGTATTATTTGAAATTTCGAATATCGAAAACTACCATCCGCATTTCATTTAATTTTTTGAAAACCTAAATTTATAGTTATCCCCTGTCTAAACTTACTAAAGTGGAATTAACCTATTTAATTGAGACTCAATTTTTTTTATTATTAACAAGTTTTTTGACCCGGGCGTTGCCCGGGATCGACGTTGCGTTATGCAAAGATATTTTGGACACTTAAAGTTTACTATGGTGGTTAAAACAAAGAGTTTGATGGTAAAAGTTAGAAGCCTTAAAATAAGAGATAGAAAGTTAGAACTATAATTAAGTTTGTATAAAAAAAGTTGGACTAAAGTTAAAAAATACAAAAGTTAAGTAGTAAAATAAGTTTGAAGCGTTAAAATAAGAGAAAGAAAGTAAAAAAAAAAAAAAAAGATTTGATTATTAAAGTTAATTACAAAAAGTTAGACTAAAGTGATAAAACGTAAAAATTAATTGGCAAAAATAAGAACCTCTAAAAGTATACTATCGTTAATAAAAATAAAAAAAAAGAGACAAAATAGCTGACGTCATCATGAGCTGGTACTGTTCAGGCTAAGCCACCAATAAGAAACTCTAAAAGTACACTATCGTTAAAAAAAAAAAAAAAAAAAAAAAAAAAGACAAAATAGCTGACGTCATCATGAGCGGTACTGTTCATCGGCTAAGCCACCGAGCCGAGCCGCCGCCGTGTCACTATTCACGGCTCGGCTTACTGTAGATAAGCCAGACCTTTTTTGTTATATAACAAGATATATATATATAATTATTCTCGTACCACATGGCTAGCTAGAGTTGATGATGGTGGCAATTAAGGTTGGCGTATCGCGTATGTACAACCAATTTGTCTAAGTTAACTGTAATAACGGTCGTACTATATATACTTCAATATTCTTTTTTTGATTTCCACACACATAGAGTTGATGATGGGTGGCGGTTGGCATACAACCCATTCTGTTTTCTTCATAACCTTTTCTGTAAACTTAATTGATCAAAGATATTAAAAACACATACACATATATTACATGTTGCATATATGCACCATTCTACATTAATTAAAAAGGAGAAAAAGTTGAATAGATAATTGGTAGCATCTAATTATTTTAATTTATCATATAGGATCGGAGGCCGAAAAACTTCAAGGACCACAAGTGCCGCTTAGCTACTTGCCCTAATCATGCCTTCTTCCATAATTTTTTCCTAAAAGAGGCACTAACACTTGCTTTAATAATTTTGTACTTTCGGTATTCCTAGTTTAGTAGCCTGTACATTTTCGATTAAATTAAACTAATTGTCTGCTATTACAATTTACACACCTTTTTCATTCATTCACCTCTTAAATTAAAGTAAGTTTACAAATAACAAATCATGAAGTATATACTTCAACAATTAAAGTGTGTAATAACATTTATAACATCTTTATATAAAATCCATATTACATTATGTATAGATAAATAGATAAAAAGAAAAATACGAGTAACATATTACTATACATATGGTAACGACGGCGGCGTCAGATATGCGTGAGACTAGCAACAGCGATACTAGACACACCACAATGGCAACGCCAAACCCCACAATGACCGATACCTCATGCTTTTAGTTAAGAATACCTCAGATCATGGCGTTATGACAAGATGAATTTTTACAAGTTAAGTTAATTATATAGTGCTCGATCACTACTCCCAAACAATAAAATCTCATCTAGAGTGATTTTGAGAGCTGATCAAGCCAAGCTTGAGTGCTAGATAAAGTTTCAAGCCATCAAAGGATAAACAAAACCCGTACACTTTAGTATAGACAAAAAAAAAAAGACAAAATAGCTGACGTCATCATGAGCTGGTACTGTTCATCGGCTAAGCCACCAATAAGAAACTCTAAAAGTACACTATCGTTAAAAAAAAAAAAAAAGACAAAATAGCTGACGTCATCATGAGCTGGTACTGTTCATCGGCTAAGCCACCAATAAGAAACTCTAAAAGTACACTATCGTTAAAAAAAAAAAAGACAAAATAGCTGACGTCATCATGAGCTGGTACTGTTCATCGGCTAAGCCACCAATAAGAAACTCTAAAAGTACACTATCGTTAAAAAAAAAAAAGACAAAATAGCTGACGTCATCATGAGCGGTACTGTTCATCGGCTAAGCCACCGAGCCGAGCCGCCGCCGTGTCACTATTCACGGCTCGGCTTACTGTAGATAAGCCAGACCTTTTTTGTTATATATATATATATATATATATATATATATATATCACTATATATATATATATATATCTTTTGCGTGAATATACACACTCGTATTTGGTTACTATAGTGAAATATATATATATATATATATATATATATATATATATATATATATATATATATATATATATATATATATATATATATATATATATATATATATATATATATATATATATATATATATATATATATATATATATATATATATATATATATATATATATATATATATATATATATATATATATATATATATATATATATATATATATATATATATATATATATATATATATATATATATATATATATATATATATATATATATATATATATATATATATATATATATATATATATATATATATATATATATATATATATATATATATATATATATATATATATATATATATATATATATATATATATATATATATATATATATATATATATATATATATATATATATATATATATATATATATATATATATATATATATATATATATATATCGCACATGAACCTCCCTAGCTCTTTTCTACTTCTCTCTAATTTCTTTATATCTCTCACCATCCTCTCACAAGTAAAGAATTGAATATAATTGAATTGAAGCTACAAATTAAAAACAAGGAGTGCAAAAAAGGAAAAAAAAAAAAAAAAAAAAAAAAAAAAAAAAAAAAAAAAAAAAAAAAAAAAAAAAAAAAAAAAAAAAAAAAAAAAAAAAAAAAAAAAAAAAAAAAAAAAAAAAAAAAAAAAAAAAAAAAAAAAAAAAAAAAAAAAAAAAAAAAAAAAAAAAAAAAAAAAAAAAAAAAAAAAAAAAAAAAAAAAAAAAAAAAAAAAAAAAAAAAAAAAAAAAAAAAAAAAAAAAAAAAAAAAAAAAAAAAAAAAAAAAAAAAAAAAAAAAAAAAAAAAAAAAAAAAAAAAAAAAAAAAAAAAAAAAAAAAAAAAAAAAAAAAAAAAAAAAAAAAAAAAAAAAAAAAAAAAAAAAAAAAAAAAAAAAAAAAAAAAAAAAAAAAAAAATAACACACGAATGAAAAAATAAAAAGAAACTATATATATAATAAAAAAAAAACACAAAACTGATAAAAAAAAAAAAAAAAATTAAAAAAACTATAATAAAAAAATACAAGAATCTAAGCAAGTCTAATTGTAACACCCCAAGCCGAGGCTCGGAATATCACGGAAATCATACAGCACCAGGTGGAATTACAATAGAACAACTAAATGCAATAAGAGGATTCAGTGAATCCATACAAACGATAAACAAGTAACGAAATACAACAGGAGCAAGTAAACATCAAGATTTCAAATGACAACAAAAGAAGGCTATCAATCCTAAATACAATGCAACATAAGGCAAATGGATCCTTGATCCATATCAGTCCAGTCCGGGTTCAACAGTAAGCAAACAATCAACCTCCATGTCCTGAATAACCTGGTTACCTGAAAAGTGTACTAAGCATAGTCAACACAAGGTTGGTGAGTTCGTAGTAATGGTTCGTAAAGAACCAACATCAATAATCACAATATAAGAATAGAGGCTAGACATGACTTACAGTGAGCCTCTACATAACACAACATCGACCAACAACAAGATTACACAAAACAAGTAAATGTGTAATGAGGAATGCATAAATGATATGAGTAACAATGCAAATGCCGGAATGCATGAATAAGCCAATATGCCTATCCTGAGCGTGACCTTCAATCACCTATGCAACGATACCCTTCTGCCAACGCTATGGACAAGGCTGTATCTCAAAAACATCGAGTTATATATGTCTATATACTCGGGGTCAGGAACTACATCCCTAACGGGTGCATACATCTATGCACCAGGATGTCGGCAATCCCCTGCCGAGGGCTCATCAACAATGTATGCAATGCTTACAATCAAATGTAAATGCATGCTCATGAACCAACAATCAATGTACAATGAACCTGTGCCACCAAACCAATATTCCTCAAACATAACCCAGCAATCAAAATACGACAACCATAAGCCAACGATCAATATACGATGAATATGAATCCATAATCAATATTCGCCAAATCTGAGCCATCAATCGATAATCGTCAATCATAAACCAATAATCACCATTCCTCAACATCAGCCATTAATACTTAACCAAAATATTAACCAAGTCAATCGACATATGATGAACCATAAACTAATAATCAATAATCGTCAATCTTAACCCACTATCATCATTCGACAACCATAAGCCATCAACCACAACTTAAACCAACTATACGTACATATACTTCAGAGGATTCTACTTCCTTCGAGTCTCAGATGCTTATATATAGGGTCACCCGCAGCCTTCCCACCACATCTAAAACCCGACGAAGGCATAACCGACTTTCATGTATGTACATCTATCCTAATATTACTAGATACTTAACAAATATAAACTAGTCATTCAAACATGATAATCGTCTCAACAATTCAATACTCGAACCAATTTAACCAATCTCACGACAGGAACCATCACACCAATCCAACAACTAAAACAATCAATCAAACAATCAATCAATCAAACAATCAATCAATCAAATGCAAGTAAACACACCAGGTTTACACTTTTCAGCCCGGATCTCAAGTGAGTAGGGAGATACGAAACTCACCTTGATCGGCAAAGAAGCTTAGGTCGAGTTAATAAAAGATTAATAACGAGTAATAGGATCCGCACGGCCACAACCTATAAATATACATCATAATACCATAATGTCAACTATACAATCTTAAACAAGTTGGTTTAGCACAATTAGGTCAAATCGCAAACCCTAGACGCCTTTACAACTTGAACGAGTAAGAACAAGACACTTTGACTCGACACATTTTGAAATGACAAAAGGTTCATACAAAAAGAGTGTTACTACTAGAAACTAGACTCTCTTACGATTCCAACGATAGGTCATACGACTTAATTGGACTTACGGATCAAAAGTTATTAACGTTTTAAAACTGACGCGCAAAATTTCCCGAAAGTGTCCACTGCGCCGCAGTGAGCCAAAACCATGCCCACTGCGCCGCAGTGGGCTAAGGAGCAAGAATGGCCGAGGGAATCCACTGCGCCGCAGTGGGGACTATGTCCTCCCACTGCGCCGCAGTGGGACGACCTGCAGATCAGAACCAGCAGCTGCAAGTGCAGCAAACGAACCCAAAACCCCCAAATTCGACCCAAACCACACCAAAATGATTTGTAACCCATTTTGAAGCATAACTAAACATCAATGACCATAAATACACATAACCCAACCACAATTTCGACCAAAACATCAAAATCACTCATGAATCATTCAAACCCTAACCCTAACCCTAACTTGACCTAAAACGAGTTTCGACTCGATTCGTGGCTCGAAATGGCTGGACACCAACTAGAAATAGATAAACAACATGAAATGATGATTATGGAATGAGTTTGACTTACCAAAAGTTCCACCTAAGGTTCAAAACCGAAAGTGAGCGAATGGAAAAGATTTCTTGCACTTGAGACTTCAATTCTTTGATATAATGGAGATGAGATGAAGATGATGATGATTCTTGCTCTTGATCAAGTTAACAACAATGATTTGATGAAGGAGACTTAAAGAGAGGTGATTGCATGTGTGTGTGTTCTTGCTAGGAGTTCAAGAGAAAGATAGATAGAAAAGATAAGAAAATGAAAGGGAGAGGATAAGGGGGAGGGGAAATGGGTCTTGGGGCTGGTGGGTCTTGGACTACCCACGGGCCGACCCGTTTCCTTCACAAGCCATAATACAAACGTTAGGCATTTAAACACCGATTAAAACGTATTATCGACCCGACGAATATACCACGTTGTCATTTAGTCACAAAACGACCCAAATATTTCATTAACTTAAATTGTTAGTCAAATTGCACGTAAAGTCAAACGGTCAAATTTCACGGATGTTACAGCAATATTAGCCAATATGAAGACATTCTTAATCAACGACCAATGGGCATTTTGGCCTACTTATCCATGGTGCCCTTGTGTAATTATGATTATTATACTATCTTCAATGCAATGCCTTTAGGAACATATAGTTGTCCATGATATTCTTTGTCATTGAAGCTTGTCTAAAACTAAAGATTTTTTTGATGTATGTCTTTACTTAAAGACATGCCTTTAACTTGTCCAAAACTAAAGATTATTTGGTGTATGTGACTTTTTGGTGTTTTTGAAAATATGTAAGGATGTTTGTATGGTTGGAGGTAAATTTAAAGGATTTGAAGGATTTATAAAAAATTATAAGGATTTTAAAGGATTTATAAGCATATGATGTGGCAGCTGAAGGACGAGCGTCCTGATCATTGGAGATATAGTCTTAGTAATATTTATCTGCTAGCTATATATCCACGGGCCGTCTAGATTTACATTCTGTATGTTATTATTCTAATAGTAGTAAAACTTTAATCATTCGAATAATAGAATAATGAGACCTAAATATTGATTAGCTAGAAGAAAGAAAAATAAAAAGGAGTTTTAATTGATAATAATGATGAACTTGTGACACTTGTATTATTTTATCTAAGGGAGCATTATTTAAAAATGGTATTCCTTGATCCTAGAAGATTTAGACACCAAATACCACCCACGTGTTTGCATATGATCCGTCAGTTCATTATATATGCAAATGCAAAAAAATGATGATGATACAACTCGATCTTTCTTTTATATATATATATATATTATATATATATATATTATATATATATATTATATATATATATTATATATATATATATCGCACATGAACCTCCCTAGCTCTTTTCTACTTCTCTCTAATTTCTTTATATCTCTCACCATCCTCTCTCAAGTCAAATTACAAACGTTAGGCATTTAAACACCGATTAAAACATATTATCGACCCGACGAATATACCACGTTGTCATTTAGTCACAAAACGACCCAAATATTTCATTAACTTAAATTGTTAGTCAAATTGCACGTAAAGTCAAACGGTCAAATTTCACGGATGTTACAGCAATATTAGCCAATATGAAGACATTCTTAATCAACGACCAATGGGCATTTTGGCCTACTTATCCATGGTGCCCTTGTGTAATTATGATTATTATACTATCTTCAATGCAATGCCTTTAGGAACATATAGTTGTCCATGATATTCTTTGTCATTGAAGCTTGTCTAAAACTAAAGATTATTTGGTGTATGTGACTTTTTGGTGTTTTTGAAAATATGTAAGGATGTTTGTATGGTTGGAGGTAAATTTAAAGGATTTGAAGGATTTATAAAAAATTATAAGGATTTTAAAGGATTTAAAGGATTTATAAAAAATTATAAGGATTTTAAAGGATTTGAAGGATTTATAAAAAATTATAAGGATTTTAAAGGATTTGAAGGATTTATATTATAAGGATTTTAAAGGATTTGAAGGATTTATAAAAAATTATAAGGATTTTAAAGGATTTGAAGGATTTATAAAAAATTATAAGGATTTTAAAGGATTTGAAGGATTTATAAAAAATTATAAGGATTTTAAAGGATTTGAAGGATTTATAAAAAATTATAAGGATTTTAAAGGATTTGAAGGATTTATAAAAATTATAAGGATTTTAAAGGATTTGAAGGATTTATGTATTTAAGGTAAATTTAAAGGATTTGAAGGATTTATAAAAAATTATAAGGATTTTAAAGGATTTATAAGCATATGATGTGGCAGCTGAAGGACGAGCGTCCTGATCATTGGAGATATAGTCTTAGTAATATTTATCTGCTAGCTATATATCCACGGGCCGTCTAGATTTACATTCTGTATGTTATTATTCTAATAGTAGTAAAACTTTAATCATTCGAATAATAGAATAATGAGACCTAAATATTGATTAGCTAGAAGAAAGAAAAATAAAAAGGAGTTTTAATTGATAATAATGATGAACTTGTGACACTTGTATTATTTTATCTAAGGGAGCATTATTTAAAAATGGTATTCCTTGATCCTAGAAGATTTAGACACCAAATACCACCCACGTGTTTGCATATGATCCGTCAGTTCATTATATATGCAAATGCAAAAAAATGATGATGATACAACTCGATCTTTCTTTTATATATATATATATATATTATATATATATATGTATCTATAGTTTCATAAATTTGCTATATATATATTAAGATATGTTTTTGGATTGATGATATATAGGGCACAGGTGGTAGGATGGCCACCAGTGCGAAACTATCGCAAGAACGTGATGGCTCATCAGAAGAGCACCAACGAGGAATCGTCTGAGAAGGTTGTGGCTGCTGCAGCCACCGCCACTGGTAGCAGCAGCACCGGGGCGGCGTTTGTGAAGGTTTCAATGGATGGAGCACCATATCTTCGCAAAGTGGACCTTAAGTTGTATGAGAGCTATCAACAACTCTCTGATGCCTTGGCCAAGATGTTTAGTTCCTTCACCATGGGTATTTATATATATATATATATATATATATGCATATGTCTTATTTACTTGATTATATATTAGATTATTTACTTGATTATTAGATTTGCATGTTTGAATAGTTGAAATTCGCTTAATAGTTTAGAGGAGTTCGACCATAATATAATGTGCTGCACTAGTCTTGAGTACTGTTAAGTTGCCTCATAATTAACTCATTAATCGATGAAGGTTTGTATATATTACTCCTAGTGAGCTAGCTACTATATATATACAAGTATGTTTTACTAAATATATTTTTTTGAATGTTTATTTGAAAAGTTAGACAATTATTATCTGTGAATGCATGTTTCAGAACTCAACACCTATATAAGTTTGTATACCATTTCATTAATTTATGTGTTGTGACCTTCCCAGTGTAAACATTTAAGTAAGTTTTTGAGACTATATATCCTTTTACTTATAAAGTTTTACAATGACATATTTTTAATATAATTGCAGGAAACTATGGATCCCAAGGAATGATAGATTTCATGAATGAGAGCAAGTTGATGGATCTTCTCAACAGCTCTGAGTATGTTCCAAGCTATGAAGATAAAGATGGTGATTGGATGCTCGTTGGCGACGTCCCATGGCAGTAAGTTCATTAATTTATATCTTCATCATAACGGCGTATGTATATAATTAAGTCCAAGGGCGTACCGAGCAACATTTTTCTTCTTAAATCTAGTACAATTAGTGTTATTTGAACCCTTGAGTATATCCACAAATTAAACTTGATTAATTTTACTGTATTATAAACTCACTCATGGTCAAGTATATAACTACATATATTGAATCAAGAATGAAAACAATTGATCGATGCTCACCACTGGGTATTGTAAAACAAATATTAAAGTAAAACAAATAGGACAAGATCTTGACCCTTAGATCATGGTTAAATTGATGCACGAAAATTCACGAAGCAATTGATGCACAATGATTTCATGATGCACGGTGATTTTCAATAAAGAAAAACCTATTGTTTTACTCGTATTTGTTTTACTTTAATACTTGTTTTATTTTACCTAAAACCTATATATATATACTTAATTTGCGCAGAATGTTTGTTGATTCTTGCAAGCGACTTCGAATCATGAAAGGGTCAGATGCTATTGGACTTGGTAAGCAACTCGTTAATTAATTATTAGTTTATATCATTTTCAGCTATATATATGAAAGTTTGATCGTATGTAAACCCGAATATATAATCTTGTTTTAATTTGCAGCACCAAGGGCAATGGAGAAATGCAAGAACAGGTGCTAAAACTCAGATCTGATGAAGCGCAAACTCGAATCTTGATTCAACTTCATATGTAACAACCTCAAAATATATTACAAAAGAAAATGGATGGATCAAGCTGTTAATGTTCAAATGTACGTGTTTGGATTTGTTTTTGGTTTTTTTGTTTATTTTAAGAAAGTAAAAAAAAACTTAAAGTTTGATATAGTATATAGAATTTGTTAAAAGTTGCTTTGCTTTGGGACATTTGTAATGGACAAAACACAATGAATCTCCTACCTGGCTTGCCTCACAAAACGTATTTGGAGTGTTTAATTATAATGTTTTTGTTTTTTATTATTAGTGTATATATATATATATATATATATATATATTGATCTGGGTATATTAGTGTATATATATACACATATACATATATATATATATATATATATATATATATATATATATATATATATATATATATATATATATATATATATATATATATATATATATATATATATATATATATATATATATATATATATATATATATATATATATATATATATATATATATATATATATATATATATATATATATATATATATATATATATATATATATATATATATATATATATATATATATATATATATATATATATATATATATATATATATATATATATATATATATATATATATATATATATATATATATATATATATATATATATATATATATATATATATATATATATATATATATATATATATATATATATATATATATATATATATATATATATATATATATATATATATATATATATATATATATATATATATATATATATATATATATATATATATATATATATATATATATATATATATATATATATATATATATATATATATATATATATATATATATATATATATATATATATATATATATATATATATATATATATATATATATATATATATATATATATATATATATATATATATATATATATATATATATATATATATATATATATATATATATATATATATATATATATATATATATATATATATATATATATATATATATATATATATATATATATATATATATATATATATATATATATATATATATATATATATATATATATATATATATATATATATATATATATATATATATATATATATATATATATATATATATATATATATATATATATATATATATATATATATATATATATATATATATATATATATATATATATATATATATATATATATATATATATATATATATATATATATATATATATATATATATATATATATATATATATATATATATATATATATATATATATATATATATATATATATATATATATATATATATATATATATATATATATATATATATATATATATATATATATATATATATATATATATATATATATATATATATATATATATATATATATATATATATATATATATATATATATATATATATATATATATATATATATATATATATATATATATATATATATATACACACTATCCATAAAACACATACATGTCATACATAAGTATATATATCATTAGTACACACGACATACCTACATCTCATACATACTTATATATACGTACAGTACCTACATATCTCACATATATACCTACATACATACATAGACGATATATAATATTCTATCACCAATATACTAAAAACAGGATTGAAGGAGTTTTAAAGTATGTGGCGCAAGCTAAATAAAGTCATGTGTCGTTTTGATTTAATATTTTTAAAATTATACTCCTTAATGATTGAGAAACATATTGGGCCTAACAGGCCCAATGAGATAGCAAACGAGGTTTAAGGCCCAATAGACTCATTCGAGTGAATGACGGACACACACGACCCATTAAGCCCATTTATACAAGTGGTGAATATATTAGGCCCAATAGATGAGACGCACATACATACATACATGATCCAATAGGCCCAAATGAATGATTGAGAAACATATTGGGCTTATTAGGCCCACATGAGATAACAAGCGAGGTTTAAAGCCCAATTGGCCCATTCGAGTGAAAGACAAACACATACGACCCATTTGGACCATTTATACAAGTGAACATATTAATATGCTTTTGTAACAGGAAAAGGTTAACAAACATGATAAACCCTGTACTGAAAATTAACATGTATTTGTCCCCTTTGCCTTCGATACCTTTGGCTTATTAGCCCCAAAAGTTGTTCGTTTTCTTGATAGAGTACAGAGGGTCGTTCATAGCAATGTCTCGACCCCCGGGGACCAAGGGTTTGTTTTCAATATAATAGGTTTTGCTATTCAGAAAGGGGTGGCAGCGTAGTTTCCGGTGGTGGGTGGGGGTTGGTAGCGGCGCAACTTGTTATCGTTGCCTACCATCGTGTGAACGCTAAATGTTTCTCAATCATTCGTTTGGGCCTAACATGTCAAGTATGTATATATGTCTAATCATTTGGGCCTATTGGGCTAAAATAGATTCATCATTTGTATAATTAGGTCAAATGGGTCGTATATGTTTGTCTTTCACTTAAATGGGCCAGTTGGGCTTTAAACCTCGCTTGTTATCTCATGTGGACCTAATAAGGCTAATATGTTTCTCAATCATTCGTTTGGGCCTAACATGTCAAGTATGTATATATGTCTAATCATTTGGGCCTATTGGGCTAAAATAGATTCATCATTTGTATAATTAGGTCAAATGGGTCGTATATGTTTGTCTTTCACTTAAATGGGCCAGTTGGGCTTTAAACCTCGCTTGTTATCTCATGTGGACCTAATAAGGCTAATATGTTTCTCAATCATTCGTTTGGGCCTAACATGTCAAGTATGTATATATGTCTAATCATTTGGGCCTATTGGGCTAAAATAGATTCATCATTTGTATAATTAGGCCAAATGGGTCGTATGTGTTTGTCTTTCACTTAAATGGGCCAATTGGGCTTTAAACCTCGCTTGTTATCTTATGTGGACCTCAATCATTCGTTTGGGCCTAACATGTCAAGTATGTATATATGTCTAATCATTTGGGCCTATTGGGCCAAAATAGATTCATCATTTGTATAATTAGGCCAAATGGGTCGTATGCATTCGTCTAATTAAGGTTGCTTATATGGTCTGGTTTCAAATATGATAACGGTTATTCGTTTTTAATTTGGCATGGGAACCGAATTTATGGATACCCAAACAAACTACCTTGAAAAAGAGTTTAGTGTATTATGTGTGTCCAGTAGTTGTTAGATACTTCAAAATTGAATTGTTGGCCTTTCTCCTGGTTAGAGCCGTTAGAGGCTTTCAGAGAGGAGGAGAGGAGAAGAGGATTCCGGTTAAGGCTTCCACTCCGGTGGATCTAACCCTATTTTTCACCGGGCCGGAGGTCCCTTCCACTTCGGTGGATCTGGAAGCAGCCTCTCTACCTTTGAGTAGAGGTAAGGTCTGTCTACATCATACCTCCCCATAGCCCGGCTTATGCCGGGATTGGGTACCCTGTTGTTGTTGTTGTTGTTTAAAATAGAAAATACTAGAAAAAAACATCTTAGAATATGGAGTTCACAATCTAAATAGAAATCATTTATCATGATGAAAACTGTTAGAATGTGTATCGGTCCAATAAGGGCCCAAGCCCAATAGTCATGTGTTACCTAATTAGCTCTAGTATAAATAGAGGCGTAAGATGTAATCAAAACTGATGAAAAATAATCAATACAAAAAAATTCTTCTCTTCAATTTCTGTTTCTTAACATGGTATCAGAGACACTAATTCAGGGATCATCATCTACCCAATAAACGTCCATTAAACTCACAAACCATCGAGAAGTCACCATGGCTGAAGCCGGCGACCAAAGCTCGGGTTCTGAGTTGGCACTTCAGATTGCCAATTTGCTACAGAATCACAAAAACAAATCAATTCAATCATCGCTTATTCCTGCAGCGATATTCTCCAGAAAAGAGTTCTCGGTCTACTAAGTATCCGGTAGACAACTTTGCTAATATTGCAGAAGGTTTTTTCTCCAAAGAAGCAAAAACATTTGCAGCAAAACTATATTCAGAAGAGCTCCCGTCAAATGTAGAGCATGCCTTGAAGTTAAAAAATTGGAAGGATGCTATGGATAGTGAAATGGAGGCTCTTATGAAGAATGATACATGGGAGAAATGTTTTCTTCCAAAAGGAAAGGATCCAGTAGGGTGCAGGTGGATATATACCATCAAATATAAACCAAATGGGGATGTAGAGAGATACAAAGCAAGACTTGTTGCCAAAGGTTACACTCAGACCTATGGCATTGACTATTCAGAAACCTTCTCTCCAGTTGCAAAGCTAGATACAATAAGAGTTCTTTTCTCAATAGCAGCAAATCTAGGTTGGCCCCTTCATCAATTTGATGTGAAGAATGCCTTCTTGCACGGAGAATTACAAGAAGAAGTGTATATGGAAGCTCCTCCTGGATTTTCTCACAGCTTTAAGGATGGGGAAGTTTGTAAATTGAAAAAGGCCTTGTATGGGCTTAAACAATCACCCAGAGCTTGGTTTGGAAGATTTACTCTTGCTATGAAGAAATATGGATATCAACAAAGCAACTCAGATCACACATTGTTTCTTCGCCACAGAGGAAATCTTGTGACATGTCTAATAATTTATGTTGATGACATGATTATAACAGGGAATGATGAAAAGGAGATTAATAAACTAAAAACAGCTCTGTTTGCAGAGTTTGAAATGAAAGATTTGGGAGATCTGAAGTATTTCCTTGGAATAGAAGTTTCAAAATCTGAACAAGGAATTTTTATTTGTCAGAAGAAATATATACTAGATCTTCTGGCAGAAACAGGAATGGTCGATTGTAAACCAGCAGATACTCCCATGGTCATCAATCAGAAGTTGTTTGTGAAGATAGATGCTAAAGCTACTGATAAAGGAAGATATCAAAGGTTGGTAGGAAAACTTATCTATTTGGCTCACACGCGTCCAGACATTGCATATGCTGTTGGAGTTGTCAGTCAATTTATGCATCAACCTCAGGAAGATCATATGGATGCAGTTCTGCGAATTATTAGGTATCTCAAAGGAACTTCAGGTCATGGGGTGTTATTTAAGACTAATGGTCACCTCAAAATTCAGTTATATACAGATGCAGATTGGGCAGGAGATAAAGGTAATCGAAGATCTACTTCAGGATATTTCTCGTTGGTAGGTGGTAATTTAGTTACATGGAAAAGTAAAAAACAGAAAGTTGTCTCCTTGTCAAGTGCTGAAGCTGAGTTTAGAGGTATAGCTAAAGGACTAGCAGAAGCTTTGTGGTTAAAGAAGCTGGTGTCTGAAATAGGTTTTGCCCCCAAAGAAAGTATCCGAATCATGAGTGATAATGAAGCGGCTATCCAAATCTCAGAATCCAGTTCAACATGATAGAACCAAGCATGTGGAGGTTGATCGTCACTTCATAAAAGAAAAGTTGGAAAGTGGAATTATCAAGTTACCATTCGTAAAGTCTGAAGACCAGCTGGCTGATATTCTAACTAAAGCAGTGGGAACATCTATGTTTCATAAGTGTCTAAGCAAGTTGAATTTCGGTAATCCCGATATTCAACTTGAGGGGGAGTGTTAGAATGTGTATCGGTCCAATAAGGGCCCAAGCCCAATAGTCATGTGTTACCTAATTAGTCTAGTATAAATAGAGGCGTAAGATGTAATCAAAACTGATGAAAAATGAAAATCAATACAAAAAAATCTTCTCTTCAATTTCTGTTTCTTAACATGGTATCAGAGACACTAATTCAGGGATCATCATCTACCCAATAAACGTCCATTAAACTCACAAACCATCGAGAAGTCACCATGGCTGAAGCCGGCGACCAAAGCTCGGGTTCTGAGTTGGCACTTCAGATTGCCAATTTGCTACAGAATCACAAAAACAAATCAATTCAATCATCCAGAGGAATTCCTGCAAAGCGATATTCTCCAGAAAAGAGTTCTCGGTCTACTAAGTATCCGGTAGACAACTTTGCTAATATTGCAGAAGGTTTTTTCTCCAAAAAAGCAAAAGCATTTGCAGCAAAACTATATTCAGAAGAGCTCCCACCAGATGTAGAGCATGCCTTGAAGTTAAAAAATTGGAAGGATGCTATGGATAGTGAAATGGAGGCTCTTATGAAGAATGATACATGGGAGAAATGTTTTCTTCCAAAAGGAAAGGATCCAGTAGGGTGCAGGTGGATATATACCATCAAATATAAACCAAATGGAGACATAGAGAGGTACAAAGCAAGACTTGTTGCCAAAGGGTATACTCAAACCTATGGCATTGACTATTCAGAAACCTTCTCTCCAGTTGCAAAGCTAGATACAATAAGAGTTCTTTTCTCAATAGCAGCAAATCTAGGTTGGCCCCTTCATCAATTTGATGTGAAGAATGCCTTCTTGCACGGAGAATTACAAGAAGAAGTGTATATGGAAGCTCCTCCTGGATTCTCTCACAGCTTTAAGGATGGGGAAGTTTGTAAATTGAAAAAGGCCTTGTATGGGCTTAAACAATCACCCAGAGCTTGGTTTGGAAGATTTACTCTTGCTATGAAGAAATATGGATATCAACAAAGCAACTCAGATCACACATTGTTTCTTCGTCACAGAGGAATCTTGTGACATGTCTAATAATTTATGTTGATGACATGATTATAACAGGGAATGATGAAAAGGAGATTAATAAACTAAAAACAGCTCTGTTTGCAGAGTTTGAAATGAAAGATTTGGGAGATCTGAAGTATTTCCTTGGAATAGAAGTTTCAAAATCTGAACAAGGAATTTTTATTTGTCAGAAGAAATATATACTAGATCTTCTGGCAGAAACAGGAATGGTCGATTGTAAACCAGCAGATACTCCCATGGTCATCAATCAGAAGTTGTTTGTGAAGACAGATGCTAAAACTACTGATAAAGGAAGATATCAAAGGTTGGTAGGAAAACTTATCTATTTGGCTCACACTCGTCCAGACATTGCATATGCTGTTGGAGTTGTCAGTCAATTTATGCATCAACCTCAGGAAGATCATATGGATGCAGTTCTGCGAATTATTAGGTATCTCAAAGGAACTTCAGGTCATGGGGTGTTATTTAAGACTAATGGTCACCTCAAAATTCAGTTATATACAGATGCAGATTGGGCAGGAGATAAAGGTAATCGAAGATCTACTTCAGGATATTTCTCGTTGGTAGGTGGTAATTTAGTTACATGGAAAAGTAAAAAACAGAAAGTTGTCTCCTTGTCAAGTGCTGAAGCTGAGTTTAGAGGTATAGCTAAAGGACTGGCAGAAGCTTTGTGGTTAAAGAAGCTGGTGTCTGAAATAGGTTTTGCCCCCAAAGAAAGTATCCGAATCATGAGTGATAATGAAGCGGCTATCCAAATCTCAGAGAATCCAGTTCAACATGATAGAACCAAGCATGTGGAGGTTGATCGTCACTTCATAAAAGAAAAGTTGGAAAGTGGAATTATTCAAGTTACCGTTTGTAAAGTCTGAAGACCAGTTGGCTGATATTCTAACTAAAGTAGTGGGAACATCTATGTTTCATAAGTGTCTAAGCAAGTTGAATTTCGGTAATCCCGATATTCAACTTGAGGGGGAGTGTTAGAATGTGTATCGGTCCAATAAGGGCCCAAGCCCAATAGTCATGTGTTACCTAATTAGTTCTAGTATAAATAGAGGCGTAAGATGTAATCAAAACTGATGAAAAAATCAATAAAAAAATTCTTCTCTTCAATTTCTGTTTCTTAACATGGTATGTCAGTTCATAAAGGTATTTTTTAATTATTTATTTGTATAGTTTTTAATAAAAAAATTAAACTTTTTATATAAAAAAGAGTTAATGACATAAATCGTCCCTGTGTTTTACCTAAAATCGTGGTATACCTTTGCAACAATTTTGTATTTGTTGGAGATTCTAACCATTTTTAGTATTAATAAAACATTTATAAATTTTAATTGTTTAACCCTTTAAATGAAATATGATTTTTTAGAATCGTTTTTCAATTCCCCCCCCCCCCCCCCCCCCCCTCACATTTTCATTATATCCCGCCCAAATTTTTCCCAAAAATCAAAAGAATTGTATATCCCTCTTTTCACTTCCCAAATAAATAAAATTCACCAACTAACCCTATCTTTCTTTTACCCCTTTCTCTCATTCCCAAATCAATTTTACCAACATAATCAATTTCTTTCTTTCTTTCAATCTGACTTATTTACCATGGACCGCCCCTCTTCCTCATGTTTCTCACTCTTAACCTCTTCTCCGATGGTCAGCTTCACCATCGCAGCCAAATCCGACCACCACTAAATCTGGATCTGTACCGTTGTACTTACTGGATTTGGATTTAGACTTGTATTTAGCCATCAATTAATTATATTATTTGACCATTATATTGTTATATTGTTTCATTGCTTCACTTATGGGTTTTAATAAATTTTACATATTTTCGTGTGCTAGAAATACCAGATATGCAAGCTATTTCTTTAGTGGTTCTGTACAAGTTAGGGGAGATTTTCCAATGGACTGATGGAGTAAGGTATGAAAATATAATAATCTTTTTAAGGCACAAGTTTCTGCAGAATTTGATATATCTCAAATTATATAAAATGTCCTATTTTCACTGGTTATATAGTTAACCAAAATTCACAACTATAATAATCTTATATAATCTAGACTTGTTTTTTTATTGTAATAAGGCGATTTAGAAAATTTAATGCATTTGATTTCACCTTAGATAGTTTCAACCTGTTGGGCTTACTTGTCATAATGGTTAAGTTTTGTAGTTAAACCCATTTGGCCTATTAGACAATAAACATAACTCACGTTAAAGTATTTGTATAGATGTACTCAAAAATTCGGCTTGGTGATCGATTGATGCAATTGGGCCAGGGCGATCCATGCGTTGTAGAAAGCCTGTGTCATACACTTCTAGTAAGATTGATTATGTGATTGGGATCTTATATTTGGTTTATGTGATATTTAAATTCATTATACATCAGTTACTTTAGCAGACTACAAATTAACTGTCTCCCATCTAATTGAAAAGGCATTTCTTGAATCACATACTTCATGATAACTATTTGATTAGAGTGACAACATGAGTTCTCTCTGTTTATTACAAGTTTATACATCTATTTGTTAAATATCATAACAAAATCTATGTTATTACAATGACAATCCCGGCTAGTATCAGTTAATGCATTAAACATTATCCGTTAACTACATAATGGTCTTTCTAGTATACCTGATTTCTTGGATTCAGTACCTGGGTCATATACCATCTGCAGGTTTAGTGTCTACTCTAACTATTTTGTTGTATATATTACTTATCAAGTCTACCCAAAACCATTTCCTTTGTCTACCGAGTCTATCAAGTCATGCAGGCACGCGGTGAACACAAAGCGAATTATCCTTTCACTTTTATTAAAGTCCATTAAGTCTAAAATGAAAAGCTGGTCTAAATTCAGTTGAAGTCACCAATTCATAAAAGAATGTATGTTCTGCTACTGAACCTTTAGCTGCAAGACCGAAGGTAAAGATGACTCATTTGACTCAAATTATGATATGTGACTTGTTAGTTTGTTATAGTTGAAAGGGAAACAGGACTGACGGGTTGAAAGTTTGCCATTATTCAATAGCTATTGTTTTAAGTTTTTCTACATGTTTTCTTCTTTAATGATTTGCCTCAACACGGGGGGGAGGGGGCGGGGGGGGGAGGGTTGGGATCCCGTGCTCCCCCTTAACCTCTTCAAACATCCCTATTTCCCCTCCACCCCGCCAAGCCTCTCTACCTTTCCCTCCATTGCCCTTCCTGTTATTTTGGAGGCATGTTGTTGCTACTTTGAGATGAATGATTGAGTTCCAGGTGTTGGTTCGCGGCGTTCTGAATTCTTAATGGCAAATGCTTCAGAATTACACTCCACTGAAATTTGTGGTAATTTCTTCTACTTTTTTAAAAATTGTAAAGTACACTCAATAATTTAGAATCATTCTTTGCCAATGTAATATCTAGAATTTGCACAGTGTTGATTTTTGCAAGGGTTCAATATCTTTTCTATGCTTTGACCATGCAACTGATAGGCTTTTGAGCTTCATGATGCAACTAATTATATTTCTTTTTCGCGTATTTCTTTTGTCAGGACAGAAGCCAGCAGATTTGCTTCGAACATCCTTCAAAGTTGAAAAGTTGTCAACAAACGTGTTTGCCAGAAAGGTATCTCTAGATACTTATGTTAATATGGGAGTCACCTCGATATATATATTATAGAAGGTGAATATAGATACATTACATGTATAACCCCATGATTATCATTAATATATCTCTACATCTTAAGAAGTTAACTGAGACTTTGTAATATATTTCAGCTTGTTGCTTCATCTCACACTACCATGCCCTTAAGCTTCCAGTATGAATCAGATGACTATTGACTGTAATATATTGTTTGATGAAGGGATCATGTGGATCGTGTTGGTCATTTATTTTACAAAATGAAAATACATGTATTATTACTTATATCAAAATATCTATGTTAATATACGAGTGTTATTATTTGTAGGTACAAATTTTGACCCAAAGTTTGGAGGAGATGCAAGCAAGACATGAGACACAACAAAAGGAGATTGACGAGATGAAAAAGCGTGAAGAAAAGCAAAAAAAGGAACTAGAAGAATTGAAAGCAAAAAGTGAAGCCGAAACAAAAGAAATGAAAGCCACCATTGCCGCCATGATGAAGTTCTTACCCAATATGACGCTACCGACACCACCGGCCTAAATCTTAGGATTTATTAAAAATTTGTTAGTTTGAATTATTTCAAAACTTTAACTTTTAAATGATGTTTATGAATGTTTTGTTGATGGATGTATTTTGAATTTAGGTAATGGATTATTATGCATTTTAGTAGTTTGAATATTGATTGATTACTTTTGTAGTTGAATATATATTTAATTATACAGGGAAGAAAATGGAATAAAAAATATAAAATTCTATTATTAATTCAAAAATGGCGTCCGTGGGAAATCGGTGGGAAAGTATAATCCGTGGGAAATCGGTGGGAAAGTAAAATCCGTGGGAAATCGGTGGGAAAGTAAAATCCGTGGGAAATCGGTGGGAAACGTGGGAAAATCGTGGGAAATCCGTGGGAAATCGGTGGGAAAGTAAAATCCGTGGGAAATCGGTGGGTTATAAAATCCGTGGGAAATCGGTGGGAAAGTAAAATCCGTGGGAAATCGGTGGGAAAGTAAAATCCGTGGGAAATCGGTGGGAAAGTAAAATCCGTGGGAAATCGGTGGGAAAGTAAAATCCGTGGGAAATCGGTGGGAAAGTAAAATCCGTGGGAAATCGGTGGGAAAGTAAAGTCCGTGGGAAATCGGGGAAATCGTGGGAAATCGTGGGAAATCCGTGGGAAAATCCGTGGGAAAACATTTCCCACGCCCCTTTTAATGGCGGACACAATCTGTGGGAAATCGGTGGGAAAGTAAAATTCGTGGGAAATCGGTGGGAAAGTAAAGTCCGTGGGAAATCGATGGGAAAGTAAAGTCCGTGGGAAATCGGTGGGAAAGTAAAATCCGTGGGAAATCGGTGGGAAAGTAAAATCCGTGGGAAATCGGTGGGAAAGTAAAATCCGTGGGAAATCGGTGGGAAAATATAATCCGTGGGAAATCGGTGGGAAAGTAAAATCCGTGGGAAATCCGTGGGAAATGTGGAAATCCGTGGGAAAATCCGTGGGAAAACATTTCCCACGCCCCTTTTAATGGCGGCCACAATCCGTGGGAAATCCGTGGGAAATCCGTGGGAAAACACATTTCCCACGGATTTCCCACGGATTTGGCCGTGGGAATACGCCAGTTTTCTAGTAGTATATTAGACCACACAATACATACATATATCGCAAGCATTTTTTCAGCGTTTATTGCTCAACACGTTAGGATCTCGGCGTGATGCAGTTACGGCCTCCGCTGCATTGGCCGGGGTGGTGGGCCGGCTTGTTGGTGAGTGTAGCCAGAGAGGTAAAGCGTGTTTGTGTTCTTTTTATCTTTTGTTTTTTTTTTATTAGTGTATATATATGGGAATTTTTATGTGTATATATAGCATAAAGTTCATGTCATCCCATTCACATATGAACGTTGATAGTATTAAGTATAACCTCATTCACATATGAAAGTTGATAGTATTAAGCATAACTTGGTTTGTATATATGTGAACAAATTTGTTCACATATAAACACCAGGTTATGATTTAAAGATTATCATTAAATGGTTCTCACATAAAACTTTTCTATAGATATACATACATATATTTATCTGTAAAAGATGACTTGTTGCGGTCAAATCTTTTCGTTAAAAAACTTTTTAAAGTCAATTTTTCGTTTATATTACTGAATATTATGTTGTTTACGAAATAGTTATATTAGTTTTGCAAACTAATTTTTTTAACATTAACTTTTTTTATTTGAAACATATTTGTATTAAGTCTATTAATGAAATGTGTGTATGTTTTTGTTTGATATAAGTTTTTGTTTTAATTCAATGTTAAAAAACTAAAATTGTGTTGGATTAGGCCTCTCTTAATAAGGCCCCTTCTTAAATCTCTTCCTCACCTCTTCCTCATTGTCACGTCAGCTTATTCCAATTTAAGAACTACCCCTACTAAACTTTTTTTATTCTATATATAAAACAAAAAAACAAAAAAAATTAGGCAAAACCAATTGCATGGCCCACCACCACCTCGTCCATCTCCTCCCTATTTGCGAATGAGCCAACTTTTGACGAGAATGACGAGCTCACTAGCATTAACGTCTTTGTCGAACACCTTGGACGAGGGGAATGACGAACTCTTACTACGAGAGGCCTAGAGGAAAATAATTTAGACATGAATAAACTAATATTATTAATGAAACATGGCTTTGTAATTAAGAATAACAATGGCCCTAGTGGTGGGAGGGGAACAAAGGCATGTGCATGTTTATGGGGGTACTCATTCATCGCCATTTATTTCTATTTCCATATCTATCGATCATTTGTTTTCCACAATAATGTGTCATATGATATATTTTGCTGTTTATACAAATCACAAGTGTTATTGGTAATATACAGTGACATGTGTATGTAGACGAATCTCGCAACAACAAAAAAAAATGAATTGTGCAACTATATCAATTAAAAAATATAATTTTGTGTAACTATATCAACTCCAAAAAATAAATAAAAAAACACTCAAAACTTGTAGCAACAACACTTTTTATTTAACGAAAGTACATGTACATAACAACAATAATACTCAACTTTTTCAAATTTATGATATGTAACAAATAAAAGATGAAATGTAACAATTACATATATATGTTCGAGGTTAAAGATACTGTCTTTCAGAAAACATCCAACAAAAGTAAAAGTATTTATATGTATGCACATATATGAAGAAACCAACAAAAGCAGAATTTTGTATGGCAAAGTATAAAGAACCAAAGTACATTTCTGTTATTTTTTCTGCCAAAATGGAAACACATGTTTACTTAACAAAAATGCATTCACCAATTAACCAAAGTGTAGACATACATGTCATGATAATTAGAAGTCATTATACCGGGAAAAATAAAAACTAGAAAACAAAAATATATACAAACTTTAGATCATATGTTACACACACATAATAGCACGTTATTCGCGCAATATGACGGTGTGGCGGCGACAGGGGTCTGGCGGTGGCGGCGACTGGTGGTGACTGGTGGTGACTATTGGTGGTGGTGGCGGCGGCGAGTGGTGTAGATTGGTATAAATGTAATTGATGTAAATGTGGTAGTGAAGGTATTTTAAAGATAAGAGTTTAGGATGGAAATTAGTAAGATAAGGATTGAGAGCAGTGTAAATTGGTTCATTAAAAGTAAACTGAGTAATTTTTTATACTCCCTCTATCCCATTATATGTGTCTTACTTTGAATTTTCAAAGTCTTCGTTTTATAACTTTGACCATATATATTTTTAATTGTGTTATATAATATTCGATGAAAGTTATATCAATAGAAGCACATATAAAACACAATCAATTCATATAAATTTCATCAAGTATCATATAACACAAACAAATATATTTAAGGTCAAAGTTGCATAAAAAAGACTTTGAAAATTCAAAACTGGACACTTCTAGTGGGACGGATGGAGTAATTTTTACAAATGAGAGGGTTCATTAATGGCAATTGATCCAAACTAATTTTCATATAACTATTTCTAAAGTGAAAGAGCGAATAATGTTAAAGTAATAATAAAGATAATACATATATAGCTATTTTATCAAATGAAAACAGTACCCTCAAAATTAAATAATGTTAAAATACTTTTAGGGCTTACTAGGTCTGTTATGGGTTACTATGCCTGTTTGAGACTATTTTTTACAGGAACAGATCGAACACCATAACGATACACCGTCTAATTTTATTCTATCGTAATAAGTCATAACTCATAAGTGAACACATTAACAACTTAATTCAATAACGACCTTTCTTTTCTCATTCGCGTAAAGCTCGAAAAGGGAAAGTGTACGGTAAATTTAAATATTAAAAAAATTTAGTTTAGAAATGATGATCTTTTTACAGAAATCAGAAGCCTTGACTTTAAGAGAGGGGGATAGAAATTGATTAATGGTATATATATGTGATGTGATGGTGGTTAGAAGCACATGCATGTTCCAATTATTATATAATAATAATTATAAGTATATTTATGGGATCACTAACAACTAATCACTTTTGTTTAAGAAGATTCACATGCTAATGCTAATAGAAACAAGTTTCGTGGTCTCTTCTCCTCCCCCAATCAAACACTCAAAATCATGTTGATTCTTTCATCATTCAATATGGATTTTAATCAATATTTATTATTAGTTCTTAATTATTGTAGATAATAAAATCAAAGATATCCCATTAGTTTAAAAAGACTCGTTAACTAACAAACTATCAGACTATATATGACCCACGGTTGAAGGGGTAAGTCACTAAGGTTTTATTGAAGGGGTGAGAGTTGTGACGGATTCAAAAAATTATGTGGTCAATGGCCTAAAAAACTAACCATAGAAGCACATGAAAACTCGATTGCGTAGCGCACTAGCTAGTTAAACTTAAATTGTATCAATAAATAAGTTTTCCAATAACAAAATAGAACTGAGAGAGGGGGGTGGTGACCACGCACCCTAATCAACTGACGCTAGTTATACTCAACGGCTCGCGTATTGGCAAAAATTTAGGCTAAAAAATGTTGTACGTACGTGTTGGATTAGGAGGTAATTAATATGAACCATACACTTTCCATGGTTGGGAAAGTTGCGAAAAGATCGAGCAGCATGTCTTTCTTGGTCTTGTCTTGTATATATTGAGTAAGTTATTTGTCCCTATATATTCATCACTATGTTACATACACATACAAGATAGCTCTTATATATGTTGGAAATTTTAACACAAGTACAGAAGTACTAAACCCGGCCCCATCGATACAAAAGTGTACAGAACAATTATTAGTTGTATTATATACGAGTACTTCGTTTTAGAAAACTTCGAAACAAGATCACCTCGAATATGTTCACATATATGAGTTTATGTGGAGTTCAAGATTTGTTGAGAAATTAAATTAAGATTTCTTTTTTCGAACTTATTTCGGTTCCACACTTCCACTTGCAACAACCTTTTAAAGTACTTCGATTGTATGTATGTATACATGTATATATGATGTTTTCATTTTGATGATATGAAGATAGAGAAACCTCATTTTACATGCCAGACTACATGGGCAAGATTCATAACCAACGAATTGCTTCAAAATTTACACGAGATATCCAAATTTTGGTCTCAGCCAGGTGCAAGTACTGATCGGTATGGGATGGTTTTGGTACTATTCTCGTTTGGCTTCCTTAATTGGTTTCCTTATGGGTGGAACCTATTTTATTTACAATTACATTATCATTTTTCTAAAAGTGTTTCTATTATAAATAAAGAAAAACAACACAAAATACACACATACTTGGAATAATAAGTTGTCTAGCTCACATATACATTTGAAACAACGATTTTTGTTTCCCAACACAGAATGCAATCATCTTCTATATATAAAGAAGGAATACAAATACAAATGTATTCCGCAATTTATGTCTAAAAAGTCAATTGCCCTCAGAAAAATGTCTTTAAATACTGCAAAGTCAGAAAAATGTTGAATTTCGCTAAACATAGTCTTAGATCAGACTCATACCTCAACAGTCAACACACATTTTTAAGCAATCAAAAGTCAAACCAATTGTAAACTTGTAGACTTGTAGTAGTGACTTCTTTTTTCAGTCAACTTTCAAAGTTTCACCCAATTAATATATACTCGTATTTATTTCCCGGAAAGCAAGTAATTGAGTAAACAGAATTAAACTTGAAAATTTCTCGAAACAGTGTAAAACTAATTCAGATTTGGGAAGATAAAGAAAATTATGAAATTTTATATCCTTGCTAACCGAAGGCGGCAACAACAAAAACTAACAGGTTAAACCTATTAAAAACTTATAAATACTGTTGAGGTTCTGGTAGAAATATGAAGCCGGTTGTAGAAATTACAGTCCAGTTGGGGACCAAACTAAGTCTAAACCGCAATCAAACTAGTTTAATTCAGTACGGACCCTAGTTCCATTATCATAACTTTCCGGTTTTAATTAGGTTTTAGATCCCATCCCATCATCCTAAGCCATATACCATTCGACTAATGATACGTCAACTTAAAGAACTTGCATCCACTTATTATAGACTCGGCAAAGAAGTCACATATCGATCGTTCCTTGCACCAACTCTTTTCATTTTTATTTAGAGACCACGGGGTGGTAAGGGAGCAGGTAAAGATAGGGTTTGGAGTCGAATCATGGAGTTTCTGTTCGAAGGTTTTATGTATTACACAATACACATGATGCATAAGTCATATTATTAAAATGAATAAATAAAGTTTTTTTTCAATAAAATGATTCAAGATCTCTTAAGCTTTTCAACTCGTTAAGCAGCTCAACCAAGGGATCAAAAGTAACAAGATAGGGTTTTTGCTAATTGAACGCAACTGGTCTATTTCAGGTCACAGATATGCTAAACCATATAATCAACGGTAACTTATGCTATACATAATTGATCAACAGGAATACACGGGTCATAATCCAGTGAACTCGATCTAGAAAGACCACCCTCGGCTTCAATACTAACATTACAAAGAAGGAAAACCTTCGGGATTCCAAATCTACTCTCTTTAGATCAAGCTTGGCCGTTTAAGCACTACACTAAGCAAATCTAGTTCAAACACTAGTTAAGGAGAGGACTAGTGATTATAGTTTCAACAAGACTCTATGATGGTATAGTATCTGTATTCCAACTAATTTAAAAACAACATTCATCTTGAACCAAAGGAGGCAACCCTAATATTATTATCAAATGTAATGGTATCTGAATTCACGCTTTTTGATACAAAAAATCAGAAAATCAACAACTAAGAGCCATTTATGATACATAAACTAATACCATATTATGGCTTGTATATAAAGCTTACACAACAAAGAACAAAAATCTATACCGATGCTTAGGACTTGCTAAATGCATGAAGGGTTTCATCAAGGGCTTTTCTGTCATAATCACCTGTGAAAACACAGCTTCCAAGCGGACCTTTTAAAAGTATAAGTCTAAGTAATCCATCGGCCACCTTTTTATCAACCTATACAGAAAAGCAACTAAATGTAAGGACCTTTTGACTGGAGGTGGCAATTTGACCGTTTTACATTAAAATGGTTATGTTATATCTCTAATGGCTCAAATGGGTAAAATTAAATAATGTGGCTACAAAAAAAAGAAGTGAGAATGGGTTATGTTTGACTTACCGCCATGACAGACTTAAACATGTCTACAGTCATCATCTCGGGAGGAGTAATAGGCAGCTTGGCTTGTTTTAAAATGTTACTTGTTCGTTCCACAATAGATTCATCAATCCAACCAAGACGGTATGACATGTCAACAGCCATCACCTGAAATTAATAAAGTACCCTTAAAAGAATGTATATCTATGCATCAACAGCACGCTAGAGATGAAGATGCAATACCATGCCAGCTGCAACTGCTTCTCCATGAAGCCAATGCCCATAACCGTAGCTGGTTTCTATAGCCTGTAACCAACAGGTCAACATTGAGAACAACCATCATTGAGAAAAAACATAACTTATTTATTTCAAGTGTGAACATAAGATAGTTACATAATAAGCAAAAACCAACTCACATGACCAAATGTATGACCCAGGTTTAGTGTGGCCCTTAGTCCACTTTCCTTCTCATCTTGAGATACGACTTCAGCCTTGTTTTCACATGAACGCTTGATAGCGTATGCAAAAGCATCTGGGTCCCTGCAAAGCAAATGAGAACACCCAAAATTATTCACCAAAAATTGCATCCCAAAGTTTAACATCCGTCCTTTTTATAAAATTTTTAACGATGCAGCAAAAATATTTTACCTGGACATTAATGCATGCATGTTCTTTTCTTGCCACTCGAAGAATGGAGCATCTCTAATAAGTCCATACTTAATGACCTCTGCAAGCCCGGATGCTAATTCTCTATCAGGTAAAGTGTTTAACGTGTCGGTGTCTATGAGCACACACTGCGGCTGATAGAATGCACCAATCAAGTTTTTCCCCAAGCGGTGGTTAATCCCAGTTTTGCCCCCAACAGAAGAATCCACCTGGAAGACCAAACAGAAGCACATAACAATAAGAAGAGATACCAAAAAAAAAAAAGAACCTCTAATTATTGAAGAGTGGCATTACCTGTGCCATAACAGTTGTGGGAATTTGAATGAAATTGACTCCACGGAGGAAAGAAGCTGCTGCATATCCACACATGTCACCAATGACACCACCACCAAGAGCAACAAATGTACAGCGTCTGTCCAATCTAGACTCGATGGCTTTGTCAAATACTTTCATCAGAGTGTCCTGTCATAAGGCAGAGGGTTCATTGCTGACAGTAAAACACCATGAATGGAATTATGCAGTTTAAAAATGTAAATGAAGCCTCCAGATACCTACCATGTCCTTGTACTTCTCGCCATCAGGTAGAATTACACTTTCTACTTTGATATTAGGGTTCCCATCTGTCAAAGCACTTACTACTTTATCCAAGTATAGAGGCGCAACTGTGGTGTTGGTGACCACAAGAACTCTCTTCCCATGAATATGCCTACACGATAGAAAAACACGTCACCATTTTGGGCCCGCAATGCATTTCATAAAATGGAAGAGTCAAAATGGATAGTTGAAGGTGGCTACGAGTGCATATAAATTTTTTACACATGTTGCAAGTAAACATTACACAGAATGCATATTTTTATGTCCTTGTTCATTTTCATTTTTGAATGTGGTATCTCACATATACAAAATAACAAAATATAATATAGCGCTAACTGATACATCATTGTACAATCACGCAGATCCTCTAGTGCATTGGGTAAGTAAAGTATGCACCAGGTAGGACGATAACATGTATACTCCAATACATAGGCTTAAAATACGAATAGCTATCAAAAGAACGCATGAGTTGAGTATTGGACAACTTAACTTCACCCAAAAGCAAGATGTATCGGCACATCAAACAAAGGCTTAAAAATGAATGCAGGGACACTTTTTTTGAAAAGAGAACTGATTGCAACCATATTTGCCAAACACAGAAGCATAAAATTCATGAAAAATATATTTGTAAATAAAAGCAATAAAAAGAACTGGTTCTGAAATCTGGTATTTATTCATCATAGATTGCTTGAAAAGATAAATGCAGCTTGTCTTCTGCCTCTTCTCAGGTTACTACTGGTCATGAAGCAAATGGCACTAGATACTCAATTGTATATAACATCCAGTCCAAATCAGTTTTATAAATTGCCTTCAATGGTCCGGGTCTTAAACTATATTCTGTAGATGACTTTTTTTGCTTCAGGGGTATCCTGTCATGTAATATAGTTCTGTTCTTATGCGCTTCAAGTAAAAACCACTCATAAAATTGTATACAAAGGCCAGATTGACTAACATTACAAGAGGACAAGTCGACAACTAACCAATAGTATTGACTCGGATTGACTTAAAGGTTACATCTTCACTGTTGACAAAGTATGTGTCTTTACTTGAAATTGCTCTAATTTTAAATTGAACAAGAACTAAATGGGATTTGATTCATTCCAAGTTACTAAAACTCAATAAGTCAATAACTAATCAAGATGATAATGGAAATGTATCACAGGGTTTCCTTCAGAAACATATGAGTTATGACGTTAAATGAGTGCCTCAACAGATGTCCGGTAGCAAAATTAAGCATACTGATCGTAAACAACAAAAAGAAGTAATCTCACAGCAAGTAAAGGTAACAAATTCAGAATGTTCACACGGTTAAAATGCTAAAACTAGTGATATCAGGTTTGCATATCTTGATCACAAGTCAAAATACCATCCTCATTCCTCCACACGTTTCAAGACCCTCACTCAATTCAGCTAAAAACTGTTATAATTGTAACAAAGTATTCCTATATTTCCAATATACAACTTCCATTCAACTTGAGTATCGAATCATCTAACTAATCACATTTGACTACAGACTTATAGAAAATTACCTTCTTTTATGATATATAATACTATAATAGAGAATAAAGTATGACTCATAACTTGGAAAAATTGATCACCAATGTAAAGCATTTCTTGAGCAATTTCAGAAATTATATATCTCTCTTCAACTATTTGTGTTTGTGTGTATATATATACATATATATAACTGATGAAAAAGCGCAATTATAATCCAGTAAATTAATAATGATTAAATAATAAAATACCTTTGAAGAAGATCAGGTTGATTAAGTAAACCGGATCCGATATAAATAGGATAACTCCGATCACCTAAATTAACATCAACTATAGTCGGGGAAGAAGCAACGTCGCCGGAACTCCATTTGCTACCTTCGATTACCGGAGTGGCAGCGGAAGTAGCGGAGACTTTCATCGCCGGACGGAAAGAAGAAACCGAAAGGGGACGAATTCGGATAGGGTTTTCAGGTAGAACAACGTTGCTCTTGTTGAGATGGTTTATGGATAGGGATAGGTTGTGTTTGGGGGATAGTGTTGAATACGACGCCGTTGCCGTTGTGGTCGCCGTCGCGGTCGCCGCCATGGAAATATTGGAGAGGCGGTGGAGGTTGGTGAGAGGAAATGGTGAAAGAAAGAAGCCATTTAGCAGATTGCGAAAAACTAAAGTATTTGAATGGAAATGGGGTAGGTGAGATAAGAAGGTGTCTTCTCATTCACATGCCTTTGTTTGTTTTGTTTTCTTGTAACCTTGCTTTTGCTACCTAACGAATTTATAAATTGCGAGTTTATTTATAGAGAAAGATCCTCTCTAAGTTGTTTCAACTTGAGAGGTCAAGTTGGGACATCTTCAATCATCGGATTAAAATCAAGGGTCAAGATTTAACAATCAAGTTTGAATCTTGACCCTTTATATTAATCCAATGGTTGAGGATGTCCCAACTTGACCTTTTATAGTAGATAGTGCCTAGACCCGCGCGATGCGCGTATAACCTTAAATTATTTTTTTAACTTTAATTCAATGATATATAGCAATGTAGGGGAAGTTATTTTAGGATCACTCCTTATTTTAGGACCATTAGGACCATGTGTAAATTGTAACTTACACATCATCATCATCATCTCCGACCACCACTATGATCATCTCCGACCACTACCATGATCTTCCGGCGATGGCGACCACCGCCACCACGACTTACACATGTGTAAGTTAAAAATAACTGTTTAGACTTGAGCCAAGAAGGCTTGTTTCACAAAGTGTAAAAACCATAATGAAACAGGTCTAAGAACATTTGTGTTTGTCTCTATTTATGGCTCCCATGTAATCACATGGTTTTTGTTATCAAACCTTTTCGGAAGATGTAACATCCTGCATAACCTATTTCTTATGAGATCTTCTGACGAACAATAATCATCCTCATAAGTCATAAATGGAAGTGTTCCATAGTAAGTTGGTGATGCATTTTGCATAGGTAATGGCTTCCAAGGTACATAATAAACTTTTAAGCCAAGTTTCTGTAAGCATGCCTCATAACGACCACCTGTAAAATTACCAAAAGTGGCCCATTTATACTCTAAACGCACATAAAACAATACGATAACACATTAGGTCCACATAAAAGTAATTTGCAACTTAATGGCCAAGCTTAAGCAAGCATAATGATAAAAGATAAATGTGATTCTAACCCTTGGAGTTTGAGTAGAGAAAGTTGGATACCATCAAAATGGTATGTCTTTCTTAAGAAACAAAAGACACTATATTCTTGACAAATGTATAGTAAGTGTCACACCGCCATTTTCGGAAACTAACCAGATGGGTATTATCTTACCATATACAAAAATTTTGTTAACGAAGTGCAACATTGGTAGTAGTGTAGTATACATCATTGGTGCTTATGACAAAATTTCACCCCTACACCTAGTGCTTGATGTCATGGCTGGCTGCTAGCGTAAAGGTGTCAACTTACAAATAATGTATATTTCATTCTTTCTCTACCAACATCGAAAATTACACAGTATATTATTGATTTACGCTGGAAATATTATCTTGAAGTTGGTCAGCCAAGTTCTATATTTTCTAATCAGTAGACATAATTGTATCATTAAACTTCCAACTGCAGATACCGTTATAATATTGCTTGATGTCAATTCCAAAACTTGTTACACCCGGTTTGGTAATATAAGTGAAAATGGACAATTTTGGGGGAAAGATGGGTCAAAAGGGGTTTAAATCAAAAAGATTTTCACCTTTTCTACAAAAGGAAGTTCCAGGTAACCAGGCCCGCCAATGCTCAAATTTAGGACATCCATATTGCTTGCGATTGCATAATTAAACGCATCTAAAAACCATGATGTGTATGACACCTACAATAAGTTGAATAAATCATTCTCTTAAGCCAATCGATAAAATGACTACATACATATTCTATTAATACCATAAAAACATAATGTACCATGTCCAGGATTATCCTTTAAAATATCTGGTGCACACCCAAGACATTCTGCATCTCATCAATCACTCCACTACTCCAGCAACAAATTAACCATGTCCAAGATTATTATTTAAAGTTTCTTCATTAGTCCAGTTAATTCGCTCCTAAGAAATAACAAAACAAAAATCACATTGTTGCCCAATGAAATTCCGCATATCCATCCAAATAAATATCACCATTAAAACCTTAATATTACGGAAAAGTTGATGATCTAAACGAACCCTGTACTGAATATAGTCATCCTAACTTTAGCCCATGTGGAATACATGTTTGAATGTCTCAATTCTATAAAACTTAGTACCCCATTATTTCATACGTTCCCATGACAGCACTTTATTATACGATCACTTACATATACTTTAGTACACAGACTCTACCAAGTATGCCAAATATATATGTCAAAAAAAGCCACCTCATCAAGTAGAGCTCACATAATGATGCAGAGTCTACTATTAAAAATATTCCACCTCCGTCGCTGGAGTTCAAAAAATTGTTCCATTTTGGTCACTTTGCAGTCGGGTGTGTAGGTTCAAATGTAATAAACTGTCAACGTAAATAAGTACAATTACGAAATAAGAAAGGAGTTGCCTCAACTGAACTCCCTAACCTATACCAAATGAAGTTATAACAGACGGTGAAGATCCATTTTATACAGTCTTAGTTGTTCTACTTGTGGATTCTTTACCAAAAGTTTTTGCGTATAAGCTACAATATTCTGTAAAGATGAAGAGCCATATATTATTGTTGATTTAGCATAGAGAATAACAGAGGAAAAATTATATATGCATCATGTTCTTATGGATCGGTCTTTTATATCTACCATCTTCATGTGTTGATTCTGGGGTCAATCTAATCTTCTTTAGTTGGAAGTTGTAAAGAATTTACTAACAAAGGAATCATAAGGTATTTCATTTTCAGCAGTCTTGTACAATTTAACCTTATCCATAGTGTAAATTTGCTTAGTATCTACTGTCAACATAAACGAACTGTTACGGTGGATGTAGATGAAAGCAAAGAATCTCAAAGGTGAGGCACATTAATATTCACTAAAATCAATTTCTAACTGAGACTGGTTCGTGGACTAATCAAAATAACTCCTAAAAACACCCAGGTCGTCACTCCCGAGTCTCAAATCAGTCCTATAATGATACAGGGAAGGACCTCAAACTCAGACCATTATCCAGTTTGCATCAAAACAGGTTGGATACTTACCCAGTTTGGGCCCGCACCACAGAGAGAGGGGGGAGAGAGAAGGGCACAAAGTATTGTACGGTTAGAATAACCTTAGCGAGATTGTAGACGGGTTTATACATCCTTAACTGCTCTTAGCGATAGAGACATTTGAATAGCTGTTATTTTACACTCCACTGCAACCCTACTCTTCCCTAAAAAAACCCACGTAAAATTTCAGCCTTTTTCTTGCAAAGTTAGAGGTGTCACATAGGATAGTTTTAGAAAAACCTAGGTAACGATTTATATAGTGTATAGATATACACATTCAATGACTTTTAAACCATTGACCTATTTCCCTCGGTTTATTTCTGATTATATTCATTTGACCCTTATAATAAAAATGATGACCAAAATCAAACAATTCATAAATAAATGGGTTGAAATTGTCATAATGAAAACTCAATTAATTTTTCTTGCTTTTTATATTCAAGTCGAAATCATACCGAGAGCAGTAGCAAACCACACAATGAACTGGACCTGTGTCCTGGATTTTATAACAGATGAAAGACTAAGGGGATCAAAATGTCGATACTGCTCCAGGACACCTTGCTTCAACAAATTTCTTCAATATGTCGATAACGACATATGCCCTAGTCCTCGGTTCTTTGGTGACTTTTTCTCTGTGTTCTCACCATCCAACAATATCGATGCATCACAACCCTTAGATAGTTTCAGACAAATGTAAATAATTACTTGTATCAATATTAATTACGTATACATATGTAATCAAAATAAGAAAATAAAAAGATAAGATCGATCAAGAACTTATATTAACCATGTATTCAACATATACAACTTAATGAGCTTCGGGGTAAAGTGCTGGAAATTATGAGTAAATTGTGATACAAACCTGCAGCAAATCCTCAAAAGCTTCTTCAAACTTTCCCATCGCAAGATAAACAGCACCGTATCGATAATAATTATAAAAATCAATCACCCATAATCAAAAGACCATTTTGAAAACATAATAAGCCAAACTTTATATACACATTAAAAACCCTCAATAGGTTACAGTTACTCGTTACTATATCAAAAGAGTACCAAAGTTGGTTTCTCACTTGTAGTCTAAATTAGTTTAAATTTTCTTAAAATCTGTTGCCATTTTGCCCTCCTTCCAAAGTTACAGATACACAAGTCTTACAGATTGCCAACATTATTATCATGTATATCTAATCCACCGCTTAGCTCTCTTTTGTTAGGCAAATAATATACGTTCTCTTCGTAACTAAACAGTCAAGTTCAACTTCAGCCTATTCACATATATATATATAAAAAAAAAAACTTTTGCCGTTAAATATGCACTAAAAGCACAGATCTGAAAATAAACTCTTTTATTATTAAATAAGATAGAGATGTTCATGGTATTAAAATCATGACCATGTATGAACAAAAGCGGGGAAAAATAACGTGTAAAACATATCTAGGCAGATATTTATCAAAGTTTTACCCCTCCCATCCGGGGTCCATGCCATTTTCTTCATTCTCTTTAGCTACAAATGACACAAAACATAAAGACTGCTTATCAAGAATGCCAAAAGAAAACACAAATTTCTCGCAGATATATTATTGGGCAAAAAAGTTTAAGACGTGTATAACAAAGGCATACATTTGATAATAAAAAAAGAAGATAAAGGATGAATCGTGATTACAGATTCATACCAATATAACGAACATATAGGCACATGGTGAGAACTAAACACCATAAACGAAAGCAATAAGATGATTCCATTTATAGAGTTGAAGTGGAACAAAGTTTTCACCATGTTTGTAGGAATTAGGCTAAATAAAGCAATAATCACCTATGTTCATGAGTAGTTAACTTACCAGTTGAAGAAAGGTGAAGTATCATCTTGACTTTGACCCTTTAAGCTGGTGACTATATTCAACGCAAAACACACCACACGTTAGCCGCTCATTGTTTAGTCTCAAAAAGGTAAGTGGTTGAGATGGCGTAGCCATCTACATCAAAGGTGCGAACCAATGTCTGCCTTTTTGTGGGTGATTCGAGCCAACAGAAATCCAAATGGAAAGCTTTGGCTTCAAAAACTTGTTTTCCTACATCACATGGGCAGCCCATGTACATACCACCAGGCTGTAAAGTTATCTGGTAACCACCATCGTAGTCTTTCCACCCTTCCACCCCCTTTCTGTTGGAAAAAGAGAATAAGCATCTATACAATACCTTTTGGATCCATTATATGGAATGCTCTTGCTCGTAAATCTTTATCTAGAGAATAAAGACAACTATCGCACACAATAGAGGGTAATTTAGAAGGAAGCTTTAGATTTATGCAAGTAAAGCAGTAATAACAACGATAAGACAATAGTTGGGTGATGATGCTAACAAATTAAATAGCTTATAAAGGAGCAGACAGATGCAACGTTATTAAAATTAAGCAGTCACAAACTTTATATAGGCAGGTCAAGCATTTTGAAAAAGACTAAGCAAGGCTTAGACTTCATGTTCGGTTGCTGTTATACTACCTATACTTATTACATAGCTTGTGCATAAAAGCACAATACTATTTGCATTCAAAAAACAATAATGAAGCAACTTAGTAACAATACTGCACACACTCAATTTGTGGAAATTAGAACTCACTTGATGATACCTCCTCGATGTCTTCACTTATTACTTCTTGTCTTAACTTTGTTTCTAACATATAAGCTATTTATATATATATATATATATATATATATATATATATATATATATATATATATATATATATATATATATATATATATATATATATATATATATATATATATATATATATATATATATATATATATATATATATATATATATATATATATATATATATATATATATATATATATATATATATATATATATATATATATATATATATATATATATATATATATACACAATTCACTCAAGTTAAAATAAAATATGGTAAAAGATATATATATATACTGTGTATATATATATAATATTAATATCAAAAATCATAATCAATCAATCAAATACTACATAAGAAGATGTTAAATAACATATCAAATGAACATATATTTATCGAATCAACATAATGATAATGAAACTCACCGGTTCGAGTTTGATCAAGAAGAAATGGTGATGAGAATATCAAACATTACATGTTTTTTGGAAGCCAATATACAGTTTCTGTGTTAGATATATGTTAAAAAGGTAATTGATCGATTGGTGTTATTATGTGAATAACTTCCAACTCCCATACGGTTATTCATTTAAATTTTCCAAATAAGCGGAAGCAAAATAAATGGCCCTACACACCCATAACCGCCCTTTTACCCTCAACCGTATCCCTACTCTTGCCAAAGAAATGCCACATCAGATTTCAGCCTTTTCTTGAAACCTAAGGGGTGCCACATATGACAAACTTAGAAAAACCTTAAGTAGTTATTTATATAGTGTATAGATATATATATATATATAAATTATTATAGATGCTCTTACCATTTCAATCATGGATAACTTGTAAAAAGTTTTGAAACATGACTTCATTTTCGGTCATTCGAGAAACAGTATACACCTGGTAATTGTTGTTAAGATTGAATTGTGTCACATCAAACTTGACCATAACTTTCTTTCCAATCATTGCATCCAAGTCCTCTGGATACGATTCCGCGCCAGCACACTTATCCACCAAACTATGAGCGGTTTTCATGATGAGCTTCACAACATCTCGATCAAAGAACACCAAGGATGCTGCACCTGATGCATCTTTAACTTTGATCTGCACTTTGAACCTGTTACCATTAAGATAGAACAATAAACAGGATCAATGTTTGATTAGTTTTGTGAGGCAACTAAGATATTATAATAAAACAGCTAGCAAAGCACTTGATCAAATACCGAGAAATGACATTCACATCAGGACCACAATCTGGGCAGTCATGGGTGGTTTTTCTGTTCTTTCTCACATCACCAACCACTTCAATTTCGTCGTCTGGATTATTTGTAGTTACTTTCTTGTTACATTTGCGGCATGCAATGTAGTACCAAGGCTGGTCGGTTTCGATGGAGTGAATTGTTGCAATGGCAACACATGAAGTTGCCTGGCACAATTAACATTATACATCTCATATGATTATACATCTAAATCAGAATTTACAACATGACTATTGTAATGCGAGGTGAACTGTTTGGAAATATATTTTCGTAAAGAGTAATTAACCTCAAATATGGTATCTAACTCGAACAGTTGGACACATTGGGTATTAGTGAAGAATGCTTCAGTTGATGGATCGGCCAAGGATATCATCTTATGATTTGCAACTTCATCCCCGTTTTTCTCAACAAAACTGCATATAATAAATCAAAATATAATACACTTTCGTATCACAAATTTCATGTTCGACTATATAAATGACTAACCTTTTTTTGAAGGCAATGATTTCATCGATATTATTATTCATGAAAATACGGGCAACATTGAAACCATGAGAAACAGAGAAATTTCCTGTCAACATACATGTAATGTATTAAAGTAGTGTCGAGAAAATCGAAAAACCAATGATATATATTTGAGAAATACCTCTCCATTCCCGCAACTTCGCAAACTGTACAATCATCACATTAACATCAGCCTTGTCATTGGAAAATTTTGCCTTGAAGTCATCCACATATGAATCTCAGAATGTTACCTTCATCTTGTTACCACTACATATTTACATATAAAAAAAAATTAACCTACATATAAAATATTGATGTAGGAACAAAAATATAAACCTCAACAGTTTCTTACTCAATGTCTTGCAATTGCACATCCATCCTCTGATTTGGGGAACCATTTTTATCACCAATGATCACATCAACATATCCAGAAACTTTACCAATCACATCTGAAATTGTAGATGAACTTAGTTATGCTTCTGTATGTACCACATATATACAATTATGTGACTAATAATTTGACTTACTAATAAATCGACTGTAAATATATATTTAGTTAATTAGCAATACATACTAACTGTGGTGTTGTTTTCGACTTTCCCATCTGTCATATCACGGAACGAAGAGAACCTAAATCCATGAATGGATCCACAAAACTTCTCAATAACCTTCACAGCAGTCAATTTGTGAAGATTGATTTTGTATGGATTATCCAAAATCTTGTACGACCCAACATTCTGAAGCACGAAGAAGTTACTCATGCATATCGATCCACCTTCGACCAACAGTTTCTCAAAGGTTGGTATCACATTTTTCCTAACAGAAGCTTGAATTCGTTCACCCTAAAACACAAAGTTGAAACTGCCATAAGTAGTTGTACGTTTTATATGTTCATGAAATCATGAATAAACCATACATATATCATAAATCATGAATAAACCATACATACATCACCTGAAATAAAATTTGATTACAAAAACTAACCACTGCGTCCATTAAGATCATCTCGATGTTGTTCACATTGCCATACACAGGTTGTTTCCACAACCTGATGATCCTCACAGTTATCGCACACGGGTTGTGGTTTGTGTGAAGTTCGCGTATCATTACGGGATTTTTGGAAGCCATGATTGGAATTTGATTTGATGTGTGTGCTATATGGTGAGAAGGTGATCGATGGGTTGTTATTTATAGGCACCAAGGTGGATATTACAACTGCCATACGGTTATTGGGATGTAAATTCAAATTCAATATTCAAAATCGCAAAGAGGAGGGAAGAAGCTGTCGATATGTAACCGCCATTATAACTTAACCGTATGAGGAAATCTAATATACACATGCCACATAGGATCTTTAGTTGTAATAATCACTCATAAGCATGCCACATAGGACAAACTTAGAAAAACCTAAGTAGGGATTTATATAGTGTATAGATGGTTTGTAAATAATATAAAAAAAATTATCTTATAGATCTTGAAATTACTTATGACAGATCAAATATTAAAATGAAAAGCTGATAAGGCCATTGGAAATATAAAGGGATAGCACATCTCCGAATCATCTCTCATTGAACACTATTATCATTATCGAGCTATAAGTGAAAGATGGAGCTGTAAAATATATGATCTCGTGCAAGAGATAGATGTTAAAAGAATATGTATGTTAATTTGTTTATGGTATATGATTATAGAGGAACAGTTAGGTGACATAAGGGACTTGGTTGAGAGTAAAAAATGAGATTTGACCTAAATGATACACATATGTTATTATCATATTTTAAACTTGTTTTTAAGCTAATTAAATTAGTCACATATACCATTGGTCATCAAATAAAAGGAATTTTGTAACTAAATGATTTAACTATTAAAAAAAAAGTGAAGTAAACACATATTCAATCTCAAATTTCAACGACATATCATCACAAACATCTGCTGGTGCTCAAAAGATAAGCGAAGTTCTTTCACCTACTGTTCATAGAATGTTTTTTACAACGATGACTCTAGCAATATTGATGAAAACTCGAACAATTAGTGATTTATGATTAATGAAAATTTAATGGTTATGTAAGATTGAGACAATATTGCTTGATTGATATAGAAATAGAAAGTTGATAAGTAATATAATGGAAAAGAACGCATACTCTTTTTTGAGTAAATTTTGAATTTGAGTAATAAAATGTTGAAAGAAAATAATTCATAAATTGTGGTTTCTTTATGTTAATTAGATAATTTAAGCTATTAATAAGTTTAAGTATTAAGGAAATAGAGAAGTAAAAGTGGCATAATGTTATAAATAGTTTTTGAAAATAAAAAAAAAATGAATGAAAAAGTTTTCATAGTGTTAAGTAAATAAGTAGCATTATTTTAAGCTATTTTCAAGGAGAGACTTAGAGACACAGATAGAGATAAAAGTTTTTTTTTTTTTTTAACAAGTGAAATTTGTATTAACATGCTAGAGTTATAAAAGAGTTACAATAGGAATGTTCAAATAGAGATTTTAATTAACTTTAGAAACTAAAATGATGATTAAATTAATTTAACAAAGACTAGTCAAACAAGAATATATGTTATTGTGTTTTTTTTTTTTAAAGCTGAATTTCGCTTGAAACTTCGTGTCGCGATTCGACAGTGAGAGGTTTAGCATACGTTGTCTTAACCGGGTCCGCGTTAGAGAGCTCCGTCGAAGTAGAAATGTCTATTTCAAATACCCAATGGGGGAAAACCCCCTACTAATTCGCTCGAAACACGATGATTAATAGGGGTAAACCCTGCCCCCTCAGACTTGAACCTGGTTATACCCAAGTCAAGCCCTCATAAAAAGAATACCTATATCTCAAAGTTGGTGGAATGAAGATTCGAACCTGAGACTTATAAGTCGTCACTAGGAACTCCAAACCGCCCCAACTCATCATTCATTAAGAATATATGTTATTGTTACTTTGAGTCATTGTCACATTTTTTTTTTGAACGGCTAAACCTACTCTATCCTAAATCTAATACTCCAAATTATACACCAATTGTTCCCAATGGAGCTCGAACCTACGTTCGGACCACCAGAGGCATAATGCCCCACCAGCCCACTAAAGTGGAACTGTCTAACTTTTCATCCCCCACACACACGACGGAGCAACCCATGATCCCGACGGAGAATACATAAACTCACCACCACCCCTCTTTTCATCTTCAATCCAAAAAACCCTAATTCAAAAAAGAAAAAAATTTCAAAATCAAACACTCTAACCTTTACTACAAACACATATAATGTCATCACCACAATCCACCACCGGCGCCACCAACACCTACACAACCTCCGCCGAAATCCGCCACTCAATCCGCCCATGGCAGTCCGACTTCCTAACCAATTTCACTCTCCCTATTTCCATCTCTTCCCTCTCTAACCGTTTCACCAGTAACATCTACACTTACCGCGGTAATTACGCCATAATTACCATCATAATCTTCATCCTAACCCTAATTTTCCGACCATTCACCGCCGTCATGTTCCTCTTCATCATCTCCAGCTGGGTTTACCTCCTGATCGCCCGCGATGAGCCGTTGGTTATTTTTGACTTTGAGATTGGTGATCGGTTGGTTCTGATTGGTTTGAGCGTTGTCACGATTGTCGCGGTTGCCGTTTCGGGCGTTTGGTGGAAATTGTTCGTTTCGGGTTTGATTTCAGGGCTGGTGGTTACTTTGCATGCCATATTGAAGGCTACAGATGATGATGGTGATTCGCCTTATGGTGCTTTGCTTTCGAGTGTTGATGAAGATGGACCTGGTTCGTATGTGCCGGTTTGATTTTGTTATTTGTTGGTGAATGGAAACGTATGTTTTTATTTTAGTTATGATGATGATTAATGCTAGTGTTAATGTATACATATACAGATTTCATTGAAATTTGATGAATCGTTGATCACTTTTTGTGTTGTTTAATGTGTCTTGTGATCAAGGTTTTGGTCCGATTTGTGTTTCTGTTATTAATTGACTGGCACTGCCTTAGGAATTAAGATCAAAATTGGTGTCGTTTTTGTATCCTGCTTCTTATTAGTTTTTATAGGTAGTCCGTAGTCGCATTGGTTTATAGGGTAGGTATATAGGCTGCTGCTATGTGCTCAAACTGAAACTAGATGTTTATCTCAAACGAATTTAGCACATCCACTCTGAATTGGAATTAGGACTAGTTTTGGCAGATTAAGTGATAGGTTGAATGTTGCTGCGTCGATAATAAGCTCACTTGAACTAGCGGGATTCCATCAGCAGTACAAATTCTGTAGTAAAACCTAAAACCCAATATCAGAAAGACAGCAACCCCCAAACCATGTATTATCAACATGACTGTTAATTTCTTATGTAGACGGAACAAGTCAACTACTTACATGATTGTGTGTGGAGAGATCCAGTCGAGATTCCACAAACATTTATACTTGATTTGTTATTGAGCTTCTTAGTTCTTACGCACTTCCTTTAAGTACTATGTTTTGTCATTATAGCACACTGTCCTCATCCTTACCTTTGGCATGCTCTGCTCACACATCTGTTTAGGTCTCATCTGCCTTCAGCTTCATACCCCCGCTTCTTTTTCTATCAGGCGGCAACATCCTCCCCATGCCCAGTAGCTACATAGTTGCTTATGAAACCTTCTTAGCCGGCTACAATAGATCTCATAAGTCGTACCCAACTTAGATGGTATACCTCTACTTGTTACAAAAACTACTGAACTGAGCTGCCCTATATTATGCTTAGGCATGTTATTTCTCAACGCATTACAAAACATTTTTTTCTTGAAGTAGAGTACAGACTATCATCAACCCACGCTTATGCATTAATCATCCAAGACACCGTCTCAAGTAGGCCCATCAGAGATAACAAGTATGCACAGTTGATATTTCGCTTCCCTATCGTCTCACTTTAGATATCCTTTACGCATGCTTCCATAATAAACTTGATATTGTTCACTAGCTATAAAACATAAGCAAAGTCGCTTTCCACCACTATTCTCTCAAAATGTAGATCTTTCCTTCTTGCCACTTCACACATAGCTGAACAAATCACTTCTACACCCCTAGTACCAATGTTTACCCTAATGCTTTTAAGAATACACCTCTTACCAAATTACCAAAATGTTATCATCTCTTAAACATCCTCCTGTGGTGTCCTCATTGCCAATTCTACCCTTGCCGTCATCACTGCTAAATAATGAGTACCCTTTGAATCCTCTTACGGCTTAAAACCCCTGGTAAGTACCTTGATAATCCAACTGATCGAGCATCTTACCGATGATTGATGAATCTAATTCGGGTAACAGTATAACACTGAATTGTACTTGGTTCAAGGAAGATAGATCAAAACCAAGGTAGTCACTTCTAATTGCTAATGAACTTAAAGGTTTATGCAAAACTAAGAGCAAAGCTAAGATTAGATCAAAGCTAACTAGAATAGGCCATGCTACCTTTGTTTTTGGTTCCAAGTTTTTTTTTTTTTTCTTGTCAGTATTCAGGTATCAATTTGCTCTTGTAATGTTCAAAGCTGGAACCGCTGCTTTTTTACTTTCTCCAACTTGAAAAGAAAGTTAATAAAATTTTGATGAGTTCGTTTTTTGTCATCATATCTTTCAAGTACCTGATGTAAATGGCATCATATCTTTTCAATCAATTTGATGATCTTGACTTGTAAAGCCAATTGTAATTGAACATTGAAAAGACTTGATCGCTGTGTAGCTTGTAGTAACTATTTTATTTGCCATGTGTCTCTATAAAGTAAACAATTACCATGATTGCATGTAATTCAGGTATTTTTCTTGTTCTTGATTTACTTTTGTGTTTCAGTTAGCTTTAAAGTTTGTTGGTTTTATTCCAACAAAATGGATCACCATTACTAAGTTCGTCACTATTTGCACACAGGAATGAGAATTGATATTGTTCGTTTTTTAGGTGTCGGATCATCGTGAACTTTGAGTTGTTGGCTAGAGGTTAGGACAACGATTTTTGACAAGTAGATCCGAACTTATTCTTTGCTACTTTTATACCACAAGAGTTATCAAACCGGTGCAGCAGAGTCACCAAAGTTGTCTAGATGTTAGTCATGTAGATACGTCCATCTTATTTCTTTCATTCTCGAAAGTTTTTTGTATTCAAAAAAAAATTATATTTTACTTTGACTATGTTCTTATGGAGGCTACGTAGTAAGCATTAGGGACTCATTCCTTGAGCAATATATTTGTTTAATATGAAACTGAAATGAAATATCATACATAATCCGAGCAATACACTGTATTTATATAGCACCATATCATGAATCCTTCTCAATCCTATGTCTCGCCTTTGGATTCAGAAATCGCACCATCGACATGCTCATCCTGATTATCAATAATCTTTTGGTTCAAATAAATTATCAATGGGCACACACCTCAAAATATATGTTTATCAGTTACAAAGTTGGCCTTTGATGAACACAGTGAACAGTTCTTTGCATCATGAGACTTAATAAACCATTTTAACAGTGCATTATAAGTGGACTGTGGACAGAGAGTTGAAGCAACAACCTGAAACTGTGAAACCTTTTTTGGTGCGATAGAATCGACAGCCCAACTTTAAAGCAACACTTGAAGTACTTGTTAACAGGAACGCAAACATAACTTCAATCTTTACATTACTTAACTTTCTTCCGCATCCGGGACAACCTATAAAAAGGGTAAACAACTAAACAGTAAGCAAAGCTTAGTGAATAATCTTGCATACGCTTATACACACGAAGGAGGGCAAAGTACAAGGACTTTTACATGTAACCTATGACACCGTCATGCCACATTTACATGCTCACCTTGCACACTAAACAACATATATGGATTAACAACTTCGACATGGTGGTCTTTCCACACATGGATAATCCACTTCAACATGGTGGTCCTTTCACACATGGATAAACAACTTCAACATGGTGGTCTTTCCACACATGGATAAACAACTTCAACATGGTGGTCTTTCCACACATGGATAAACAACTTCAACATGGTGGTCTTTCCACACATGGATAAACAACTATCGGGATTCTTAGGCCCCGGAGATTCTTAGGCCTCAACAATACTATGCCCCAAATGGGCCTGACGCCGCATTTTTATTAATGAGAAAAGAATGTCGTTTCTTTGTTGTAATATCATCCAATAAAAGCACGAACATCACTAGTTCTTCGGCGAAGGCCATCTCCCCGACTCCGGCCAAGAAACACAGAAAGTATCTTCAAACCACTTGTGTGTTTGTGCTATAGTCAAGATGGATTATGTCTTTTAACCGTCTCAACTTGCTCGTGTTAAAACATCGAATTGACCATACATGAGTACTTATTATAAAAACTACAAACACAAGATGGAGGTATAATGATGATACTGAATTGCCTTACGAAGCTTTCGTTTTGATTGTCCATGAGAGACTGAGAGTGAAGCTTTATGCGGATCATGCATTGTTTAATTGTCACATTTTGGCATTTGGATAGTAACAATATTGTTATCATCATTGTAGTATAATATAATAACATCCAGAATTCCAGATACATATTCAAGTTGGACTAATAGCAAAAAACGCTTAAATAAGTAGGTTTTTAACTAAAACCGTACCAGGCGTTCCCTGGAAACATACCAAGACTTGAACAAAACTACATTCGGCAGGTTTAGCCGGCCCTGCTTGACTTTAACTAGCTCTGTCCCTGATTCTAATAACTGAGACTTGAGATATGTTGCACCACATGATTCCGATATTCTTATTAGCTTAAAAGACAACATTTGATTAGGATTTAACATATTCCAGGTTCTAGTGTCTAATATCCTATTAAAGGGTCAGAATACGGAATATCCTGAATTTGGTTACTTTACATGACAGGAAAGTTATTCACAGAACTGTAAAAGAGTTGGAGAATAAAAGAAACACTGCATCAAAACGACATAATCAGAGACATTCCTACGACAATTAGCATATCCGACGGTTCAACACATTGCAGAATTACAAATTATTAAAAGGTCAGATGCATTCTAAGTGACAATCTTCTGTAGAACATCAATTTACCTTCACCGCTAAATTGGGCCCAAATGATCTCCCTCCAACCCTACCACAGCCTGAAACTCCTTCTGAGCCTCCATGTATTTAACACCAATTATGACACACCTCAAAGTCGCATCCTTCTCGATCCTCGATCCCGTCTTTATATTCAGAAAACATGCACTATCAGCATGCTGATAATGATAATCAGTCATCTTCTGGTTCGACAAATAAAGATTCTCAATGGGGCCACACCTCAAAAACACACCATGTTTAAGGATCTTATGGACAACCCCTTCTACAACTTCTCCTCTAAACACCTTGAAGCTCAAGCAAGTGAAGTGGACTGGGAACAACACATCGCCCGAGTGTTCTCTTACTTTACCTTCACCAATTTTGTCCAAAGTGGTGACAGCTAAAAGGTATCCAAAATCTCTCGTTGCTCTCTTGGCTGCGAAATCATCCAGCAGACGAATCAATATTGCTTTCTGTAACATCAATCCCTTGATGTCAAGATTCTCAGCCGGTATTACCACATTCCAGTTCAATTTCACCTTGAGAAACATTCTGCAGTCTTACTGCACCTGAAATTATGTAGAGAAAAGTCAACATCAAAATCTACACAGATTTTGATGGCACAATGAAATAAAAAGTATTCTCAAACAACTTTACCCAAACAGTATTCTTAATGCATACATACCACAACCTCATGAATCATTTTGTTAGCCATAAATAACAAATGTATAGTAAAAATAGAGTTTTCAGAGTTAAATTTAACATGTTCACTATTTTTTTTTTAAAATTAAAATGTAGATAAGTGTTTGGAAAAAACCAGATCTGTATAAAGAATCATATTTTGACCTGTTACCCAACCCACCCATTTTTGCCATAAACTTTTGATGTAAAGCAGGGTGCATATTGTCACATTGAGCATAACAGGCAAAATGTAACAAATAAAAATACTACAAGAGACCATCGGAAGTATTGCTTTACCAGCTGCAGAACCTCTAATTCTATAATTTTCCTCTCAAATATGTTCTCATGAACAAAAATGTATCTGTGAAGTTCCCT
>CM067167.1:210718059-210762592 GCA_034093135.1 Erigeron breviscapus | reverse complement strand
AAAACAAGACAGATAGGAATGATTGGTTAACTAGTCATAACAGGTTCTTTAGAGTGTGGGTCGAAAAGAGTCGGGTTTGGTTGACCAAAAACACTTCTTTGTCCCCTCTTACACTTCTTTGTTCCCTAATCTCACACGCTAAGATGTCGTAATTGGCATAAATTTCCATATACATATCTATCAATCTTTCCATTCCAAAAAACGGTACCAAAAAAATTGTTTTTTTAACTTGTGCCCTCAAGGCACATATTGGTATGCAATCAATTAAGTAAGAGATATCATTGATAATACATAAATATGATTACAAAATTTATATCAATGTTTTAGTACTTAAAGCAAAAGTTAGGAAAATCCTTTTCTAAATAAACAATGTGTCAGATATGATTGTCAAATTTATTGTTATTATTGCGCTACGATACAACAATGATCTATTAATTTACAGCAATTTAACATATTGTATGCAAATACACTTACGGCATGAGGCAGTCATATGATTTAGCAGTCCACACGGAGAGCCATCAGGCGTGTGGACAGGGCATACAAAACCCCATGACCTGTAAACAGGTCAAGGATAAACAAAGTAAGGGAGAGAAAAACAGAATCATAAAATAATACAGAGTGTAAAGCTAACGAATCCATTCAGAAAATATAAAGCTTATACATACTCTGGTAACAGCTTACGCACACTTGTGGTGCGAAGCCCTGCAAGGGATGAACCTCTATGAACGGCTCTAAAATGTGACAGGAAACGGAGAAAGTTGAGTCTTTCTGCTTGGACTGTCATACCAGCTTTCTAGCAAACAAAATCGGCACCTCAAGTTAACTCAACAAATTAACACTTTCTACATATGATTTTTAATTAAAACCGATGTATATGAATACCTCTTTTAAATCAAGGGTCGACTGTGTAACTAATCTTCCAGTTTTTAACATATTTTCAACCGCTGAACCAACTTGTTTTGCCGGATTTTTATCCAGTGCTTTCTTAATGTCAGCTACTGCAATAGTCCAACCCCAAAAGACATCAAAAATGTTAGGAAATAATTGTCCACCTTTTAATATGAAGAACTAATAAAGTTCGCTTCTAAATAGATGGGCAAATAACATACAGCTGCCAAACTCAAAGTTTTTCTTTCTGTTATCAGCTTCATCTTGAAGCAGTCGTTTAGCTTTCAGTAGCCATTCTTGTAACTTTTCCTGAAAATGAGCAGAAAACACAAATAACACATACACTTTCATTCAACTGAATCTATAACCCTCCTTTTTAAGCATTAATCTCCAGATATTAAAGGAAGATAATAGAAACTGCCAAATTTGCCAAGGGAATACCTTTACATATATCGTAACCAAGTGACCTGGCAGCAAAACTTCCTGTGTTTGCAATGCATCAGGGTTGTCTGGGATAGAGGTTTGATCAATGAACGAGAAAAGCTTTTGGACCATGAAGCTACATAAAAAACATGTCAGTACTTACAAAGACAAGAAACACATTATGAAAAGATCATATTCATATATGTGCCAAACAGAATTAATTGCTTACATTAGAAGATTAAACTTATCATGATTGTTATCAAGATGAACTAATATAAATTCTCTCAAAACAGCATCAGCAACCTACACAAAGAAAGATGTTGAGGTAATGCTATATAAAGACGTGTAATCACAAACAAGGGAAATAAATCAATAACAGAGTTGTAACTCGAAATAACAGGGAGATAAATCAATATATAAACACATAGAACTTACAGCATAGTGACTTTCCCTTTCCATACCATCCATAAACGGCTTGAAGTACTCTCCTGAATAAGTGACAAAAGTACGGATATTATGCATCTGAATTGAAATTGACTATCAGTAAAAAGATGAACAGATGTGGTGACAGAATAACATATACCAATGTACTCCAAACATTGTCTGCGGGTAAATAGAGAAAGGTCTTTGACTTCATTAAGAATAATTTTAGCCCTTTCACCCAAAATCTGAGTACCAACTGAACCTTTTGCATTTTCGTATTTATCATTGTACACAGATGTTAAACTCATGAAAATTTCATGATCAGTAGTATCTATAAGGGCCTGTTGGAATGAAAAAAGAAAAGGATAACCCACACATTAAGGATATTGTGATATTAGTATAACTATACTTTCTGCAAAAAACATGTGCGTTGAAGTACCTTCAAAATGAGGCCTACAGGTAACAAGTTTTCCCTCCCTCGGATCCTACACGTGTTACAAAGTAAGAAACTAAGAATTAACTGCTTTACTTAATACAAATATAAAACTCCACTAGCTCAGAATCATTACTAACCGAAATCCCACCCTTGCACTCCCATTATTAATATAATACAAGTTAACTGTTACAGCTGATTGATCTTCTCTAACACATCTGAGAAAAAAACAGATATAACCAATCAACAACTTTTTTAATATATTCATTGCTGAATGTAAAAAACCATGAGCATTGAAGTAAACCTTATCACCACAGCTTTATCTGTGAACCCTTCTCTTCGATTGCGAAAAGCACTTCTGACCATACTAGTCGGCTGCAAATATGGGCATTAATGGGTGAGAAAGTGATCAATAGGAAAAGAAGAGAAAAAACAAGAAGTGGGTAGCGATTTTTTTGGCAAAATGGAATAAGTGATAGTAGGAGTAAAGAATAACCTACATAGTTTCTTTTTGGCACAACTAATAGCCGGACAACTCTCTCAAGCCCGTTTAATATGAAGTACCTATAGCATAATGTAAAGAAACCACATATGGTCATATACACATAGCACACTGTTAGTTAGTGGAGTACAGAGGGAAAACAGATATATTAATTCATAATATGAAAATATTCTGAGTGTTGTAAAGGCAAAACGTCAAACCATCCTTTATTTCAGCAGCCAGATTATTATATACATACATATGAATATACGATATAGACAGGTAAAATTACATACCCGCCCATTTCTGATGGTTCTTCTTTACAAGCCACGAGTCTATCGGGATCAGCACCTCTTAGGTGACAAAGTTTTGACTGCAAGAGGTTTCAGTAAACCCTTAAAATGTCAGATGGAAACGAAACCTGAGTGCCTTGAGGTATCTGACCAACCGATTCTAATAACAACAACAAAATAAAAAAGTATTCAATGATGACACACTTACTGTACCTTCAACATAATAGGCAACTGCCCAAAATTGAACTTTTCTCTAATTACAGCTCCATTAGGGCCATCGCCATATTTGAAGCAAACGTTCACCAAAAACTTACCAGTATACGATGTTTTAGCATGTCTACACTGTAGTTTAAAAATACAGATAAATATATTTAGCAAATGAGATTGCTTATAGATGTCTATTATTACACAAAATTTACCTCGACGGGATAAATATATTGTTGTGTCTTGGAATTTCGTTCCTTTAGAGGAGGATACAGCTCCGGTTTCTCAAACCAAAGTATAATGTAGGTCAAGAATCAAACATAATATCACAAGAATTCAGGCAGCATATAAAATTGCAGTATAATTCAAGAAAAAGCAAGAAACTTATACTAAATGTAATAAATTCTAGAAACCTTTTCGGGAAATCTTTTTCTTCTTTCTTCATATAACAATAGATTCACAAACTTAAAATTAACTTATGCCGATTAATCTGTAATAAAAAAACACAGGAAACCCATTTCACCCAGTAAATCAACAAGGTAATTAGATATAAAAACAAAATATGTACATGTCAAAATTAAAGAATTTTTTTTTCTTGTTTAACTAAAAAAAGTCAAAGATTCCCGATTTCATCCAAATCTTATTCATTAAAAAAAATATGTTAAAGATGTCATAAAGAACAGAACTTTATAGTCTAAAAAACCTAAAAACCCTGAAATGTAAAATAATATAACCAATTTTGTACAAGAAACAAAACCCAGGAAGCAAGTTCGGGGTAAGACTGTCTACATTGGGTATCGTCAAAATTAATAACTAAATCAGCCCTTAATACAAAAACTAAATACCATATATGAAATAGTATATATATAATAAAAAAGGATATTTATAAGGTTCATGGTTGTTGAATCAAGAGAAACATCAATGGGTTGATAGGACATAAGGCTGTTCTTAAACCATATTCAATAAAATGATCAAATGACTGAATGTGATGACTAAAAAGCTCCCTTAAAGGCTCGTAATCTGGATTGTTGGGAAGATGTGGTGTCGTTCTATGCCGTCCTGAAACCGAACCACTTGCTGTTTCTTGTTTCATGGTTTTTGAATTCAACTGCGAAAAAAATGGGTTTTTTTTTTTTTTTTTTTTTTTTGTTTTTTCGGTGGGGTTTTTAAGGGGCTGGCTAGGGTTTTAAGTAAGAAGGAAAGAGAGTACAGGGTTTATTTGATTTGTTCGGTCGGAAAAAGTGGGAATCTTTTGGTAGGACCCATGTAAGTCTCCACCCACCCGTTCCTTTAACCGACTATCAGTTGGCTACTAGTTTATTACGAGTAGTAGTTTATTTATTACTAATATTATACGAGTACCCGCGCGTTGCGGTAGATATCATGGACGGCGGTGGCTGTGGTGTTGGTGATGATGGACGACGGCGGTGGTTATTGACGGAAATAAAGGGGGTGTGTTGTTTTGGTATATAGAAAGAGAGAATATATTTGTGTTTTGTTTTAAAAAGAAGGGTAAGTTGGTAATTTTCCATGTTTCAAAAATTCTAAACTTTCAACATCACCCCTATAATTTTTATAAGGGAGTATATATATATATAATATGAATACGAGCATGGTACCCGCGCAATGCGGCGGCGGTGGTGGGGAAGGCGGTCTAGTGGTGTCGGTGATGGTACTATTGGTGGTGGTGACGGTGTCAAGTGGTGTAGGTTGATATAATTGTGATAGTGGAAATTTTTAGAAAATAAGGGCTTAAAGTGTTAATTATTAAAATAAAGGTTTAGAGTGTAAATTAATTCATTAAGGGCAAATTTGGTATTTTATAAAAACTCTTTCCATAGTGGGTGTTTATTAAGGGTAATTTAGTAATTCCGTATGTAACTATTGTGTAACTATTTCTAAAAATGGGGGTGTGATAATTTTTATAAAGGAGTATAGATAGATAATATTAATAAGATGATAGTGTTTATTTGAACGTTGATAGGGCTTAGCTTGGATGTAGTTAACTGCATCATTTTTGATGAAGTTACCTTGAAAATGAGGAGAGCATTTTGTAATATATAATCATCATATGATATGTATGTGTAACTGCATTTATAAACTTTGCAGTCAACTGCATATTTGATTTTCACAACGTTGATATATGTTGTTATAAAGAAATGACTGTAAACTTTTATTTTGTAAGTATGCTATGAGTATTTACTTTATAGATATTTTTTACAATTTTCTTTTTTATATATATTTTTACTTTCTTAACTTATGATTTAAATTAGAGTGTTGTTAAATACATCCTCAAGGGTTGTAGTTAAGGTGTATAAAATATTTGTACACTTATAAAATTCATGAGTGACCTTTTGATATAGAGAATACAATTTTTTTATGCACGTTATTATAGGCCTAAATATTTATTAGCCATGTTTTTCTTAACTTTATCTATAATATAAATGATTTATTTATTTTGTTGGATAACAAATATATTAATTGAATGTAAAATAGTTGTAAATACTAAGATTTAATTTATTTTTGTTTATGATGATAATAATTTAATTTTAAATAAGTATTTTAATTTTTTAAAATAATTTTGAGTATAGTTTGGTTGGATTGTTAATGGGAGTGTAAAAATTAGATTTAGTTGGTGAAACGACTCGACCCAAAAATAGAAGTAATTTTTTTTTATTTATATCGGGACTTAACCAATTCACTTTGAACCAACTTTTTGATAACCTGAGTTTTGTTTCATCTTTAAGAGAACATTACCATTAGAGAGTGGACTCTAACACGTTTTTGTGGATAGCTTGAACGTCAAAAACGGAGTTACGGTTTAAAAATTATGATCGTTTGAAAATTCGGGTTTTGTGCTTAACGGGAAAAAGTTGCGGTGAACCCCTTCAAAGTTGCGGCGAACCTAAGAGGTCAGTAAAATTGACAAGGCCAAAGTTGCGGTGAACCTACAAATAGTTGCGGCGTAACTTTTGATCTGACAGCAAAATCATCATTTTTAACACTTTTCTTGGGCATTGGTGCGGGCAGGGATAGTTGTCGACAGCAGTGCGCGAGAGGACCTGGGTCGCCAGTGTACAGCGTCAGTCACTTGGCGGCCCGGTTGCGTGGGGTGTCAGATAGCGCCACAGGAAGTTTCTGGAGTTGTCAAAGGCGAAGTTGTTTGGAAACTAGTCATTTACAATACGAGGCGTAATGTCATGGAAGAGGCCATTGAGGCCATTCGGGTCATCTTTTAGCTCAGGTCCGAAGGAGACGCGTGGCTGTATGGGCACGTGCTATGTGACCGGGAGGTGACGGGCATTGGACAATTCGAGGGACCCCCTGACGGTTGCGCTGTTGAATGTCGAACCCACAGCGGATGTGTCCGAATAGGAAGCCGAATATGCACCGGGTGAAACGAAAAGACTGAATCAGATGAACGATGGGTAGGCTACAAGAGCGATGCACCGTAGAGAAGGGCGGGGTGTGTAGTATAACACGAGAGGAGGGAAGGGGTCGGAAAGGAGACAAATCACACACAATGTATAAGATGGACAGCAAAGTCAGTGGACGAGCGGTATCGGTGGTATGTAACACACGCACTAAAGTTGGAAAGGCCGAGTGCGTTGTACTATCGGAGAGGACTCTGAGCGACGTGGTGAACACAGCGCCCCTAGAGAACAAGGAGGGGCTCGCGAGGGACACGGAGTCTGTGAAGGACGTGTCATGGAGAGCGTACAAATCTGAAAAGGCACTAGAGGGCGTCTGAGATGAAAGAGGTGGGGGGGGGCCGGGCCTCTAAGAATGGAACAAAGCAATGAAGTGAAAGGGAGGGGGGGTAGTGGGACACAGGGCGGGAGGTGAGTGCGACGTACGGCCGGGTGGAAGGTGGGGCTCTCCGAGGAGAGGGTTGGGCCGATCGGCCGGGTGTTCGGGTACGAATGTACGGGGCGGGATTGAGTGTCAATCTCGGTCGAATGCGCATCAAACAGGGGAAGAGGCATTTCGCTGTAGCAGTAGAAGTAAAGAAGCCGGAATAGTAATGTGACTAAAACTGCTCCGGATTAAAGCAGTTCACGCGGATGTGCGCGAGCGCCAAATAGTCGTTGCGACGGGCGGACGGGACGGGCCAGGCCGATGGGGGAGCCGAGGTAGCGCGGACGAGTTTGCGCAAAGACGCAACAAGCGGGACAAGAGCGACGGTATCGAGGGGCAGAGCTGGTCCGGAGGGTCGGTCGTATGTGACGTTGCGGCCCGTACCCTCGGGAGCGCGCGGGTGTAGCGAGTGAGGGACGGTTCACGTAGGGCGGGGGGGGCGGGGACCTAGGTAAGGACCGCGACACGGGCGTTAACGCAACCGGGCACAGAGGGCAAAACACCGAAGGGAAGTCCCATGTACCCGTATTAGGGCGGTGCTGTGGACGCGGCGCGTGAAGGAATGGGGTATCAGAGCTCCGGAGCTGGGGGTGAGTCTTACAACAAAGTGATGGCGGCGCCACACAGTCGTGGAGGATATGAAAAATGCACGAAGCACGAAGACAGCGAGAGTGTAGGGAACGCGCGGCAGAGGATAGAGGGAGAGGGCCGGGAGGCCAGTCTCGGGGCTTCGGAGAGCAGGTGCACTGTATGGGCCAGTGTAGCAACACCAACGCGGACCAGCGCAACACGGAGACAGACACCGACGATAGACGGGGGGGTGGTGGCCGACCATGAGTCGCCATGCCGCACAAGGTACGGACACAGGCAAGTAGCGGCCAGGTCAAGGCCGGGGGGGGAGGGGAGCGTGCGGGCGAAGCTGGCAGCGTGGTGAGATACGGGGCAGAGCGAGACGCAGCCGTTTTCTAACTGAGGGCTGGTGAAGTTACAGCGAGTGCTTAATGTCAAGTCAATGTGTGCTCAGAAAAAAATTAGATTACGCGAGTTGCGGGTCCTACAACCCGGCCACGAGACAATTGTGTGTGTAAAGCGAAGAATCCACATTGTGGAACGGTATGTGCACACAATAGGGGTCTTTATCAAGTGCAAGAAGGGCTCGATGGTTGAACAACTAAGTCAGGATATACCCCATGGCATGAAGGACCATGCGGGGTCTCAATTATGTGCGGGATAGCTCTCATGACACCACACAAGGTGTACACGACAATGATAGTATACTGGTTATCATAGGCATATTCACAACAAAATACCCCAAAAACAGTTAAAAGGCCACATTTTGCAATTCATGACAAGGCCAGGGTCCGATTATGATCCAATGGGTAGGCCTCAAAAGTGGACCAAAAAAATTTCGGGTGCGCCATGCGCTATACACTAATTTTCGGTGATAAGTTATGAAGCGAGCTGGGAGAGGATCAGACAGCCATTTGGAAAGGGAAGTTTCTTTAAGAGGGTCTGTGGGAAGCGTGCGCCAGTAATCAGGCTGAAGCATGAAGGCTAGACACACGAACACCACGATGTCTACCAAGAGGTGCTACTCACAAGGCACGGAAGGTGAAGCAGAAAGCTAATGCCTGGCACGGTCGGCGGTCTCGGAATTTATAATGGGTAACAGGTAATTATTTGGATGAGCGTGGGTAGGTGGTCGGACCGCAGCAAGGTCGTGCTGGGCTCAGATGATGTAAATGCAAGTTGAGCTAACGCTGATCGTACCCCACAGTGAGCTAAAAGATAAAAGTAGATCAAGAGATTTAGCACATACGCACAATATAGGCCATGTAATGCGCGTTGGTGAAAAACATAGTTGAGGAACACTCGGCGGAGTGGCAGTTCCTTCGAGCTTCCTCAGGAAACTCCTTGCACACCTGCAGGTAGCGGAACGCAGCGGGGGGGCCGGCAAAGAGTATTGAAGCTGCGACGCAAGGGAGAGGTTGTGATGAAATGTAAGTAAGTTTGGGTATGGGCCCGACCGACGAAGCGTGGTTGGAAAACAGCAATTCTAAAACAGGCGAGCACCTAGTGTTGGTGCGCACGACTATTGGGAAGGTTGTACGAGTTAACACAGTAGCAAATTTGGCCGACGAAGGGGAGAAGAAGTGTATTGCTTGCTGTTTTGTAGGGATTATGAACTAGAGTAAAGTGGGAAGCGAAAGCCCCAGTCCGTGAGACAAGGCGAGATATGCACCCAAAGGTCGGGTGAATGTGAAGAAGAGGCTCTGCTGCAGAGCACGAGTACTAGGAAAAGTGGGAATGGAGCGATACAGCCAATCACGGGTCTTGATGAGTGGTTGGCCCGTGACCATTCTCACAGGAACCTCTGGATAGGCGGAACTCGACGAATAGGGGGGGCACAAGGGTGGTTGGGAACGTGGGAAGGAGACACTCAGTGAAAAAGAGAAGCGCAAATGTTGAAAATTCCTCCGCCGTGGGCTGGTGTGTAGAGGGGAAGATTGAGACAACAAAGATGAGAAATGTATGAAAGCTGGGCGACACACTGCTCCGGGATGGGATTGAGGGGGGAGGGAGGGCGGAAGAAAGCATGGGCCAAGACAAATTGTGTAGGAGGCGTCACAGATGAGGGTAGTACAGCATCACCGCATGACTCGCGATTGGCGGTAGTGGTGACGAAGCTTGCAGACTTTTGGCTGGATTTGGAAGACTAACAGTTTTTGACAACTGAAACTGGTACGAAGACGCTTGCACTGGGCGAAGCGTGGGTTACCAGAGTGAGAAAATGGCCGGGAGTAGCGTCATAGTGTAAATGTGGGGATTAATGCCGTTATGCCCGTACGTTCAAGTAGTAGAATGAGTCTGTGGACATGCGTGAGAGTGCGTGGAAATCTATTTCCCGCACCATCCATCATGATGTGAAGGAGGCAGGAGAGGCGGGAAGGGAACAGGGAGAGGACAAGAACGATTTCAACGGGAGTCAGGAGGCGGGGGGCGTCATAGAGTCTGGGTTCTTCAAAAAATCTTCCGCTGCTCAGCAATCTATCCAATCCTCAGCAGGTCATAAGCATGAACTTATTGATATCTTGGCACAAACTGCTGACGGAAAAACTCAAGAAGAAGCAATCAAGGAGCTAGATAGGTTAAAAGAGAACCAAGAAAACGAAAGAAAGAACTTGGAATTCTGCCTCTTCTAGAAAAAGGTGAATTAGATGCTGAACAACAGACGTTGTTCAAAGCTGGTGGTGCTGGAGCATTGTATAGACAGAAACATGCTGAAGTTGAGCAACAGCTCAGTGAGAAAAGAAAGAAGTTTGATGAAGAAAAAGCCAAGTGGTTAAAGCTTATGGAGGACAGGAAAAGGCCTCAAAGAATAATTGCTGCTGAAGCCTTTAAAGCTGACATGGGTCTCAAGACGAACTTAAAAATTCTAAGAAAAGTTGCTGACAAGCCTATCAAACTGGAAGGGGTTAAACCAACCACCTTGGGTGCTTCCGAATGGGCTGAAGTTTACATGCTGGTGAAGGACAAAAAGGCTGTCAGCTATGAACAACTCCAGAAGATGCTCAAAGATTATTTTGAAAAAGCCAGGGAGTATGAAACAAAGTTCAAAGCTGACTTGCCCATGCTGAGGCAAGTGTTTGGTACTCCAGCAGCTGTCTCCTCGTCAGCAGGAAGAAGAAGGGTTCAAAGAAAAAGGAAGGCAGAGCACCGAACCTTGAAAATGGATCTTCCTCCTATCACTGGTGATGCCTCGCTGAACACCAGACTTCCTCCCAGAAGCTTATTTGAGGAAGGGAGAGTGATAGAAAGTCATGCTGGCATCTTCTTCACAAACTTCCAGAACAATCAACTGTTCTTTCGCTTGGATGAACTTGAAAAAGCTTCCACTGGGTTCATCTTAAGCATAAGAAGAAGGTGTGCTGAAACATCCAACAACAGATGGTTCATCAGCAAGTTGAATGAAGAATTGATAAAGCCTCATAGAAGGGATGACCCAGCGATCAGAATGGCCAAGCAAGAGGAAGCTTGGGAATTTGAAGCTGCCAACTTATAGATGTCTTAAAATGAAAACTATATGTATCAGCTTGTAATATTTTAAGATGATATATAAGACATCTTTTCATCATCTTTATTCTTATCAAGTCTAGTCTACTCAGCAAGTCTTCTCAGGGGGAGATTGTTGAGTCAAGGATTCGCTGACCAGACTTGGTCGCTGACGTGAGTCGTCAGCAAGTCATCAGCGAGTCAATGACTCTCGTCAGCGGGTGGTTTACTTTCCAAGTTGTGTGTCAAGGCGGAAAGTTTTCAAACCATAAGAAGACAAGAAGTCACATGGTGGTTCCTCCAACTGAACAATTTACTTAGTATGGCAAAAATGCAGTTGGACCAAAAGAAGGTTTTCTCTTTCATACCCGTTTTGGTAAAGAAGACAAAGGCTCCTGGATCCAAGTACAACGAGCCTATGAGAAGTCGACAACCACCATTCTATCATGGTTGCCCTAATTCCTCCCCTATATAAAGCAACACAGCCGCATCATTTAGAGGCGTGTTTGTCACCACAAAGTGTGTGTCACTTTATTTTCTCTCTTGTAATTGCTTAAGTTTATAGAGTTGTCTAGACTTAGCAATTATTAGTTCATTTGTATTCTTGTAAGACAAGTTGTAATATCGACCATGTATTCATCGTTTAAATCAATGATACATATGATTAGACTTGCTTAGATATTTGCATTTGAACTTATTCTTGTTCATGTTCTTTACTTTCGGTTCTTTACTTTCTTGTCTAGATAAAACAAACATAAGTGTGCAAATTGTGGACTGTCAGTATGAGAATAGTATTATACTTATAGGACTTGGGTGCAAGTAATAGCCCTTCTCTGCAATGGCTTTTTCTTCTTCCTCCTAACTGTAATAAATGGTTTTTTGTTTACTGTAAGGAGCTTTTGTGATAGAATCTTATAGAAAAATTTGGGTACGACATTAAATACAAATTCTTGTCCATATACATAATATAATATAATATCTATTTATTTCGTATTTTTAAATTGTAAATAGAAGTCATTCTTTAATATTATTTCTAGGCCACTTTGACCATCTGATCTTCTATTGTTGTCTCTTCGAGTATGATCATATCACTGTATGACAAATTGAGCCACTTATTTGATTATAGGGAAAATTCTGCGGTTCGTTTCCATCGAAAACAATGAGAACTGTTATCTAGATCGGAGCATCTGATTGGCAAAGGCTAAAGGGTCCCCACTCTCTTCTTCATCATGATCCGCGTCATCATGACATGGTTGACAAAGCTTAAGAGGATTAAAGCTCTGTTGTGAAAGGGCAGCACTGTGATGATTTTCTGCAAGATTATTCAAACCAGAATTGAAATTGTTTATGTTAAGTATGTTGTTAACTATGTTGTTATTTGAAGCTGATGAAGCATTTGAATATGCTGGCTGTAGCAGTGAAAGGTGGTGCATCGTCTCCGGTTGCTGCTGTGAACTCTGAAGCGTGTTTGCTACTAGAAGCTTGTTGTATATCAGCTGGTTCTGTACCATTGCTAGCTGTGTCTGCAACGCTTCTACCTGCGAGTACAATCATAATGTTGCTCTTTGTTTATATACTTTTCGTACAAGGAAAACCTGAATCTGGATGTATTTCATGTAGATTTTACCATATCAACCCATTTATTTATAAATCAATAGAGAATGGTTATAACAACAACAACAACAACGGTACCCAATCCCTGTGCGGGGTATGGGGGAGGTGAACTGTAGACAGTCTTGCCTCTACCCAAAGGTAGAGAGACTGCTTCCAAAAGGACCTCCGGCCACAAAAGCGGTAAAAGTCGGGAAGAGTAAAGGGTTTAGAAGTACCATACCTGACTGACAACGAAAATGCTAGCAAACGGAAAGTTGACTTTCAGTACATTTATTCTTGAAGCATTTGAATATACATACTTCTGCAGTTAATAATTGACTTTCAGTACATTTATTCTTGACAAAAGGGGTAAGTTGGCCCTAACACCCTTGACCCCGGGTGCCTTCTTGTCTTCTTGATACCAGTCATTTTTCACCTCGGCCACAAAGAAGTTCTTGTCATTTCTTATTGGTTAGATTTTATATATTTCATTTCATGTGTTTGATTTTCAAAAAAAAAAACGTATCATATTGTATCAAAACGTTCACACTTAATTCATGACCATTTTTTATTCATCAAGTTATTAGTTCTTAATACATAGCCACAAAATCCCATATACTGATTTTGTCAACATCTTATTCATATTGTATCACTTTGCTTTGTTTGATATGATAACTTGTGAATGTAGTATAACTTACACATGTGTAAGTTAAATATCAAAATCAAATAATTATTTATAACTGGTAAGTTGTACAACTTACATATGTGTAAGTTGTATCACTTACACATGTGTAAGTTAGATATCAAAATCAATAGATTATTCAGAACTAGTAAGTTGTATACGTTACACATGTGTAAGTTGTATAACTTACACATGTGTAAGTTAAATATCAAAATGAATTGATTATTCAGAACTGGTAAGTTGTATACTTTACACATGTGTAAGTTGTATACCTTACACATGTGGAAGTTAGATATCAAAATTAAATGATTATTCAGAATGGGTAATTGAATACCTTACACATGTGTAAGTTAAATATCAAAATCAAATGATTATTTATAACTGGTAAGTTGTATACCTTACATATGTGTAAGTTGTATCACTTACACATGTGTAAGTTAGATATCAAAATCAAATGATTATTCAGAACTAGTAAGCTTGTATACGTTACACATGTGTAAGTTGTATAACTTACACATGTGTAAGTTAAATATCAAAATGAATTGATTATTCAGAACTGGTAAGTTGTATACTTTACACATGTGTAAGTTAGACAACTTACAGTGTAAGTTAGATATCAAAATCAAATGATTATTCGGAACTGGTAAGTTGTATAGTTAACTACACATGTGTAAGTTAAATATCAAAATCAAATGATTGTTTAAAACTGGTAAGTTGTACACCTTACACATGTGTAAGTTGTACACCTTACACATGTGTAAGTGTAAGTGCACGTCTATGTCAATAGCAGTCTAGATTGTTTGGGTTTATATTGTTATATGTCTTTGTAATGTGATTGTCATTAATGAACTTAGTATTATGCATAGAATACTAGATTAAGTTTAAGTATTGAATGTATAGTAAATCTGCTAAGTGTGAATTGCGAGTTCGCAATTCACAAAGGAAATGCGACCCCGTATTTACAGGGTTAAATACGAGGTTAATCAAATAGGTAATACGACCCCGTATTTGCAGGGTCAAATACGAGGCCAATCACAGAATGCGACCTCGCATTAGTGACGGGCTGGGCTGGGTTTGCGAGGCCGAAGTGCTGAAGCCCATGTCGGGTGTTACCTATATAAACCGAACCCTAACAGAGTTTAGGGTTGAACATTTGTCGAAATATCAAGCAGGGATTGCAGGTTATAGTCGTCAAAGGTTGTTCCGCTAGCCCGAAGATCTACGCGAGGCCGCAGATGATCTAGGGGCTTTTTGTTGATCACCAAGTTATTGTGAGGGATTCCGCACCTCAAGATAACTGGATCAAGCTATTGACGATCCGTACCAGGGGACTTACAATTGGTATCAGAGCCTCTTGGTTTAATACCGGAAGGTTATAGCTTGTTGGTGATAGACAACATTGTTTAGGGTCGTCTAGCCGTGATTCTTTCACGGAGTTCTCGACCGAAAACATTGTATTGAGATCTGGTCGTCTAGCCGTGATTTTTTTCATGGAGTTTACGACCGAAATCTTTATTTTTGAGATCTGATCGTGTGAAACTATATCAGATTATGTTTTCCTCCTTACACGCTTTATAGTGTTAAAGCCTTGTAACGATGAAAACAAGATCTGATTAGTTTTGCATGTTGAGGCAGACCCAGATTCGTGGCTTTTCAGGTTGGGGACGAATTAGGGTTTCTGGAAAAGAAGAGATGCTGTCGTTCGAATAAGATGCTGATCAGGAAGTTTTGCTACCTGGTAGAATTACGACCTCGCAATTGGTCTCTTTAATTGCGACCTCGTAAAGAACAAGTAAGTTGCGACCTCGCAATTGCTCTGAAATTGCGACCTCGCATATACAAGCAGCAGCAGTTCTAGTCCACACATTAAAGAGGAGTTCTTATGCGTTTCAAGTTGTTTAATCAGAAGACTTTAATCACAGAGTTAAAAAAGGTTATCTGAAGAAACATAGGGTAAGTTCCCGAGAGAAGACTCTTATGTTGTTGTTGTAAAAAAAAAAAAAGTCTTTTGGCGGGAAAAATAATTTTTGCCCAGGGTCTTAGAATGGGATGAAACATGAAGATTTGAAGTTTGGTAGCTTTTGAAAAATTTTAGGTCAATTTTCATCCGTTGTTGACGCGGATTTGGCGAAAATTTTTAGGAATTATCAAAATTTTCCTATGATCATGATATCCAAAGTTTACATGGAATTCAAAGTTTCATGAGAACATATTTTGGCGGCAAAAATTTGGAGGGAACTCAGAAGTACCTTCTATACCCTATCTTAGCATAAGAAGATCTCAGAGTAGTCACAGCAGTCGAAGGTGTTTTGGGAATTAGGGTTTCGAATTCAAGAGTATTAAAGGTTTCAGCATCGTTGCGACCCCGCGGGCTCGTATTACCTCATCCAGCTCTATTTACGACCTGGGTAGCTAATTATGACCTCGCCAGTTCAATTGCGACCTCGTATTTCGTTTGCGACCTCGTGAGCTCTTTAAAACCTCACCAGTTCAATTACGACCTCGAGTAACTAATTGCGACCTCGTTTTTCTTTGCGACCTCGTAAACTTTTACGACCTCGTTTATTTTTGAACAGTTCGTGAACTTTACTAGCTCGAAGAAAATGACGTCTCAGTTACCCGCAAACTATCAAGCTTTGCTGAATCAATTAATTCTGATGGATCATGAAACCGGAAAGGCCAATTCACCGCCCAAACTTGATAAGCCTAGTATTGCTTCTGGAAAATCTCCAAGTGGAAGGATTACTGCCTTCTACAGTGGAGAGAATAACAAGATGAAGATGTCAATGGATTCTGACAGCAACTTGATGTATGTAATTTCTCCAGAATCAGCCATGGTAGTGCAAAATGGGATTCAGAATGGTAGTTCTCCAAGCTCGGGTTACACAGGGATGCCGATGAGCATAAGATCTACTGAGGGACATTTGGGCATGCTCGCTTCATTTGTGTCTGCTCATGAAAAGTTAATTGGAGAAAACTAACTGATCCTGATTTGGTTAGGGAGAATTACAAGCAAGTTGATCCAGATGACTTGGAAGAAATGGATCTGAACTGGCAATTAGCTATGTTAACATTGAGAGTTCAGCGTTTCACAGATAGAACCGGAAGGAAGGTGTGAATGGCAAAGTAGGGTTTGACAAGACCAAGGTGAAGTGTTATAACTGTGATGGTTTTGGACATTTTGCAAGAGAGTGTCAGAGGCCAAGACAGGATAACAATTCAGCTACAGGCCGTCAGAACTTCAATCAAAGTGGTTCTATAGTGAGTCAGAATTCCGGACATCTGTATGCTAATACTGGGAACCGAAGCTCAGGAGAAACGGACAACTCAAGAGCTTTAGTTGTTCAATCTGATGGTACTTATAATTGGGGTTCAACTAGTACCGATGATCAGAATCATGCATTCATGGCAATAATTCAAGACCTTGATGAAGAAATGAATGATCTTGCTGATAATTCATTTGATCCTATGGTATGTGCCAATGATCATGGTAGTGTTCATCAGAGGGTAGAAGAGGAACCTGAATCACCATAACCAGTAAGAGCCGAAAACGAAGATGTTGCTGAAGCTGAGACGAGCTTTATGGCACATCTTGAGGTTGTTGAATATAAGGATCCACTAAGGAGAACTGAAGGGTTATGGTTCATCGATAGTGGATGTTCAAGACATATGACAGGTGACAAGAGGTTATTAATTTTAACAGAATTTAAGACTGTTAAAGGATCTTATGTCATCTTTGCAGGTCCCAAGGGCGGAAGTATTTCTAGTATTGGAAAAGTCGTCAATGGGAAAATTAAAATGGAAAATGATCGACCCAAAGCCAATAAGGCTAGGGGTCCTTTGAAAAACTAATTGTTTTTGAATGTGCAGGAGCTGCTAAGGAAGACCGCAGGTTTATGGTTTGTCAATAGCGGAAGCTCCAAGCACATTATGGAAGACAAGGGATTATTAACGAAGTTTACTTCTGTTAAAGGATCCTATGTCTGTTTTGTAAATTTATTTTGTAATAAACAAAGTACTATAGAAGATCATGTTTAGATGATTATCTATAGTACAGATTCTCATACTTTATGCTTTATTTTTGTTGTTGGTTATGATATATGTCAGTTCCAGAAGTGCACTAGTTTAATCACAGGGATGAAGAAATTGGTGTTCTTGAGGAAGTAGACATCAGTGGATGTTTGTCTTAGGGGAGAGATCGGATTACATAACAGCAAGTGAATACTCATTCACCGGCTCTGGCTATCACGGTTAGGTTTTCCTTTGTACTCTCATAAAGACAGATTGTAAATCCACCTTATCCATAACCAATAATCCTGTTAAGCACAGTAGGACTAAGCACATAGACATAAGGTTTCATTTTATACGTGATTGTGCTGAAAAGAAATTAATAGTCCTAGAAAAAGTGCCGAGTGACTTTAATTTAGCTGATCTGTTCACTAAGGCTTTCGACCGAACTCGTTTCGAGTTGTTAGTCCAATTGATTGGAATGAGAAATCTATAGTAACAATGTCTCTCAAAAGGAACTTTGTAAAATGAGTCAGTGTTTGTGTCGTAATGTATGTGTGTCATATAGTGTCAGAAAAACAAAATAAAAATGAGAAAAATCAGAAAAGAAAAAGAAATAATAAAAGAGTAAGGTCACTGCATCAAGACGATTAGACGTGACGATACTTTAGCTTTTAAGCCTACTTAATTGTACTTAAAATGCTCAGTTCAGTGATACCATTATATGATGTATCGATAGGCACAAAGTACCAAGGTTTCCTTATAATCTGAACTTAAATGTATACAATGTTCTTATGGGAAACGTATTCAGATATATGGCTGAGAATGCTTGTTCTTAATATAGACAAGTCCTTTAAATCTTATGAAAGATCTTGCATTGTAATTATGTATATTTGGTCTTTATAAAGAAGGTCTCGGGTACATATATGTGTATGTATTGCTTTTTCGGATGTATATTTGTGACAAGATATGCAAATATCAAAATAAATCTATTGAAAATATGAAGCTAATGTGGCCTTTGAGATTCGAACAAGTAAGTCCTTGGGGTGTCTTTGTATACCTAGCCTACCTAAAGCTTCCAACTTGGGATAGGTTGTCAGGAAGTTCGCTACACGGGTCTCATCGAAAGTCACGGGTTTTCATAAGTGCTTAAAAAAATGTCACAAATATGCAAGTACTTGGCATTATGCAATGTTGAGTATATTTCCGTACGTGAGTCAAGTTAAGTCGCTTTGCGCGTGAGGAATCACCGACCTGTCACCGCTGACTTGATTCTTAAAACTTTCTCACTTTATTCACCAAATGTCTTAATCTTAGTGCTTGTGTCGATTGTGAGAGTGTATCTGAATATGGGGCACATAAGTTCGCAAACATGATTAAGTGACATATTAGGCTACTCGAGTTACATGGTGACTGTCCTTGGCCAGGGTATGTCGAAAGTGTCACAAACCAAAAAGGAGACTGGAAGTACCGAGTGTTTAAGAGGACAAACATATTGGTAATCGTTGATGGATCACTGTTCATAACTAATAATAAGAGAATTATTTCTCGCTAGTAGGCTTATGTAACATGCTAATCTGATCTAATCAGCAGTATCTTTAGCTCTTGTAACTATGTTATTCGTTTATGTTTAGTGTATGTGTGTGTGTGTTATGTTTTTCGTAAAATGTTTAACTTTTGTTTGTAATTGTATTGTTTAAATAAAAGTTCCTATTGCACGAGAGACAGAGTCAGAATAGAATCTAGTTTCCAAGAGGACTCAACTACGTTCTTATGGAACAGTGAATAAACGAGTAGGGTAGTTAAGCAATAGTGTTGTGATCAAAAGCTAAAAGAAAGTATGTCACATTAACAGAATATGGGTTTAAGGAAAAAAACACAGAGTTGTTGATTTCAATAAACAGATATTGAGTTAATGCTTTTGCATTGATTCTTAGAAAGAAGATTTTCTTAAGAATGAACACAGAGATGTTCATAGTTTTGAATTTTATCTTTAAAAGAACCATTTTAAATCTTAGAAAGAAGATTTTCATTAGAATGGACACAGAGTTGTTCATAGTTTTGAATTTGATCTTTGAAAGATTTTTTCAAAAAGATTTGGAACAGAGATTCTAAATAATTTTCATATGTTATGTGCGAAGATTGAAAGTGCTCAACAGTGAATTATAGACCTTAATATGACTTAGGTTAATAATAGACTGTTAAGTATATTCATTTTATCTTGCTTTTTTATTCATTTCTTCAGAGTGTATGCTATTACTTTGAGAAGATTTGATGTGTTTGTTGAGATGTGCAGGACAGCGGACAAATACTTGTTTTTGTAGGTTTTCGAGCAAGATGTCACCATGGAAGCAGGATATGGATCATGCAAATCCATACTGAACAAAGATAAATACTAGTTTGATGAGGCTATCATAGGAGTATTTATAATTGTTTAACCAAGATGAATACTAGTTTGATGAAGCAATCATAGGAGTATTTCATATGGTTTTGGGATTTTGCATTATCAAATCTCGTATGCAAATATATAAGAGATTAGGTTTCGGTTAGATGTTTTTACAGAGTTAAAGACTAGTGACTTTGGAAACGGAATCTATAAGTTTGCATAATGAAGGATATTTTGTTGGAAGACCTTAGATTAGGTTATCCATAGAATAATAAGACAGGGTTCTTAAGATTCTAAATTTGTGATAAGTATCTATAGAATAATAAGACAGGGTTCTTAAGATTCTAAATTTGTGATAAGTATCCGTAGAATGATAAGACAGAGATCTTAAGATTCTATATTTTTTTCTGATAAGTTGACGGATAAACAAGGAGTTTATAGGTCCTTATTTTAAACCTTAAGATTTCAATAAGAAGTGTAAGGTTTAGATTTTTGAACAATAAGAAGTTCAAGTTCTTGAAAATTTGTAGTTCTAGACTAAGATAAAGTCATATGTTTATGACTTATGATAGTGAAGAATAACAAATTTGGAGAAGAAAATGAAGAATGTAGTTCTAGATTAAGTCGTTACTATCGTATATTATAGTGATGAAATAATGAAGAATAACATTATCATTTTTATCTCATTTATGTGTTTTGTTAACAGCTTCTTGTGCAGGGAATACATGTCAGTAAGCTGTATTTTATATGTTTTGTCTGAAGATGTTGATCATAATCAGAAGAAACATTTTTGGAGACAAAGAGTTGCTTTTGAAATAGGTTCCATGTTCCTGAAGTTTGTGATTCAAGTTTCAAATTTTCTGGTTTTCATGGGAGTCAACTAGTTCAGGATTGATTGTTGGAAATTTTACCTCTCTATTACATGCCGGTTAGGCAAGGCGAGCAGGGACTCGAGATATGCTTAATTCGGAGAGATTTATTGTTGAAGGGGAGAACTACAACAAGCAATGGTGCATTAGTTGATTGTTATGACGATACAGAGAGTTTGAAGTTTGCTTCTCAAATCTGAAGTTTCAGAGGATCAAGTTTCGGGTATGGCAATTATATTTGTTGTCTCAAAATTATTTTTCAGTATATTTGCAGAGAAGTCAATCCAAAGGAAGGGTTTCTAAGCAAAAGACTGAAGTATTCAAGACAATGCTAAGAACATCAGGTTTTTATTATTTATATGTAATTACAGATGTTGATAGCAAGGTCATTATTAGTTGAAGATCTTAGATATAGAAATAATTTTATTTTAATATGAAAGATTATCAACTATGTTAGTAAAACCTTAGACATAGACATTAAGTGGATGTAGAAGATTAGTAAAATCTTAGACATAGACATAATGTGAATGTAGAAGGTTAAATAAATCCTTAGATATAGACTTAATGTGATTGAAGAAGATTAAGAATATCTTAGTCATAGACGTTAAGTGAATATGAAAGGTTATTGACTATATTGTGCCTTAGACATAGAAATGTCATGTTTGAATGTGAAAGGCTACATAGTTAATATTTTATGCCTTAGACATAGATATATTGTTTGAATATGAAAGGTTTTTGTTACCTTAGATATAGAAACATATATGAATGTGAAAGGTTTAAGCATTGATTATTTAGATCATATAGTTATGAAAATATGTCATAAATTGAGGAGAAGTACCTAGTCAATTGTGTTTTCATAAGAATATGAAGTATTTAATCAATATTTTGTTCTATCATAGTTATGTATCCCAGTCATAAATTGAGGGGGAGTACATAAGAATGATGGTTGTTATAATGATTAGTCATCGTTATACTTCCTAGTCATAAAATTGAGGGGGAGGTATAAGAATGAAGAATCAATTTTATAACTGGTTTGATATAAGAATTGTTGCAAGTGGTACAGGTTCGGGAAAGCTTAAATCGAGAAAGTTTTGGAAAGATTGATCGTGGAAAAGTTAAAGAATTTCGGTAAGTTTATTAACTTTTCAGGTTAAGACGAAGATCGAGGAAAAGATGAAAATTTGATGCTTACAGGTTTGATCTTTTAAATTTTCATATTTCCAGGAAGTTCATGGTAATCGTTGATCAATTATTCAGAAACTTTGACGAAATTTTGATTTTAAAGTGTGCAGGAGGTATTTACGACCTCGTAATTGCAAGAAGCAGAATACGACCTCGCAATTGGTCTAATTGGGCTTTAGGCAAATACGACCTCGTAATTGGGCCGGGTTGACCCAGATCCATTCGGGTCAAGTGGGTATATAAACCAAATTTACCCAAACACGACCTCACATATTAAATATCAAAATTAGAGCATTACGACCCCGAAATACTACTTTGCTACCCCATATTAGATTCGATATATACAATTAGATCAAGTGTTTTTGGTTGATATATTCGTCATCACCGTGAAAAACCGAATCTAGGTATACTATCTAATCGTCCAGTAGTTAACCATGCAACAAGAAAATCAAGAAAAAGGGTTTCAAAATTTTTGAATTAGGTTTCCTTAGTTTCTTCGATTTTGATGTTTTCTGGGTAAAACTAAGGGTTGGGGTATCTTTATCGTTTGAATACGAGTATAAAGAAACAATTTTTACCAGTTTTGGTTGGGTAAATCGCGAAATCGCGTTGGGGAAGACGAACAGTGCGACGGACTCGTAAAAGTGGTTTGCTAGTCCAGATTTGCGACCTCGTAAATGTCAATTTATTTTGACTGGTTTGACTTTCGGAATACGATGCCGATTTACGACCTGATCAAATACGTGGCCAAATTGGAAAATACGACCTCGTATTTTAGAGTTTGGTTGACTGTATTTTGACCTTGAAATACGACCTCGTACAGGGATACGACCTCGTATTTTTGACTTAACAGATTTTCAAAAGTTTATTTTCTATAAAAATTTGAAAATGAGTTAATTTACTTTTAACTTAATTACAGGGATAATTTAAGTTAATTTAACAGATTTTCAAAAGTTTATTCTTATAAATATTTGAAAATGAGTTAATCTATCTTTAACTAAATTACAGAGATAATTTATGTTATGTTGTAAATTACAGGGATAATTTATACTTTTGACTAAATTACCGAGATAATTTATGTTGAATTAACTTTATTACAGGGATAATTAAAGTTAATTGTATGACTGCATATGAATTTTGATGTCATATTTTGGTAATTAATTATTTGTTATTGATTACAGAAATGGCAAGAGAATTTGTATCAGGTCATAACTTTCTGATTATTTTGGACGAGAATCAAGATGGAACAGAGTATTATCATGATATTTTCAGATTTTTGAAGCGGTCAAGAATTAATCACATTCTTACTCACTCGCCTGTGCTAGTCATATGTTAGAAATCCAAAAATGGTGTTAAAATGCAATTATTTTAATAATGGAAGGAGTATTAGTGAAAGTTAGTCAAGTGTATAAATACTCCTTTCCATACCCAAAATTGTAAGCTTTTTTCCCCATTTCCTTAATTAATCACAATAATTCAACCTCAATTCTCTCTGATCTTCATCTTCAACCTCCAAAACACACACTACACCTTTTCACACACTAACTCCATTTTTGCACAAATCAAGCTCAAATTTCTGTTTAACAATTGGTATCAGAGCAAAATCAGTTAATCTGAACGATCCATAGCTCGATTTGCTGCAATTCTCATCCAATTTTCGAATTTTTTTTTATTCAAAATCGTTTTCACTGTTCATCAAAATTCACACTCTCAAATCACATAAAATCACAGTTATTTGTTCACCAATAGATTCGTGATAGTTGTAAACATAATCCTGTCAAGTTTCAAGTTCCAATTCGATCTAAATCTCGAGATTGAATTTTTTGATTTTGGCGCGATTTTTTGGGTTTTGAATCTGTTGTGTTTGGTGTTGAATTTTGTTCATAGATTTGTTGCGGAGGTGAAAACAAACAGTTTGCAAGTTATTTCGTGATCTAACTCCCACTAATTCAAAAGTTATTGAAGCTTTTAAAGTCATTAATGGAGTTTTCATGGAAAACTGGTAAAATGATGAAGATGAACCTAAAACGATCTTCACTAAGACGATCTTCATAAGATCGTTTTGGTATTTGAAAGTTAATTGTATTATGCATATGAATTTTGATGTCATATTTTGGTAATTAATTATTTGTTATTGATTACAAAAATGGCAAGAGAATTTGTATCAGGTCATAACTTTCTGATTATTTTGGACGAGAATCAAGATGGAACAGAGTATTATCATGATATTTTCAGATTTTTGAAGCGGTCAAGAATTAATCACATTCTTACTCACTCGCCTGTGCTAGTCATACCTGTTAGAAATCCAAAAATGGTGTTAAAATGCAATTATTTTAATAATGGAAGGAGTATTAGTGAAAGTTAGTCAAGTGTATAAATACTCCTTTCCATACCCAAAATTGTAAGTTTTTTCCCCATTTCCTTAATTAATCACAATAATTCAACCTCAATTCTCTCTGATCTTCATCTTCAACCTCCAAAACACACACTACACCTTTTCACACACTAACTCCATTTTTGCACAAATCAAGCTCAAATTTCTGTTTAACAATTGGTATCAGAGCAAAATCAGTTAATCTGAACGATCCATAGCTCGATTTGCTGCAATTCTCATCCAATTTTCGAATTTTTTTTATTCAAAATCGTTTTCACTGTTCATCAAAATTCACACTCTCAAATCACATAAAATCACAGTTATTTGTTCACCAATAGATTCGTGATAGTTGTAAACATAATCCTGTCAAGTTTCAAGTTCCAATTCGATCTAAATCTCGAGATTGAATTTTTTGATTTTGGCGCGATTTTTTGGGTTTTGAATCTGTTGTGTTTGGTGTTGAATTTTGTTCATAGATTTGTTGCGGAGGTGAAAACAAACAGTTTGCAAGTTATTTCGTGATCTAACTCCCACTAATTCAAAAGTTATTGAAGCTTTTAAAGTCATTAATGGAGTTTTCATGGAAAACTGGTAAAATGATGAAGATGAACCTAAAACGATCTTCACTAAGACGATCTTCATAAGATCGTTTTGGTATTTGAAAGTTAATTGTAATACCTGTGCTGTGTGGATTGTTGAGTTGAGAAGTATTTGTTTTTGGCTAACTAATCCAGAAGGATTGGTTTGGTCAATACAAATTCTTGAAAAGAAAACAAGACGATCTTCACCAAGATCGTCTCATTTCTTTTGAAGTTAAGACGATCTTCACCAAGATCGTCTCATTTCTTTTGAAGTTAAGACGATCTTCAATTCAAGACCGTCTCATTTCCTGATCGTTTCACTTTTCATACTTAGCCAAATTTCACCAAAATTTCCAAGACGATCTTCAATCAAGATCGTCCCAGTTCTTCAAGACCGTTTCATTATTCCAAGATCGTTTCATTTTTTAGACTTAACCAAATTTTCATCAAACTCCTAGAACGATCTTGCTCAGGACGATCTTACCTAAAACGATCTCACCCAGGACGATCTTCTCAAGATCGTTTCATTTTCTGCTTCTCAAGATCGTTTCATTTTCTGCTTCACAAGATCGTTCCAATTCCAATTAAAAAAAAAAAAAAAAAAAAGTCTTTTGGCGGGAAAAATAATTTTTGCCCAGGATCTTAAAAAGGGATAATTCATGAAGATTTAAAATTTGATAGCGTTAAAAAATTTTAGGCCAATTTTCATCCGTTATCGACGCGGTTTTGGCGAAAATTTTTAGAAATTATCAAATTTTTCCTATGATCATGATATCCAAAGTTTACATGAAATTCTAAGTTTCGTGAGAACATATTTCGGCGAAAAATTTGGAGGGAAACCTGAAGTACAAAATCTCCAAATTTCATTTTTAATTCTTTCACTTCAATTTCAATCACAATTACCTTTTCATTTCATTTCACCCTTTGCTAAACAAAATGTCAAGTCCAAGTATCTCAAATTCAGTCAAAGACGATTTCGTTTTCAATTTGTGGTTAACTTCTTCACCCGAGAAACCAACTTCATCTGAAGAAAAACTTCATAAAGGTGGACTGTGTTCATGTTGTTCATCGAGACCTTTTCCAAATCCTTGTCAAGTGATGAAGATATTGATTCATTCAACTGCAACTGAAAATGTCAAATTTCAAGAGGAAGTAGTCACGTTACAGGCCAAGAATGTCAAACTGAAAGAACAAATGATCTACGTTCAAGCTGTGAATGTGAGGCTTAGAAATGAGATGAAAGAACTTCAAGTTGAATTTGGAAACATTGCAGTTTGGAATGAAATTGACAAACAAACTTTGAAGAAGAATGATGAGTTGATGTCACAAATGAAAGCTGCGATAAAAGAACTTCAAACAGAATTGAAAACTTCCAACAAGAAGCTGAATGATAGTATCTTGGAAAGCAAATCAAGAGAACTTATTTTGCAAGAAAAGATTTCAAGTTTTCAATCTCAGTTGAAAAATGAGACATCCATATTCTTAACCATGGAGAGCAAGTTTATTGATGAGATGAACAAAGTTGAGAAGGAGAGACAAGATGCTTGCAAGAAAATCAAGACTCTTGAAGAGAATTGTTTGCAATTTCAATCAAATGAAACATCTCTACAAAAGAGAATCTCTGAACTTGAGATGGAATTGCAAACACAATCAACATCTTGTGACACTCAAAGTGATGATGGATCAGTTTATCATGATGCAAGTCCAATATTTCCAACTGAACTTGATGCTCAAAAGAAAGTTTGCACTGAGTCCATCCCAAAGAGCTCAAAGATCAAAGTTTTCATCTCCTGCTAAACATAAAGCTTCTCAATTTACTAACTATGCCTTATTCAAGGATAGAAAGTATTCGTCGAAGCCTACTATAGATGGAACACAGACTCTCATTCCATTCTTGTCATTTGAAGACAATACCAAGTTCATCTCTCAAGCAAAAGCTCAGTTGACCAAGATCAAATGGAAACCTATCTACAAACCAAAGTCAACTGAGTCAAAGACAATCAAATACTCACTTTGGCAACTCTATGAACTTGCACCAAAACCAATTACCGTGCAAGAAGTGAATGTCTTTGCATCTCCACTGCGTCCACAAAAACTCAACTTTTCAACAACCTCGAGTTTTCACCCACCATGGACTGCAGATTCTATTCGTCGAATCGATGACACGTACATTTGGAATGTCAAGACAAAAACCGTTGGGCCTACACAAAAATGGGTCCCAAAGGTTGTTCATAAGTGATTCGATGAAAATGGCTTATACACATGTCAGTGTATAACCCGGGCTAAAGATGTTGTTTATTGAACTACTACTTCATAATGGTTGATTCCCCAGTTTCGACTTCAAAGAGACATGATGAACATGTTGCCACACATTCATCATGAGGGGAAGAAAGAGGATAATGAAGTCGAAAAAGTTTATTTGAAAGAAGAATTTATCAGTTGAGGGGAAGAAAGATAAATTGTTGACTAAAGTGATCCCCAAATTATTCTTTGAAGATAGTTATCGCCAACGTGGTGGGTACGCCGCGGGTACACCCTATACATAAGCGTTGGTGGTACGCAAATATGATTGTTTGATCGAGGGGAAGTTTGTGATGAAAAAGATGTTTGTCCAAATGCTTCAAGAGAAAGATTCATTAATTAAGGGAAGTGTGACAAAGTTAAGATTGTCAAGAAGAGGCTATCATGTTCAAATCTAAAGAGCCAAGATCAAGTTTCCGCAATGCTCAAACTCTGAGAAGTTCAAGACTTAAAGATACATCTTTAAGGTAAGTGTGAAGATTAAAGACATAAAGACAAGTTTGATGGAAGATCTTGAAGACAATGAGAAAGCTTCGAAGACCTTCATCAACAAATTCGTATTTATAGATGATATCTTGCATGAATTACATTTCAACACCAAGGGGAAGAATGTTAGAAATCCAAAAATGGTGTTAAAATGCAATTATTTTAATAATGGAAGGAGTATTAGTGAAAGTTAGTCAAGTGTATAAATACTCCTTTCCATACCCAAAATTGTAAGCTTTTCCCCCATTTCCTTAATTAATCACAATAATTCAACCTCAATTCTCTCTGATCTTCATCTTCAACCTCCAAAACACACACTACACCTTTTCACACACTAACTCCATTTTTGCACAAATCAAGCTCAAATTTCTGTTTAACATCATACCTGGTAGAGTTATGGGAAAATGCAAGGCATAAAAAGACTGCTACTCAGGAATGGATTGAAACAGTGGTTGCGGGCAAGACCATTAAGTTCTCGGCTTCCGATCTTATTGATATCTTGAAGTTAGGTACAGTAGATCAAGAAGGAGGAGAGAATGGACCTACTACTTTTAGTAGAGAGGTTATTGTTGGAGGATTTATTAGGATGGGATATGCTGATGACTTGAATGTGGGAACATTGAAGAAGCGCGGATTTTTTGGAAGGTGGAGATACTTAGCGCACATATTGTTGGTTAGTTTGTGTAGTAGAAGAACCGGATGGGATACGCTTAATCAAGAATCTCAAGCTCAGATGGTTGGTCTGGTATACAACAAACCCTATAGTTTCTCTAAGTATTTTTTCAACGAATTAAGGAAACAAACGACTGCCAGACTAGGGCATAGGTTTATGGTTTATCCTAGATTCGTTATGATGATCATTAATCATCATATTCCTAATCTGCCTGCTTAAGTCGGTTCTGAAAGTGACATCTATTGTAAAAAGGGCATATGATGAGCTCAAGAGTCGCTTTGATGGTGATCCAGGTGCTCAAGATATTCCTTTGTTTGGAGCTCTAGTGGATATTAACTTTAATCCACCTACAGCTGAAGAGTTTTCCAGATTCAGGACTGAGATTGTTCCACATGAGCCAGTAGCTAATCCAGTTCCTCTACAGATGGTGATGCCAGATGTGCCAATGGGCGACATAGCACAACCACAGGTTCAAGGCACAGAAGAGGTGATAGTTGAGAGAGATGTGGATCTTGAAAGAGAAGCAGAAGCACATGAAGATAATGTTGATCATGTTGCTAGTACTTATGAAGATGCTTCAAAGAAAGTTTCATCTGATTCAGGTCTGAAAATGAAACGAGCAGAGTCTTCTAGGGAATCTGAGGTGCCAGAAGTTGAAGAGGTACATGCTCCAAAGAAGAAAACTGTTATCAAATTGAAAGTCAAGGAGAAAACTGCTGCTAGTGGAGTAGATGAGACGATCAAAGCTCCAGAAGTATCAAGCAGAGTTTCTGAACAGAGGTCTAGGAGATCAGTTGAATCACATGCAGAGACTGTGATACCAAGAAGATCTCAGAAGACAACTGTAAATCTTGAAAGGCTGTTTACAACTCATAGAATGAAGGATTTAGTGCCTAATCCTAAACCAAGAACTGAAGCGACTACACGTCAAGTTCCTATTTTACCACCAGCATTTGGTATGGCTGATATGAAAGGAAAGATGACGGTGTTAGAGGCTAGAGTTAATGGTTTGTTTGATGAGTTGGAGAAACAAAAGAAAAACCATGAGAAAGAGATGCTGAGAAAGCAAAAGGAAGTTGAGACGTTAAAGAAAGCTCTTAATGATGAAAGAAAGAATCATCAAGACTTTATTAACACTCTCATGTCCAACTTTGACATGGTTCGTAGTGAAGCTACTCAGGCAGAAAGTTCAGCTACTAGAGCGAATAAAGGAGTAGTTAGAGTAGCTGAACAGATGACTAAGATTGCAGATGTCATGCTAGATTGTGTGATGCAATCAGAGTTAACTGAAGTGTTTGAGAAGTTTTTGGTGAAAAAGAAATTGTTGCCAGATCTAGGCTGTAAGGGTGATGAGCTTTCGAAAGAGAAAGATGATGATTCAAATCAAGACCCGGATGCAGCAAAGGATAAAGGAAATAAGGATCACGGATCCAGAAGTCCAAAGCTAGTCCAATCCTAGCAATGCAAGCACATAATCATCCATTTTGTCTCTGATTAACCTGATTACCTGAAAAGTGTACTAAAATACGTCAACATAAAGTTGGTGAGTTCGTAGGGACAAGTAATATGGGATAACCGTGTCGGATAACAACCGTTAACAATAAGTGAGGATTAGGAGAACTAATCACATCCAAGGATAACCTATAAGGTTTCACATTATCACAATTCAATACAAGTCAACATTCAATAATAACGATTCCATATAACGTTCAACAACGTTCCATAACAATCAATAACGATCAACAACGATGCGGCTTACATAGTTAATAATTAACAATGCGCTAACGGTGCGACTTATATAATGAATAATGCGCTAACGGTGCGACTTACATCGTAAACAATGCGCTAACGGTGCGACTTACATCGTAAACAATGCGCTAACGGTGCGACTTATATAATGAATAATGCGCTAACGGTGCGACTTACATCGTAAACAATGCGCTAACGGTGCGACTTATATAATGAATAATGCGCTAACGGTGCGACTTATATAATGAATAATGCGCTAACGGTGCGACTTATATAATGAATAATGCGCTAACGGTGCGACTTATATAATGAATAATGCGCTAACGGTGCGACTTACATCGTAAACAATGCGCTAACGGTGCGACTTACATCGTAAACAATGCGCTAACGGTGCGACTTATATAATGAATAATGCGCTAACGGTGCGACTTATATAATAAATAATGCGCTAACGGTGCGACTTACATCGTAAACAATGCGCTAACGGTGCGACTTATATAATGAATAATGCGCTAACGGTGCGACTTATATAATGAATAATGCGCTAACGGTGCGACTTATATAATGAATAATGCGCTAACGGTGCGACTTATATAATAAATAATGCGCTAACGGTGCGACTTACATCGTAAACAATGCGCTAACGGTGCGACTTACATCGTTAGCAATGCAAGCACATAATCATCCATTTTGTCTCTGATTAACCTGATTACCTGAAAAGTGTACTAAAATACGTCAACATAAAGTTGGTGAGTTCGTAGGGACAAGTAATATGGGATAACCGTGTCGGATAACAACCGTTAACAATAAGTGAGGATTAGGAGAACTAATCACATCCAAGGATAACCTATAAGGTTTCACATTATCACAATTCAATACAAGTCAACATTCAATAATAACGATTCCATATAACGTTCAACAACGTTCCATAACAATCAATAACGATCAACAACGATGCGGCTTACATAGTTAATAATTAACAATGCGCTAACGGTGCGACTTATATAATAAATAATGCGCTAACGGTGCGACTTACATCGTAAACAATGCGCTAACGGTGCGACTTATATAATGAATAATGCGCTAACGGTGCGACTTATATAATAAATAATGCGCTAACGGTGCGACTTACATCGTAAACAATGCGCTAACGGTGCGACTTACATCGTAAACAATGCGCTAACGGTGCGACTTATATAATAAATAATGCGCTAACGGTGCGACTTATATAATGAATAATGCGCTAACGGTGCGACTTACATCGTAAACAATGCGCTAACGGTGCGACTTACATCGTAAACAATGCGCTAACGGTGCGACTTATATAATAAATAATGCGCTAACGGTGCGACTTACATCGTAAACAATGCGCTAACGGTGCGACTTACATCGTAAACAATGCGCTAACGGTGCGACTTATATAATGAATAATGCGCTAACGGTGCGACTTACATCGTAAACAATGCGCTAACGGTGCGACTTATATAATGAATAATGCGCTAACGGTGCGACTTACATCGTAAACAATGCGCTAACGGTGCGACTTATATAATAAATAATGCGCTAACGGTGCGACTTATATAATGAATAATGCGCTAACGGTGCGACTTATATAATGAATAATGCGCTAACGGTGCGACTTATATAATAAATAATGCGCTAACGGTGCGACTTATATAATAAATAATGCGCTAACGGTGCGACTTACATCGTAAACAATGCGCTAACGGTGCGACTTACATCGTAAACAATGCGCTAACGGTGCGACTTATATAATGAATAATGCGCTAACGGTGCGACTTATATAATGAATAATGCGCTAACGGTGCGACTTATATAATGAATAATGCGCTAACGGTGCGACTTACATCGTAAACAATGCGCTAACGGTGCGACTTATATAATGAATAATGCGCTAACGGTGCGACTTATATAATGAATAATGCGCTAACGGTGCGACTTACATCGTAAACAATGCGCTAACGGTGCGACTTATATAATAAATAATGCGCTAACGGTGCGACTTATATAATGAATAATGCGCTAACGGTGCGACTTATATAATGAATAATGCGCTAACGGTGCGACTTATATAATGAATAATGCGCTAACGGTGCGACTTATATAATGAATAATGCGCTAACGGTGCGACTTACATCGTAAACAATGCGCTAACGGTGCGACTTATATAATGAATAATGCGCTAACGGTGCGACTTATATAATAAATAATGCGCTAACGGTGCGACTTATATAATAAATAATGCGCTAACGGTGCGACTTACATCGTAAACAATGCGCTAACGGTGCGACTTATATAATGAATAATGCGCTAACGGTGCGACTTATATAATGAATAATGCGCTAACGGTGCGACTTACATCGTAAACAATGCGCTAACGGTGCGACTTACATCGTAAACAATGCGCTAACGGTGCGACTTATATAATGAATAATGCGCTAACGGTGCGACTTACATCGTAAACAATGCGCTAACGGTGCGACTTACATCGTAAACAATGCGCTAACGGTGCGACTTACATCGTAAACAATGCGCTAACGGTGCGACTTACATCGTAAACAATGCGCTAACGGTGCGACTTACATCGTAAACAATGCGCTAACGGTGCGACTTACATCGTAAACAATGCGCTAACGGTGCGACTTATATCGTAAACAATGCGCTAACGGTGCGACTTACATCGTAAACAATGCGCTAACGGTGCGACTTACATCGTAAACAATGCGCTAACGGTGCGACTTACATCGTAAACAATGCGCTAACGGTGCGACTTACATCGTAAACAATGCGCTAACGGTGCGACTTACATCGTAAACAATGCGCTAACGGTGCGACTTACATCGTAAACAATGCGCTAACGGTGCGACTTACATCGTAAACAATGCGCTAACGGTGCGACTTACATCGTAAACAATGCGCTAACGGTGCGACTTACATCGTAAACAATGCGCTAACGGTGCGACTTACATCGTAAACAATGCGCTAACGGTGCGACTTACATCGTAAACAATGCGCTAACGGTGCGACTTACATCGTAAACAATGCGCTAACGGTGCGACTTACATCGTAAACAATGCGCTAACGGTGCGACTTACATCGTAAACAATGCGCTAACGGTGCGACTTACATCGTAAACAATGCGCTAACGGTGCGACTTACATCGTAAACAATGCGCTAACGGTGCGACTTACATCGTAAACAATGCGCTAACGGTGCGACTTACATCGTAAACAATGCGCTAACGGTGCGACTTACATCGTAAACAATGCGCTAACGGTGCGACTTACATCGTAAACAATGCGCTAACGGTGCGACTTACATCGTAAACAATGCGCTAACGGTGCGACTTACATCGTAAACAATGCGCTAACGGTGCGACTTACATCGTAAACAATGCGCTAACGGTGCGACTTACATCGTAAACAATGCGCTAACGGTGCGACTTACATCGTAAACAATGCGCTAACGGTGCGACTTACATCGTAAACAATGCGCTAACGGTGCGACTTACATCGTAAACAATGCGCTAACGGTGCGACTTACATCGTAAACAATGCGCTAACGGTGCGACTTACATCGTAAACAATGCGCTAACGGTGCGACTTACATCGTAAACAATGCGCTAACGGTGCGACTTACATCGTAAACAATGCGCTAACGGTGCGACTTACATCGTAAACAATGCGCTAACGGTGCGACTTACATCGTAAACAATGCGCTAACGGTGCGACTTACATCGTAAACAATGCGCTAACGGTGCGACTTACATCGTAAACAATGCGCTAACGGTGCGACTTACATCGTAAACAATGCGCTAACGGTGCGACTTACATCGTAAACAATGCGCTAACGGTGCGACTTACATCGTAAACAATGCGCTAACGGTGCGACTTACATCGTAAACAATGCGCTAACGGTGCGACTTACATCGTAAACAATGCGCTAACGGTGCGACTTACATCGTAAACAATGCGCTAACGGTGCGACTTACATCGTAAACAATGCGCTAACGGTGCGACTTACATCGTAAACAATGCGCTAACGGTGCGACTTACATCGTAAACAATGCGCTAACGGTGCGACTTACATCGTAAACAATGCGCTAACGGTGCGACTTACATCGTAAACAATGCGCTAACGGTGCGACTTACATCGTAAACAATGCGCTAACGGTGCGACTTACATCGTAAACAATGCGCTAACGGTGCGACTTACATCGTAAACAATGCGCTAACGGTGCGACTTACATCGTAAACAATGCGCTAACGGTGCGACTTACATCGTAAACAATGCGCTAACGGTGCGACTTACATCGTAAACAATGCGCTAACGGTGCGACTTACATCGTAAACAATGCGCTAACGGTGCGACTTACATCGTAAACAATGCGCTAACGGTGCGACTTACATCGTAAACAATGCGCTAACGGTGCGACTTACATCGTAAACAATGCGCTAACGGTGCGACTTACATCGTAAACAATGCGCTAACGGTGCGACTTACATCGTAAACAATGCGCTAACGGTGCGACTTACATCGTAAACAATGCGCTAACGGTGCGACTTACATCGTAAACAATGCGCTAACGGTGCGACTTACATCGTAAACAATGCGCTAACGGTGCGACTTACATCGTAAACAATGCGCTAACGGTGCGACTTACATCGTAAACAATGCGCTAACGGTGCGACTTACATCGTAAACAATGCGCTAACGGTGCGACTTACATCGTAAACAATGCGCTAACGGTGCGACTTACATCGTAAACAATGCGCTAACGGTGCGACTTACATCGTAAACAATGCGCTAACGGTGCGACTTACATCGTAAACAATGCGCTAACGGTGCGACTTACATCGTAAACAATGCGCTAACGGTGCGACTTACATCGTAAACAATGCGCTAACGGTGCGACTTACATCGTAAACAATGCGCTAACGGTGCGACTTACATCGTAAACAATGCGCTAACGGTGCGACTTACATCGTAAACAATGCGCTAACGGTGCGACTTACATCGTAAACAATGCGCTAACGGTGCGACTTACATCGTAAACAATGCGCTAACGGTGCGACTTACATCGTAAACAATGCGCTAACGGTGCGACTTACATCGTAAACAATGCGCTAACGGTGCGACTTACATCGTAAACAATGCGCTAACGGTGCGACTTACATCGTAAACAATGCGCTAACGGTGCGACTTACATCGTAAACAATGCGCTAACGGTGCGACTTACATCGTAAACAATGCGCTAACGGTGCGACTTACATCGTAAACAATGCGCTAACGGTGCGACTTACATCGTAAACAATGCGCTAACGGTGCGACTTACATCGTAAACAATGCGCTAACGGTGCGACTTACATCGTAAACAATGCGCTAACGGTGCGACTTACATCGTAAACAATGCGCTAACGGTGCGACTTACATCGTAAACAATGCGCTAACGGTGCGACTTACATCGTAAACAATGCGCTAACGGTGCGACTTACATCGTAAACAATGCGCTAACGGTGCGACTTACATCGTAAACAATGCGCTAACGGTGCGACTTACATCGTAAACAATGCGCTAACGGTGCGACTTACATCGTAAACAATGCGCTAACGGTGCGACTTACATCGTAAACAATGCGCTAACGGTGCGACTTACATCGTAAACAATGCGCTAACGGTGCGACTTACATCGTAAACAATGCGCTAACGGTGCGACTTACATCGTAAACAATGCGCTAACGGTACGACTTACATGTATTTATATATTTATTAGTTATCTAGTTCAAGTACACAATTGCATATTTATTTTACTAGTATGTACAATATATCTAACTAGTTAATTGATTCCGAAATTAATAACAAAAATACTCACGAGCGTACAACTTTTATAAATTATTATAAATCCATAATATGGATAAATCATTTCATATAATATAAAGGTTGTGTCGGTTTTTGTCCTATTAATGGAATTATCATCTAACCACCGACACTGTTCCACCGACACTGTTCCACCGACACTGTTTCACCGACACTGTTCCACCGACACTGTTTCACCGACACTGTTCCACCGACACTGTTGGAACCGTTCATTATACTTAAGGCTTCTCATATACGTTTCCACCGACACTGTTCCACCGACACTGTTTCACCGACACTGTTCCACCGACACTGTTGGAACCGTACATTATACTTAAGGTTTCCTATTAATGAAATTATCATCTAACCACCGACACTGTTCCACCGACACTGTTTCACCGACACTGTTCCACCGACACTGTTTCACCGACACTGTTCCACCGACACTGTTCCACCGACACTGTTCCACCGACACTGTTCCACCGACACTGTTCCACCGACACTGTTCCACCGACACTGTTCCACCGACACTGTTCCACCGACACTGTTCCACCGACACTGTTCCACCGACACTGTTCCACCGACACTGTTCCACCGACACTGTTCCACCGACACTGTTCCACCGACACTGTTCCACCGACACTGTTCCACCGACACTGTTCCACCGACACTGTTCCACCGACACTGTTCCACCGACACTGTTCCTATTAATGAAATTATCATCTAGCCACCGACACTGTTTCACCGACACTGTTCCAGCGACACTGTTCCACCGACACTGTTCGGACACTGTACATACTTAAGGTTTCCGTATATACTTGTTCCACCGACACTGTTCCACCGACATTGTTCCACCGACACTGTTGGAACCGTACATTATACTGTTCCACCGACACTGTTCCACCGACACTGTTCCACCGACACTGTTCCACCGACACTGTTCCACCGACACTGTTCCACCGACACTGTTCCACCGACACTGTTCCACCGACACTGTTCCACCGACACTGTTCCACCGACACTGTTCCACCGACACTGAACCACCGACACTGTTCCACCGACACTGTTTCACCGACACTGTTCCACCGACACTGTTTCACCGACACTGTTCCACCGACACTGTTGTAACCGTACATTATACTTAAGGTTTCGTATATACATTTTTCCTGTTACCATAGTTACTCAATTATCCACCGACACTGTTCCACCGACACTGTTCCACCGACACTGTTCCACCGACACTGTTCCACCGACACTGTTCCACCGACACTGTTCCACCGACACTGTTCCACCGACACTGTTCCACCGACACTGTTATCATCTAACCACCGACATTGTTCCACCGACACTGTTCCACCGACATTGTTCCACCGACACTGTTGGAACCGTACATTATACTGTTCCACCCATAAAGTATGTCGGCTTTGTTCCTATTAATGAAATTATCATCTAGCCACCGACACTGTTTCACCGACACTGTTCCCGACACTGTTCCACCGACACTGTTAACCGACACTGTTGGAACCGTACATTATACTGTTCGTATATACTGTTCCACCGACACTGTTCCACCGACACTGTTCCACCGACACTGTTCCACCGACACTGTTCCACCGACATCTAGGCCACCGACACTGTTCCACCGACACTGTTCCAGCCGACACTGTTCCACCGACACTGTTACCGACACTGTTCCACCGACACTGTTCCACCGACACTGTTCCACCGACACTGTTTCACCGTCACTGTTCCACCGACACTGTTCCACCGACACTGTTTCACCGTCACTGTTCCACCGACACTGTTGGAACCGTTCATTATACTTAAGGCTTCTCATATACGTTTCTTCCTGTTAGCATAGTTCCACCGACACTGTTTCACCGACACTGTTCCACCGACACTGTTCCACCGACACTGTTTCACCGACACTGTTCCACCGACACTGTTGTAACCGTACATTATACTTAAGGTTTCATATATACCACCACACTGTTTCACCGACACTGTTCCAGCGACACTGTTCACCGACACTGTTCCACCGACACTGTTCCACCGACACTGTTCCACCGACACTGTTCCACCGACACTGTTCCACCGACACTGTTTCACCGTCACTGTTCCACCGTCACTGTTCTACCGACACTGTTCCACCGACACTGTTTCACCGTCACTGTTCCACCGACACTGTTGGAACCGTTCATTATACTTAAAGCTTCCACCGACACTGTTCCACCGACACTGTTTCACCGACACTGTTCCACCGACACTGTTGTAACCGTACATTATACTTAAGGTTTCGTATATACTTTTTTCCTGTTACCATAGTTACTCAAATATCATCTATTTACTCAATTATCGTCACCGACACTGTTCCACCGACACTGTTCCACCGACACTGTTCCACCGACACTGTTCCACCGACACTGTTCCACCGACACTGTTCCACCGACACTGTTCCACCGACACTGTTCCACCGACGCTGTTTCACCGACACTGTTCCACCGACACTGTTCCACCGACACTGTTCCACCGACACTGTTCCACCGACACTGTTCCACCGACACTGTTCCACCGACACTGTTCGCCGACACTGTTCCACCGCATGGGCCCAACTTGCCACGTTTCACAAAACGAACCACACCTTTCCACGGGGACACTTTCAATAAAACATAATCACCAACTTCAAATTCGAGGGGTCGTCGTCTAACATTAGCATATTTCAATTGTCGTTCTCGGGCCACTCTTAACTTTTCTTTGATTTGTGAGATCACTTTCGTCGTTTCAATAACAATTTCGGGCCCAACGAGTTGGCTTTCACCAACTTCTGCCCAAGCTAGCGGTGACCTACAATCTCTCCCATATAATGCTTTAAATGGGGCCATTCCAATGCTAGCATGATAGCTATTATTGTAGGAGAATTCAACCAAAGGAAGATGCACATCCCAATTACCACCAAAATCAATAGCACAAGCTCTTAACATGTCTTCCAATGTTTGGATCGTTCTTTCACTTTGACCATCAGTTTGTGGGTGGAACGCCGTACTCATGCCGAGACGAGTACCCATAGATTTCTGGAACGCCTTCCAAAATTTTGAAGTAAATCGGGCATCCCGATCGGATATCACGGAAATCGGCACTCCATGCTTGGATATCACCTCTTTGATGTACAAACGTGCCATGGTGTCAAATTTATCGTCCTCCCGGATGGCTAAGAAGTGAGCCGACTTAGTCAACCGGTCAATTATCACCCAAATAGTGTCCCGACCACTACTCGTCCTAGGTAACTTCGTGATGAAGTCCATAGCAATTTCTTCCCATTTCCACACCGGTGTTACTGGTTGGACTAGTAAACCTGGTGGTTTCTTGTGGTCGGCTTTCACTTGCAAACAAGTGAGGCATTCACTAACATATTTTGCAATGTCATTCTTCATTCCCGGCCACCAATACAAATCTCTCAATCCAAAGTACATTTTATCAGAACCCGGGTGAACCGAGTAGGCTGACTTATGAGCTTCATCCATCAATTTCAACCGCCATCCTCCAAGAACGGGAATCCACAATCGATCAACGAAATACAAACCATTGTCATTCTTTCTATCAAATTGTTCTTCTAGACCGTTTAAGGTTTCATTGATGAAGTTTTCCGGTCTAGTTGCCAATTCTTGTGCTTCAATAATGGAGTCACGAACACTCCTTAACACGGTAAAGCTCATGGCTTTAACTCTTCTTGGTTTTATACGTTCTTTTCGACTTAAGGCATCGGCTACCACATTTGCTTTACCCGGGTGATACCGGATAACACAATCATAATCACTTAACAGTTCAAGCCATCTTCTTTGCCTCATGTTCAGATCGCTTTGATTGAAGATATGTTGAAGGCTTTTGTGATCGGTATAGATCACGCTCTTGGTGCCATACAAGTAATGCCTCCAACATTTCAAAGCAAATACCACTGCTCCCAATTCTAAGTCATGAGTCGGATAATTCTTCTCATGCACCTTCAATTGTCTGGATGCATATGCTATCACCTTATCCCGTTGCATTAAGACACAACCCAATCCTTGCCCGGATGCATCACAATATACAACAAAATCATCGGCTCCATTGGGCAAGCTCAAGATGGGTGCATCACACAATTTGTCTTTCAACAATTGGAATGCTTGTTCTTGCTTTTCACCCAATCAAACCTTCTTTCCCGTTGAGTCAACAGAGTCAAAGGTTGGGCGATTTTTGAAAAGCCTTCAATAAATCGTCTATAGTAACCCGCCAAACCAAGAAATTGGCGAATTTCGGTCGGTGTTTCGGGTCGTCTCCAATTCTTTACTGCTTCAACCTTACTTGGGTCCACATGAATTCCTTCTTTGCTCACTACGTGACCAAGAAAGTGGACCTCTTCAAGCCAAAATTCACATTTGGAGAACTTGGCATAAAGCTTTTCTTTCCGGAGTATCTCTAAGACTTGTTTCAAATGTTCCAAATGATCTTCTTTTGTCTTAGAATAGATAAGAATGTCATCGATGAAAACAATGACAAATTGGTCCAAGTAGGGTTGACACACTCGGTTCATCAAATCCATGAACACAGCTGGTGCATTAGTCAATCCAAAAGGCATCACCGTAAATTCAAAATGTCCATATCTCGTTCGAAAGGCGGTTTTTGGAATGTCGTCTTCATGAACACGTAATTGATGATAACCCGACCTCAAATCAATTTTGGAAAAGAAACGAGCACCTTGGAGTTGGTCGAATAAATCGTCAATCCTAGGAAGAGGATAACGATTCTTTACCGTTAGTTTGTTCAATTCTCTATAATCGATACACATTCGGAATGTGCCATCTTTCTTTTTAACGAACAAAACCGGTGCGCCCCAAGGCGATTGACTAGGGCGAATGAAACCCTTGTCTTGAAGCTCTTTGAGTTGGGCGGCCAACTCTTGTAATTCGGTCATGGCTAAGCGATAAGGTGCTTTGGCCACGGGAGAAGCGTTAGGAATAAGTTCAATACGGAAGTCAAGTTCACGAGATGGAGGTAAACCCGGTAGGTCATCCGGAAATACATCCGCAAAGTCTTTAACTACGGGCACGGTTTTCAATTCAATCTTTGTGATCTTAACACTATATACATTCCCATCCCATAGTTCGGTCGTTTTGCCTTGAACCACTAATTCTTCCCTATTTTCTAACGGAATCCTCACAGTTCGACTACCACAATCAATTACCGCGTTCATGGCCGATAACCAATCCATACCCACAATCACGTCAAAACTACCAATATCAAAAGGCATTAAGTCAATGTAAAATGGGTGATCACATAAATCTAACACACAATCACGAACAACTTGACTAATCCTAGACAATCCACCATTTACCATTTCAAGTTCAAAACAATAGGACAACGGGCTAGGTTTAGCATCGATCAACGGAATAAAATCATTGGAAATGAGACTATAATCGGCTCCAGAATCAAATAACACAGTAGCATATTGGTGATTGAGGAGAAAGGTACCTGCTACGACATTAGGATCACCACGAGCCTCGGCCGCATTCACGGCAAAAGCTCTTCCACGGGGGGCCAAATGTTGGCGAGGAGCTTGAGGAGGTTGTTGTTGTTGTCCTTGGTTTCCTCGGTTTTGATTCGGACCGGCAATTTGCAACTGGTTAGGATGCACGGTCACTTGGACTTGTTGGCCAATAAGATTTGGGCACCGGTTGCGGTAGTGGTCTTGGCTACCACATTCATAACAAGAACCCGGGGCCATCGGGGGACGCATAGTATTAATGGGAGCAACATTTAAAGGACCATTCCGGGGGTTAGTTGGACAAAATCTTGAGGTGTGTCCCTGTTGGTTACAATGAAAACAAGCATCACACCTCATGGTAGGCCAATGATAGCGATTACACCTAGGGCATAAAGGACTACCCCCTGTGTAACCAACCCGTTGAGGACCCTTTGTTGGTATTACCGCTGCAAAAACCTTTCCACCACGACCATGGCGCTTATTATCACGCCGATCATCTTTCTTGGTGCCGCTTGACTCGGCAACATCCTTCCTTTTATTGTCATTCTTGTTATCGTTCTTATTTAACTTACCACCTCTAATGAGTTCCAAGGTTATACTAGCGGTACGGGTGGTTGCCTCTTTGTAAGTCAAAGGCATGGTGGGGTGAGAGACAAGCACTCTCACTTCATGTGGCAATCCCGCAACATACTTCTCAATCTTAACCTCTTGGGGTCTCACATAATGAGGAATGAGTCTAGAGAGTTGGCCAAAACGGCGTGTGTAACTCTCGTAGTCTCCTCCCTTCATGGCAAGTTTAGAAAATTCCACTTGCAATTTCCTCAGTTCATGGGCCGGGCAATACTTAGTAGTTATCATATTCTTGAACTCTCCCCATAAAAGATTATTAGCCGCATCGATCCCCAATTCATCAACTTCTTCGTTCCACCACTCAAGAGCCCCACCTTTCAACATACCGGAAGCATAAGTGATTCTTTGGTGGAAGGCACAACCACTTCGAGCAATGATAGATTCAATGCTCTCTAACCATTCCAAGCAACCCGTAGCACCACTTTCTCCATTAAATTCCGGGGCTCCACAAAGTTTGAAGTCTTTAAACAAGCATCCTGGTTGACGAACATCATAATCCGGTCTAGGTAAAACTTCTCCTACACCTACACCGTTTACATTTACGTTTTCTTGTTCATTTTGTACGGGAACCGCTTCATCTTCTGGTTCTTCTTGTCCGTTTACATTTCTCATGGCCGTTTGAATTCGAGCCACAAGATCCGGCATGAGATCATTTAAAGCTTGTGTGACAACCTCGGCGGTTATCGGGGGATTAGGATTACCCCGACCACCTCTGCCACCACGACCTCCACGGTTATCTCTTCCTCCACGACCACCTCTACCACTACGTCCACCTACAATTTCTTCTTGAGCTATCGGCTCCTCTTGCTCATTTTGACGCCTATAGTTAGTGTTAGCTCTTCTTGTTCTAACCATCTTTCCTGAACACACGTATTATATTAACAAGTTAAGTCTCACAATTCACACCCGAATATCAAAATTTTCCTTCAAGTAATACACCTAACATGATATATCATTTACATGATAATCAAAGCGACAATAATCATTAACCAATACGCCTATCATTTACATGATAATCAAAGCGACATTATGTAAAGTCCCTCACACGATGGTTTAACCCACGAGTGTAAAATACAAGACAAGTATGAACTAGAATCGGACTAGTATTACTTCAATATAAATATGCAAAAATATAAACAAAGTAATAAATGACTTAAGCAATATTTAAACAAGTAAATAAATGGTGGAACACAAATGTAGTTTTCAAGTGTATTTTCTTTATTGATGTATAAACAAAATACAAGATCATTGTGGAACCTAGATATTACACGTATGTAAGTATCTAAACAATCTTTGATTACAAGTGATCTATACTTGCTAAATAAACTCCTTTGATCGATATACTTAGAGTTGTGAAGTATAACTGTTTAGATCGAGAGTATTTAAGCAAGTTCACCAATTTGCTAAAAAGTGATTTTCTCAAAGAAATGACTTTGTATTTATAGGCAATAAAATTCACCAGTGAATTTTGTGCTGTACAAATATGGTTGCATACATTTAATGATCCGACAAGAACATTAAATGTATTGGATAAGGAATAAGGATAAAGTCACATCAAGTGCAAGTGTATCCTTTTATCCAACCACCTTAACACACGTATACTTTGGTAAAGAACAAGTAGGTTGTTCTTTGGAAAGTGTGTAAAGGCTTAAAGTCAATCCTCGATATCAGTGTTCAGACTTGTAAGATCTAGAACACTGACAATCCTCCAGTGTTCAGATCTGGTAAGACTTCCAGTGGACTCCGCCATTTGCCAGTCTTCTTTATTCTTACTTCAGTCTTTGACTTCAGTGAGAACGTCTTCAGTAGAGTAGATCTGGACTGGGGTGAAGTCCAGTGAGATAATCTGGAGAATACTCTAGATTCCTATACAAGTATTTGCTCACTGGTCTTCCATTATTTCTGGACAAATCTTCAGAGGGACTCCAGTTTCCAAGTCTGGAGTAGGTCAGTTTCTGGACAGATCTTCAGTAAGTCTCCAGTAGTCGAGTCTGGAGTGAGTCCAGTAAATCTGGACCTAACAAATTCCCCCTATTTGTTTAGAAATAATGCAAGTGTTTTTCAGGCTTATAGATATACAAATTTGTATGCCTGGAAAACACTTGGTCGATTTAAGTCTAAAAAATCTAAGTTACTGGAAAACACTTTATAGATCATGAGTGTTTTCAGTTTCATCTTTTAAGTTCTAACTTAGACTAAATCTGATCATTTACTTATATGAATTAAAAATTGCAACTAATATTACTATCATCAACTGGAAAATAGTTACAACTTTCATCAAACGATTAATTACAATAAGTACATGATAAAAGATTCAGGCCCTTCTTTTTGATGACTGCCCTGGTGCATCTTCAGTAGCCTTCCTCTTTGGTGATGGAGATGATGGAACAGACACTGGTGGTCTCAAACCCAACACAGCTTCCATTTGTTGTATTCTTCTCCAGACCTTCTCAATTCTCTTCATAAAGGCCTTAACATCTGGAGATAAATCATTTTTACCTTTAAATGTCAATCCTATCTCCTTCAGTTCAGTCCATCTAACTATCTTATACAGATGAACACGGCAAAG
>CM067167.1:210663846-210717059 GCA_034093135.1 Erigeron breviscapus | reverse complement strand
ATTAACTATATTGCATACGAACGGGTTCACTGCCTATGAGTTGTAAGAGTCAGTCTTTTGGTAGTTCGTGTTTATAAATTTTATTACTCGATTTTACACATCAAGATGGTAAGCAGTTTTAATCTTAAATGAAAACTGGAATGTTTGACAATACCTGACTGATTCACAAGCCTAAATAACACGACTAAGCACTAATCAATCGAAACAATGATATCTCAACTATCCTACTCCAACTAACTTACTATTGGGGTTGAATATTTGAATAATCACTCAAGGCCTAGTCGTGATGCATAATCTTTTACCATAGGCTTGTACTAGAATCATTCCTTCACCGCCATGGCGCAAGCACCATAACGTCTATCAGAAGAGGTCTTTAGGGTTGTAATGAACTCTGGGCTAAACAAGGTATTTAAAAGGGTATGGAAATTTGGGATAACAATTGGTATTAAAAAGAAATAACACAACAATTAACACAGTTTTCACATAATAGTCTAATCCATAGAACCCATGTCATTAGTTGCCAACGGTCCAAATCCCGAGAAGTTATCCCGACAATACCCCCCAATAGAACGATTAAAAACCGACACCATTGTGGTGTATGACATTCAAACAACTCAATCAATCCATGACTAACCAATGTTGGCTTAAACGAACGTGCCAACCCAAACATGATAAGTAAAGAATATAAACAATATGAGAATCCTTTTGTTGGTTTATAAAGATGTACCAACTTTAACTTGATAAATTGTAGAAACAATGAAGCATTTGTTGGTGTAATTGTGAACCAACTTTAAAAATATCTACAAACCGATTCTTAACGTCAAATATATTGGTTACTAGCTTTGCTGCTTTAGATTTCTTGCTTGTCTCCTCTTGTTCATGAATCACACAACAATACAATATATTTTTATATTTCACTCGCTCCACTAGGAAACTCCACCAAATATAATTAAACAAACAAAACAATAATCTCGTTTCTTTTAAATTGATGAGCAGACTACAAGTAAACATAAGACAAACATACCTCGCCCATTTATTGTTGCTTTTCTGCACCCACTCTACAAAATGGAAACTATCTAAAAATATTTCTTTTGACTTTATATATCCACGACTCCTAATTAAATATAAATACATCCTTTTTTTTTGAAGACAATAGTACTCGAACAACTCACAAATTCTAAATCACAAATTATACATAGATGACATATATCTTAATCTCCATATATATACACGACATAATAATCTACACCTTCACTACATATAATTAATCACCAATAACTTCATAAGGTTATAAACACTACATAATAATACCACCAACTCAAATTCATCCGTCACCGGTCAACACAAGCATGGCCATGAGCGCACTCACGTCATGATACATTTGCAATTACGTTCCGGACCATAATTATAAATGCATCACTTCACGCGTATGCTCATTACCCCACTTGTATATCACCGCTATCCACCACTATTCATCTATCATCAATCTCACTCCTCATTTTCTAAGGTCATTGTCACTCACCTAGTAGGTTAACAACAATGACCACAACTCATTCCATAACATTATCAACTTCATTTACTACCTTTAATTTCTACATAAAGCAGCATCAAGTTTCAACACTCAATCTTCCTACTTATTTACTCCTCATAATTCTCAACACACTTGTCAAATTCAATATTGAGGAAATTAGTGGAAATTCTTATAAGGGATAATTTATCGAACATACCGAAAAGTTCGGCGATGGATACAACGAGAAGTAAAAATAAGACTATACCACCTAAATATGCATATACACACAACACAAAAGCCTTAATCATACTCTCTCACTCAACCCAAATCCCTCCTAAGGCATTTCATCTCAAACGCTAAGCATACCTACTAAGGTGTTAGGTAGTAAGGAAATTGTGACTAAATATGTAAATTTTTTTGTAGGTGTCTAAAGTTGGACATACAAGTTCAAAACCGACCATCTAGGTAAATTCCCAACAAAATATGTTAATACATAATAACGATACAAATCAAACACTATTTATAAATCTAACAAAGTCTTTTAGACATTCGGATTTGATATTTAGTATTATTTTTTCTTTCCAAACTAGATATATATTTTTGACTCGAAAAGTTGTTATAATGATATTGTAACACCCTGCTTTTTTTAAAATGTGGATTTCAAAAATTTTTAAACTTTAAACAAAACTCCTTTAACAAAATGCGGAAGCGAAGTTTAAAAATCCCATTTGATTCCTAACGGAATCAATAAAACATAATAAATGTCTCAAAAGGTGTTACCAACAGTATCGTCACAATAATCCAACTGAAATCCACAATCAACTAATATAATAACCAACATAGTAAAGGCCAACTGGCTAAATAAATGTCTACTTAAATTATTCAACTACGGGTAACTAAAGCCAACGTCCATAAGCTTCAATAAAAGTTACCCATCTCACAAGCAAGCTACCAAGTCAATGATCAACACCTAACCTGAGGGCATAACACATTTCCACAAAACACAAGTGTCAGCTTAAAAAGCCGAGTAAGATAACAGGTTAATACAAAACAAGGATTGCCAATTTAAAATGTTTCATAAGAAATTATCTCACACATATGTAAAGGCACAACACACACATCCACATAATCACACATAAAAACGTTCATCAATCTTATAATGTGCCTAGCAATCCTCAATAATCCACTTAATAATTCAACATTTATCCACTTTGATCCACTTTAGGTTATGCCAATTATTTACAACTTTAAAGGTTTTGTGTGAAGGCGGTCACAAGACCTCACAGGGAAACCTCACACCCGACGTGATGGGTCGACCTTACGGTGGTCCATCGTTGTCGTTACGGATAGGCACAACCATATCCACGAGTAATCCGTTACACACTAATGATCAACCACACCACCCGGAAATACTCTACCACTTTAGGTTGTGTCACACGAGAGCATGTACAGTGCCCCCGAGTGATCCACTTTGCACAATAGCCAATTAGATTAGTGTGGGTTAAGCTTAACTCTTTTCCACTTTAGTGCTCGAGACTTTGCACACTTAATAATTTTCACAAATCCACTTTATCTACTTTAATCCACTTTATCACATTAGGGCCCTTAGCGTGCACGTGACATGGCAACATAAATCATGTCTAGTGTACTATGTGTACGAGTCCACAAATATCCACAATATCACATTCACAAACCGCTTTAGTCCATATTATCACAATATAGATCATAACTACTAAGCATGCATAAACAATACCCCAATCACCTCCCACATATATCTCATACCCAACATATGCATGAGATATTTTAAACAACATAAAATGGGGAATAATTATCATATCAAATCTAAATAACCTCAATATCTCTACATATGGTTTCAAAAAGTTTACATATAAAAAAAATATTTGACTACTATGTGAAACAAAATATTTTCCATGAATAAAAGGAAAAGAAATACATTCATATCTGCTTATTGATGACACATGGATTTTTAAACTTTGTTAGTAAAGATTTCTTTGTCACCTAGCATTGCTCATTACAAAAATTCTATAGTAACAACATATAATTTTGGAAGTTACACCCAGAAGAGCTCTTAATATATTCGTACATGATCGTTTGACCATCTACTCCCCCGACACCACCCATCCTCCCAAACACACTGATGCGGTCCTAGACCTCACGAAACCACCCAGCCAATCTTCGGTCTCTCGAGCATTGTAACATCCTGAATCTTTTTCGTTTATGTTGACCTTGTCGTTAGTCAACTTTGACTTTCGCTGTTAAGAAGTTATATGTGGTTTAATATAGTTAAATAATATATTATGCGCGTAAGGTGGATTATGTGTGAAGTAATGAGGTAGAATAATGTGTGTCGTTTATGTGGCTAAATCCAGGTCTGCGTTTTTCAGTGTGTCATGTCGCTAAATGTTTACCTCTAAGCTTATTAATATGGTATTTATTCGCTATAATGTCAAATTTATATTATATATTTATAAAAGAGGTTAATCGAGGTTATTTAGTTAATAAAAATTTAAGGGGTGTTAAGTGTCGATTTGGTGAGACCTGAGATTAGGGTTAACCAAAACTACGTGTATATATAAATAATAACCCTAAACCTATGATATATTATATGTGCCGTAGAAACCAAAAGAGTAATCACATCCTTCTTTCGGTTACTCTTAGTCATCAACAAAAAAAGAAAAAAAAAGAAATAAATTTGTTCTCATTCCTGTCTAGCCGCCATATCTAAATATTGTTTTGTCTTGTGGATCGTGCGGCAATGAAAAAAGAAAATAAAAAAAGCAAGGATTGATTGCAAGAATAATATACATTTGCGTGTTTCCATTCGTTGCTGATTAAAATAAAGTATCATATCTTTTTGGTATTTTCTTCAATTCATAACCCAAAGTATGTATGTAATAATAATACAACGATTAGTAAAACAAATGGGGTATTTATGTACTGAGTAACTTTGGCCAAAAGAAATCAAAGAGTCTCATTTACTGCTTCGTGGACGTGGAGCAAGCAAAAGCAGCAGAAACAAATGTTGATTTGTTTCAAGATCTAGTAAATAAATAAGTGATATATAATAATAATTTAGCATGACTAATGGTGTTTTGTTGGTGCTTTCTTGCTGAACGAGAGAAACAAAACAACATTGTTTTGTTTTGAGGTAGTTAACGGTTGAAGGTCTAGCAGTCTCCGGTTATTAAATCTTTATTTGTGGTGTGTGAAGCTCCTGGCAGGTAAGATAACTTACTTTTGACACATGAGGGACACAACAAAACATAGATTTGATAATTATTCCCCATTTTATGTTGTTTAAAATATCTCATGCATATGTTGGGTATGGGATATATGTGGGAGGTGATTGGGGTATTGTTTATGCATGCTTAGTAGTTATGATCTATATTGTGATAATATGGACTAAAGCGGTTTGTGAATGTGATATTGTGGATATTTGTGGACTCGTACACATAGTACACTAGACATGATTTATGTTGCCATGTCACGTGCACGCTAAGGGCCCTAATGTGATAAAGTGGATTTGTGGAAATTATTAAGTGTGCAAAGTCTCGAGCACTAAAGTGGAAAAGAGTTAAGCTTAACCCACACTAGTCTAATTGGCTATTGTGCAAAGTGGATCACTCGGGGGCACTGTACATGCTCTCGTGTGACACAACCTAAAGTGGTAGAGTATTTCCGGGTGGTGTGGTTGACCATTAGTGTGTAACGGATTACTCGTGGATATGGTTATGCCTATCCGTAACGACAACGATGGACCACCGTAAGGTCGACCCATCACGTCGGGTGTGAGGTTTCCCTGTGAGGTCTTGTGACCGCCTTCACACAAAACCTTTAAAGTTGTAAATAATTGGCATAACCTAAAGTGGATCAAAGTGGATAAATGTTGAATTATTAAGTGGATTATTGAGGATTGCTAGGCACATTATAAGATTGATGAACGTTTTTATGTGTGATTATGTGGATGTGTGTGTTGTGCCTTTACATATGTGTGAGATAATTTCTTATGAAACATTTTAAATTGGCAATCCTTGTTTTGTATTAACCTGTTATCTTACTCGGCTTTTTAAGCTGACACTTGTGTTTTGTGTGTAACACCCTAAGCCGAGGCTCGGAATATCACGGAAATCACATAGCACCAGGTGGAATTACAATAGAACAAACTAAATGCAATTAAAGATTCGGTGAATCCAAGACAAAACGAGTCAAGTAACAAAATACAACAGGAGCAAATAGCCATCAAAGTTAACATAATACATCCAAAGATGGCAAACGATCCTAAGTATAATGCAACAGGAGGGTCAATGAATCCTTGATCCATGAGTCCAAGTCCGGGTTAGACAGCAAGCAAGCAACTAAACTCCACGTCCGGGGAGAACCTGATTACCTGAAAAGTGTACTAAGCATAGTCAACACAAGGTTGGTGAGTTCGTAGTAATGGTCCATAAAGAACCAACGACAATAATCACAATAAACGAGTAGAGGCTAGGCATGACTTACAGCGAGCCTCTAAGCAACACAATATCGTCCAACAACAAGATTACACAAGACTAGTAAATGTGTGCACAAATGATATATGAATCAAAGTAAGTGCCAATGCATGAATAAGCCAACATGCCTATCCTATGCGTGAACGCAGTCACCAATGCAACGATACCCTTCTGTCATAACAATGAACAAGGCTGTATCTCAAAAACATCGAGATATATATGTCTATATACTCGGAGTCAGGACTACATCCAAAATGGGTGCATACATCTATGCACCAGGATGTCGGCAATCCCCTGCCGAGGGTCAACAACAATGTATGCAATGCTTACAATCAAATGTAAATGCATAATCATAAACCGACAATCAATAATCGTCAATCATAAGCCAATAATCAACATCCGACAAACATGAGCCAACAATCAATAATCACAACGGGCACACTTGTCAACAGAGGGACAAGGCCGCATTTCAACATACACAAGTCAAATCCCCTGACATTGGGACTCATGCACAACATATGCATCAATCAACATTAATCAATAATCACAATTTAAACCAACTATACGTACATATACTTCAGAGGATTCTACTTTCTTCGAGTCCCAGATGCTTATATATAGGGTCACCCGCAGCCTTCCCACCACATCTAAAACCCAATGAAGGCATAACCGACTTCCATGTATGTACGTCTATCCTAATATAAAAGTAATACTTAACTAAAACATAGCCCAAGTCAATTAAACGAAACGAACTATCCCATCAATCCAACAATCAAGTCAACCAATCAATCAACAACGTAAGTAAACACGCAAGTTTACACTTTTCAGCACGAATCTCAAGCGAGTAGGGAGATACGAAACTCACCTCGATTGGTAAAGCTAAGATCGATATAAAGTTAGGTTATCTCCGTACGAAGTTCACCTCGCGTCCAACACCTAATTATTGATCATATACATTCTCATCAACACACATAAACACAATACGCAATTATTGAATAAACGGCAAAACCCTAATTAGGGTTCCAAAGTGCTTTCCGACGTTAAATGACTTCTACGACTCTTAATCAATGTTATATAGAGTAAGAAGTGAATTAGATTAAGACTCGGCGCGTAAAACGGTCTAGAAGGTCAAACTAGGTCAAACAAGGAACATTTCAGAATACAACTGCCGTAACTTACGGTCGGTTTGGGCGTAGGTTACGGTGGCATATTTACAACTGGCGTAAGCTACGGTGGCAAGGGGCGTAAGCTACGCTGGGCAAGTTTTGACTGGGCGTAAGGTACGGTCAATAGGGGCGTAACCTACGGTCCTCTATAAATGTCACTTTTGGCGTCTGGAGTGGCGTAGACAGTGGGTTTTTGGGCGTAAAGTAAAACTTAGGGATAGGCGTAAGCTACGCCCCAAAGGGCCGTAACCTACGCCCAGAAGAATACAACTAGCGTAACCTACGGCCCCAAGGGGCGTAGGTTACGCCCCATACTGGGCAGCAACTACACCAGCAGCATCAAGTGCAGAAAAACGAACCCAAAACCCCCAAATTCAACCCAAACCACACCAAAACGATTTATAACCCATTTTGAAGCATAACTAAACATCAATGACCATAAATACACATAACCCAACCCACAATTTCGACCAAAACATCAAAATCACTCATGAATCATTCAAACCCTAACCCTAACCCTAATTTCCATTTTTACCATAAACATGTCTTGAAATCCCATAAAAACGACTAGAAACATTAGAACAAGTATAAATAGAAGTAAATGGGATGAATTTGACTTACCAAAACGTCTCCTTGAGCTAGAACCCGAAATTAGGTCAAATGGATAAAATGCAAGAACTTGGCCTTTGATTCTTTGATATAGCGATAATGTGGTATAGATGATGATGATTCTAGTGTTATAATCGATTCACTACTAATTTGATGCAAGAAATGGTGTAGAAGATAAAATGGGTTTGGTCTTGCTTTTGAGAGAAAGAGAGAAAGAGATAAGAGATAGATAAGATAGAATGAGAAGGAAGAAGGAAGGAAGGATAAGGGGGGGGGGGGGGGGGGGGGGGGCGGGGGGGGGGGGGGGGGGGGGGGGGGGGGGGGGGGGGGGGGGGGGGGGGGGGAGGGGGGGGGGGGAAATGGGTCTTGGGGCTGGTGGGTCATGGACTACCCACGGGCCGACCCGTTTCTCCCACAAGCCATAATACAACAATTTACACACTAAACGCCAAACAACATTAACGACTCAAATAACACACATTGTCATTTAAATCACCAAACGACCCAATTATTTCATTCAACAAGATTGTTAGTCAAATTACACAAAAAGTCAACGGGTCAAAATTCGCGGATGTTACATTGAAATGTGTTATGCCCTCAGGTTAGGTGTTGATCATTGACTTGGTAGCTTGCTTGTGAGATGGGTAACTTTTATTGAAGCTTATGGACGTTGGCTTTAGTTACCCGTAGTTGAATAATTTAAGTAGACATTTATTTAGCCAGTTGGCCTTTACTATGTTGGTTATTATATTAGTTGATTGTGGATTTCAGTTGGATTATTGTGACGATACTGTTGGTAACACCTTTTGAGACATTTATTATGTTTTATTGATTCCGTTAGGAATCAAATGGGATTTTTAAACTTCGCTTCCGCATTTTGTTAAAGGAGTTTTGTTTAAAGTTTAAAAATTTTTGAAATCCACATTTTAAAAAAAGCAGGGTGTTACAATATCATTATAACAACTTTTCGAGTCAAAAATATATATCTAGTTTGGAAAGAAAAAATAATACTAAATATCAAATCCGAATGTCTAAAAGACTTTGTTAGATTTATAAATAGTGTTTGATTTGTATCGTTATTATGTATTAACATATTTTGTTGGGAATTTACCTAGATGGTCGGTTTTGAACTTGTATGTCCAACTTTAGACACCTACAAAAAAATTTACATATTTAGTCACAATTTCCTTACTACCTAACACCTTAGTAAGAAATGATATTAGCCAACCAAAATTTAACAAATGTATGTAATAGGGTCCACATATTTTATTTGTACTTATCAAAATATCTTCATAACTTCATTTTTCCTAATCAAAGTTTTTTTTAAAAGAAACTATACACTTAGAAACTTTGTAAAAACTATCACAGTCTTGTGGTCCATCAAATCTTCAACAATGGCGAATTTAATTGGAAATCCTCTATCACAATAAAAGCTTTGGATGTTAATGAGGTATGTTCCAATTTTTTGTTGCTTTCTTTTTGGTGATATCTGTTCAATTATATGGGCACCAATATTACCAGATTACTCGACCATGCTTGTTTTGTTTCATTTTTTTGTATTTGCCCTTTTTTATATATTTTTAAAATACTTGTGGGATTTTAATGGATGGATTAGGTAATTACTGTATACCCTGGAGGTTTTGGATTGAGTATTACAAGTGTGTTGTGGCTGATGAGAATTAGAATTGAATTTGAGATAATTGTTATTGATGATTTTGGTTGATACAACGGGTTACAATTTATAGGAAAAATTATGAGCTAAATATGGAAACATATCAATTTCAATCTTCTGCAGATCTTTAACTTGGAGTAACGCCCAAGTCGATAGCTAATAGAGGAAATGATGACTCCGATTCTGATCCTCAAAATCTTCTTTTCTAACACTCACCCTCAAGTTGAATAATGGGATTACCAAAATTCAACTTGCTAGAATGAAATATTCGTTCCCACTGCTTTAGTAAGGATATCTGCAAGTTGATCTTCTGACTTAACAAATGGTAATTTAATGATTCCATCTTCAAGCTTTTCTTTGATAAAATGTCGATCAACTTTAACATGTTTAGGTTCTGTCATGTTGTACTGGATTTTCTGATATTTGAATAGCCGCTTCATTGTCACTCATAATCTGGATACTTTCTTTTGGAGCAAATCCTATTCAGACAAGTTTTTTAGCCACAATGCTTCTGCTAAGCCTTTAGCTATACCTCGGAACTCAGCTTCAGCACTCGACAAAGAGACAGCTTTTTGCTTTTTACTCTTCCATGTGACAAGATTTCCTCCTACTATAGAGAAGTATCCTGATGTTGATCTCCTATTTCCTTTGTCTCCAGCCCAATCAGCATCTGTATATATCTGAATATTAAGATGACCATTTGCTTTAAACAAAACTCCATGACCAGTAGTTCCTTTGAGATATCTGATAATTCTTAGAACTGCATCCATGTGTTCTTCTTGAGGTTGGTGCATGAACTGACTTACTACTCCAACAGCATATGCTATATCTGGACGAGTATGAGCAAGGTAAATCAGCTTCCCCACCATTCGTTGATACCTGTCTTTATCAGCAAGTTTACCATCTAATTTCATAAACAACTTTTGATTGATAACCATGGGTGTATCTGCTGGTTTACAATCAATCATCCCTCGATTCCAAGGAAGTATCTTCAATTTCCCAGATCCTTCATTTCAAATTCTGCAAATAAATCTTCTTTTAGCTTCTTGATTTCACTTTCATCATTTCCGTAATAATCATATCATCAACATAGATTATCAAACATGTTATCCGATCTCCTTTATGATTCAAAAACAAAGTATGATCAGCATTACTTTGCTTATATCCATATTTTTTCATTGCCAGTGTGAACCTACCAAACCATGCTCTAGGTGACTGCTTTAATCCATACAGAGATTTTTTCAACTTACAGACTTCTCCATGTTTGAAATCATGAGAGAAACCAGGTGGAGCTTCCATATACACTTCTTCTTTTAACTCTCCGTGTAAGAAAGCATTTTTTACATCAAACTGATGAAGAGGCCAACCTTGATTTGCTGCTACATAGAATAAGACCCTTATTGTATCTAGCTTTGCAACTGGAGAGAATGTTTCAGAGTATCAATTCCATACGTTTGAGTGTACCTTTGGCAACTAATCGAGCTTTATACCTTTCAATTTCACCATCTGGTCTATATTTAATTGTATAGATCCACCTGCATCCTACTGGCTTCTTTCCACGTGGCAAAACACATTTCTCCCATGTTTCATTTTTAACTAGTGCATCCATTTCCATATTCATAGCATCTTTCTATTTCTCTTCTTCCAAAGCTTGCTCTACATTTGAAGGAATCTCTTCCGAATATAATTTCGCTGTGAATGCTTTTGCTGTTTCAGATAGATTTCCTTATGCTATATTGGCCATTGGATATTTGGAGTTTCTGGGAAATCTTTCTGGAGAATATCGCTTTGCAGGAATCCCTCTAGTTGACCTTGCTGGAAGCACATATTTTCCCGGAACTTCTGTATCAACCTGTTCTTCATCTTCCTACATTATTAATCTGGTACAGTAGTTTCCAATGTAACATCAAGAAGAATTACGTACCTCGGATATCAGGTTTGGACTCATATTTTTGGTGGCAATGTGTTTTTGTTCCTGAGAGGAATGTTCTAAGGACTGTTCTTGAGCCATATCTGGAGCAACTGTAGGTCCTAGAGAATTTCCTGGTGAATTTACCTCAGAATTTTGTTCTAAGGTATATCCTAGCCAGCTCAGTGTGTCACACTGTTCCTCCCCCGACCACTATGTGGCGAGGAGTAGAAATACTTGGTTTCCAGAAAGTCACAGTTCATAGTGGTGAACATATGACGAGTTTTCAGATTATAACATCTATACCCCTTTTGAGTCACCCCATATCCAACAAAGAACACATGGGTCAAGTTTATCACGATATGATTTTGGAACATGAACAAAGACAGTACATCCAAACACTTTAGGTGGGAGGGTAAGCACTGGTGGTAAGGTATGATATTCAGTGAGGGTTTTAAGCGGAGTTTTCATTTTGAGAATTTTTGTTGGAAGTCGGTTAATTAGGTAAGTGGCAGTGGCTAGAGCTTCTGGCCAAAAATGTTTTGGAACACAGGATTCGATTACTAGAGCCTGTCATTTCTAATAAGAGCCTGTTTTTTCTTTCGGCAACACCAGTTTGTTCTGGGGTATGTCGACATGTAGTTTGATGTACAATTCCTCTAGATTGGAAAAATAGGTTCAGTTGTGAATTTACATATTCTCCACCATTATCTGATCTAACAATTTTAATAGATTGTTGAAACTGGGTTTGAATCATGGCATAAAATATAGTGAACCTATCATACACCTCAGCTTTATTTTTTAAGAAATAAATCCATGTCATCCGGGTGCAATCATCAACAATATTACATAATACCGGAAGTTTTGTCCCCCAAAAAGGGGCAGGACCCCACACATCTGAATGAATTAATGAAAAAGGAACTAGAACCCTAGTATTATGGGGTTTATAGGTTTGTCTATGGCTTTTAGCTAAAATGCAAGTTTCACAGGACAACGGTTTATTCAATGGAAAAAGTTTAGGAAACAAAGTATGTAAATAACTAACTGAAGGATGTCCCAATCGTCTATGCCACAACCATGCTGCTCTTTCACTTGTTCCATGAGCTAGCCTCACATTTCCACTTGAATTCACTTCATCAACATAGTACAGTCCCTCTCTTTCAGTGCCACGCCCAATAATCTGTCCCGTCCTGATATCCTGTAAAAGACAAAAATTTGGATGCATGAGAACTGAACAGTTGAGTTCTTTTGTCACATGACTGATTGATAAGAGTTTGTGTGACAACGACGGAACATAAAGACAATTAGATAGTTTAATATCAGGAGAAATTTTAATTGTTCCTCCGGTTTTTACATCCATTTTCCTTTATTTGCTGCTTTAATATATATTTTCTTGGTTTTGAAATTCTGAAAAATCAGACAGCTCGTATGTCATCGTATCCGTCGCGCCACAATCAAAATCCATGGGCCATTTGAATTCATGAGCACTTAAGGCTTTTCCATCGTGTGGTTTTTTGATCCTTATTCAATAATATTTCAAGATGATACTTACTACAAAGAATTATTATATCTATACTCCCTTATAAAGAGAACTAGATTTAGGTAATTCAGAACCTGATAAGTCTAAAATGTCCCTTATCTTAATACATCTCTATATACCCACCTCTATATTAGACTAAAATACCCTTAAGAAAACTTTAAACCCCCAAAATTTCGCCACAACGCGCGGGGTATTATGCTCGTGTTAAAGATAATAAAGGAGAAAAAGAATTTTTAAGAAAGGATGGGGGTGTAAAGGAGGAAGATGATGAAGACGACAAACATAGATTTTATTTTAACGTCTAGAAGCTATTGCCAAGGGGGAGTCTGTAAGTGCACATCTATGTCAATAGCAGTCTAGATTGTTTGGCTTATATTGTAATATGTCTTTGTATTGTGATTGTCATTAATGAACTTGGAATTATGCATAGAATACTAGATTAAGTTTAAGTATTAAATGTGTAATTAATCTGCTTAAGAGAAATGCGACCTCGCAATTGCAGGGTCAATTGCGAGGCAAGCTATAGGAATACGACCCCGTATTTGCAGGGTCAAATACGAGGCCAATCACAGAATGCGACCTCGCATTAGTGACGGGCTGGGCTGGATTTGCGAGGCTAACTCGCTGAAGCCCAGGTTCGAGTGTTTCCTATATAAACAGAACCCTAACAGAGATTAGGGTTGAACATTTGTCGAATTATCAAGCATATGTTGCAGGTTAATAGGTCAAAGGATTGTTCCGCTAGCCCGAAGAAGATCTGCGAGGCAGCAGATGATCTAGGGGCTTTGTTGTGAATCACCAGGTTATAGAGAGGGATTCCGCACCTCTGAATAACCAGAACAAGCTATTAACGATCCAACAAAAGGGATCCTACAATCTTGTTTCTCTAATAGTAATATTTAATATAACACATATGGATATCCCAAACACAATAACAGATAACGATATACAACATCCTTATTCTAAACACAATAAGAATCACAAAACATGGGACGATCACAAAGCACGATTTACAACAGAGGGTTACTTGAATACTAAATCCAAATCAATATGAACTTCATTCAAGATTCATTTATCATTCAATCAAAAAGTTACAAAATTTTCTCCCTTTTTATATATTAGTTTTGCGTATTAATGTTTAAAGTTACAATTGTCACTCAAATCAAGAATCCTAATTGTTATCAAAGAATATGAAAAGACAATCCTAATTGTAATCTAATTATCATAGGACAATTGATTGAAAATAAACCTATTTGTGTTATGGGCTCACATCATGATCAAAGACATATAAGTTAATGTCAAGTACATGATCATAAGTTTGTTTATATTTTAATTCTTAATTATGTTTCATAATAATATTACATTATGATTAGAACTGGTTTCAAAATATTCTATAATAGAGGAATTATTGTAGCATGTGTCTTGACTACGGTAAACAATTCCATCAATATGTCTTAGCTAATAATGACAGTGACGAACTGTGATTATTGTACTACAACTTGCAAAGTATAACACTTGGAACCGTATATCTTCAAAATTATAAGCTTTTATGACTTAAATGTATGAAGATCTAATATTGATAATATCGTAAGCCCCGTGTCCAGTGTTGGACACGGGTCTAAAATCTAGTATATACTAATAGACAGTAAATAAATTACCATCTGAATGTGAGAATTAAAAGAAGGATATCAAATAAAAAACCTTTTTTTGAGAAGTCGAAACCTTTTTTTTTTTGAGAAGCCGTGAGGGTTTTAAAGATAATAGAATGATTAATAAAATTTAGGTTGTATATATAGTAATTTTTGGGAGAGTTTAAAGGATAAAAAGAATAAAAAAATTAAGAAAATTAAAGAGGCGGCCAAAAAAATAAAAAAATGAGGATTAATAAGGAGAGGATTAGGCTCAAGAGGGATTAGGGGTGCCAAGTGTACCCTCAACCCCTCTTTTAGTTATATTATAGACTAGGTTTTTGCCCCGTGCGTTGCACGTAACATAAAATTTCTAACAAATAATGCAATAAAAACTATATATAAAAAAACAGTTTTCATTGAGGAACGAATATAATTTTTGTGAAATTTAAGTAAAATGTCAACAAAACACAAGGTATTAAACATTATTAAAGGGATAAAAATTACAAATATCAATGGTGGACGGAGTGTTTCCCCACTCCTCATCACTTTTTTCATTCTTTTTTATCTCTTCTCCATAAGCAAGATAAAATTGTTTTACCATTATTCTTTCCCCGTCTCTTCCCATTTAAAAAAAGACAAGAAAAATAAAACAAATAAGGTGAGAGGGTGAGGAAGAAACCGTCAACACCATCACCACTTTCGTATTTTATACCCATTCCCACGGATTAATTAGTTGATTTTAGGTTTAAGAGTCGTTTTCGTATACATTTGGTACGTTTATGGTATTTGTTAGTGTTTCAGGTTATTAACAGGTACTGCGTTAATCAGAGAAAACAATGTTTCTGGAGTTAAACAAGTGCTTACGGACGTTTTACGAGGCACGAGAGTGTAGAAAAAGCTGGTCAATGGAAGTCAACGAGAAACTGCGACGCAGTATTAAGATGCGACGCAGTCTGAAAACAGCAATATAAACTGCTTCGCAGTTGGCTTGGACTGCGACGCAGTCGGATAATAAGTAACAGGAACTGCGACGCAGTTTAAGGTGCGGCGCAGTCAAAAAGCAGAGATAATGACTGCTTCGCGTCAGTTTGATGCGACGCAATAAGTGACGGTCAGCTCAATGGTCAAAGTCAACGAAGAATAAATAGAAACTGCGACGCAGTGTGCAAACTGCGACGCAGTTTAAGGCGGTTCCGGTTTAATTTTGGAAGAACTATAAATACAAAGCGTAATTATCCCTAAACCCTAACTTTTGCTCTCTGGACGAATTTAAGCTTTTATTTTTCATATTTTGAATCATCTTTAAGGAATTCAAGCACGATTGGATCATTTTCGTTAATCGTTTTCAATTCCTTTGTATTCGGTAACGATGAATTCTCTTTATTTGATTTGTTATTCGTATTTTAATATGAGTGGCTAATCGCCTTTTCATCCATCTTGATGGAGTAAGACAATATGTAAGGATTGCACTACTTTTATAATTCAAGTTGATTTAATTTAACGTTGTGTCGTGATCTTAACTTATTAATTCTTTGTAATTTAATTCTTAATTGCGGATAGTTTTTGCATGATCTTAGTGGTAACTTAGGTTGTGTAAGATTATTTGATTGCTTGGTTAGAAGCGATTGGCTCTATGACGGGTACGGTAGAGGGTAATTAATAATTAATAAGAATTAACGGGTTAATGGTTGGGTACAATCAATAGGCACAATTGTTATCTAAATACAAAACCATTGTTGAATTAGAAGTTATAAAAGGCGTCTCGGGGTACCGGTCTTAATAATGGAACTAGTTTAAACAAGAGAGTCAAATGAAGTTGTTAACTTGACGGGTACGGGGTTGGTGATCAATTTGAGTCTCGGTTATTTAATCAACTAAATTGGATTTGAACTTCATCTTATGTGCAATCTTAACATGTTGTTGAGCGAAATCAAGATGGGTGACCTTTAAATTATTGTTTAATACAACAAACTCTTCTTTCGATTAATCTTGAGGGATTACTAACTTTTTCACTAACTAGCAACGTGGCAATTCGGTCACAAAACCCCTTTATCTTGAACTATTTTGACAATTGCTTATAAAAGTCCTTGTGAACGATCTCGGATTTACCGGTTACTATACTGCATACGAACGGGTACACTGCCCGTAAGTGTGTTGTAGTCAGTTTTCCAGTGATTCGTGTTTTATAAATTTTATTACTAGATTTCACACATCAAGTTTTTGGCGCCGCCGGGGACTTATTTAAGTAGTTGTTTTATTTTGTAGTTCGATCCTTCTTTGCATTCATTTGTGAGGAAGCTGTTTATTACTAGATAGATTGTTTATTTATTTTTGTTTTTGTTTTTGTTCCAGGTGCGGTTAACGGTTTTTCTTGTGGTGCGTGTGCAGGCTTTGCTAGTTGATGAACACGAGAGCTTCTGGTCAACCCTTGGTTAGTCCTTTGTCAAATCCGGGGAGAATCACAAGTCGCTTAGTTCAACCCAACACCACGTAGTCCTCTACTATTAACACCATAGAGCCCAAGGCCTCATCTTCAGCAGAAACCTTGGAGGAGCAGTTAATTGATCAATTGAAGAAAGCTGCGGAGAAATTTAAGACAGGTGAAGATTCGGAGGAGGAATTGGACCCCGAAGCACAATTTGACACACCTGAACCGAACAATTTGATAACTCCAAGGGTAATCAGGAGAATGGGTGATCGAGTAGCACAACCAGTTGATCCCAACAACCGTCCCTACGGGCAAAGAAGAAGGGATGTGCCAGCCAATCGGGGTACTCCAATTCGTCCTCCAGCCACCGTAAACTTTTCTCTAAAAGGAAATCATTTGAAGAGTGTTGAGGAAGAGAAGTTTGATGGAGTGACAAACAGTGATCCTTATGGCCATTTGGAAAGGTTTGAAAAGATTTGTAGGTTATACCATTATGGCGAAATCAGGATGATATTGTGAAGCTTGACCTTTTTCCACTCACACTTTGTGGAGAAGAGGCTAAGGTTGGCTCAAAGAACAACCAGACGATTTGTACCCACTTGGGATGAGCTTCGGAGGTTTTATGATGAGTTCTATTCTATAAGAACTCAAAGACAACTGAAGAATAAAATCAGGGCATTCACTCAAGATCCAGGTGAAGATGTAGTTGATGCTTGGAAACGGTACAAGGAAATGCTCAGAAACTGTCCAGGGCATAATATGAATACTGAAGCAGTTGTTGAGATTTTTATGATGGTTTGCTTAGGAAAACTCGAAGGGAACTTGCTGGGGCATTGGGGGTAGTTTGAATATCGGGGGTAGTTTGAACAATGTGACTCCTAGTGAAGGGTAGAAGAAACCGTCAACACCATCACCACTTTGCTACCCACCCCATAGGTACCTATAGGCGGGGCGACCTTCCACCCGGTCACCGATCGGTCACCACCTTGATCCCCCGTACTTCGTCCATCCTCAAAGAACTTAAATATATATCATACAATTTCAATTCAAATTAATAAACATAAATTCAACTTAAATTAAACAACATTTCAGTGGTGACTCGTTATGTAACACAACAAAAAATCATAATGGTTAACAAATAAAAAGCCAAAACGGGATACATTATAAATTACATGTTTTGTATATATTTATAAATAATTTTAACCATCTCACTCTTTTATATAGTAAAGTTGTTTTGAAGGTCACACATTTCTATGTGTTTACATACTCTCTAATAACTTTTTTTAGATAATCAATCTTTTTTTATATAACATGTAATAACTTGAATTAGACGGTAACAAAGACGACCACTGTAGAGAGTAATAAAAAGAGCATCAACAACTATCATCTTTATTATTAACACATAATAACATATTTTGCTAAAAAATTGGAATGAAAGAGGCGAGATGTAATCAGTGATTGCAAATGGGCTCTCTATGTAGACCTTGTAAGAAAACTTATTTATCGAATTTGCTCACCCATTATTAAAAAATTGATGATACTTATAATTTTTTATAAACAACCCATGTTGATACACGGGGGTTAAAGATAGTTATAAAACTAAACATATACTCATATAACATAATTAAATAATATATATATTTTTTAATTAATTCAATTGTACAATTATAAAAGAGATGAGAATATAATCACTTATTCATTATAAACTTAATAAAAAATAGTATGTGAACGTATTTATGCTTTAGTTTAGGTACATAACAACCTTACATTCACTTTTCTCATATAATTATAATTAATATTATTGTAGTGAATTGTTATTAACAAATATAAAACTAACGAAGCAATAATAAAATAAACTTGAGTGTGATAACATCACTCTCACTTTATTTTTTATTTTTTATGTTTCAAGCAATATAAAGTTTATCTTCTTGCAATAGATTTGTATTGGAAAGTAAAAGTTGAATATAAATAAGAAATTTTATATCCTTAAAAGATATTAAAAAAAAAAGAATCATGATTATTTTTTAGTGGTAATTAGACAAAATCTTTAAAATATAAAAACTTTTGTAAATTTGGAATATGTCATTAAGATATATATGTCATATATATATATTATTAATATTCAATATTTTTGGTAATTGAAACTATTATATTATTAATATTCAATATTTTTGGTAAGAAACTATTACTATATATATATCTTTTATATGTATATAATATATTTAATAAATTTTGTGGGATTTTAGACCGTATATTTATTATGTGTTGCAAAAAATAAACAAAAATCTTATTAGATCAAGTGGTTTATGCTTCACATTTAAAGCTAGAGGTTATGGGTTCTAATCTTGCTTATAACTTTTTAATTGCCTATTTATTTGATAAAAGCAAATGCCTATGTGACTTGGATGATGATTTGTCAAGTTCTAGTAGACGATCAACGTATGAATCGCCACGTAGGAAAAAGATGATGTGGCGAGCACGAGACATGCCACATCACTTTGAGATAGAGAATTATATATATACTAGTCTAATACCCGTACTATTTTATATTTGTAAAAATCACTTTGGTAAAGTTTTTACTAATATTCTTATTTTGTAGATATATAAGAATAAAAATATAACAATATCATATGTAATAATATCTAATCACAAGAATAAAATTATCAATAATAATACTTTTCATAATAAATAATTGTAATAGTATTAATAACATCAAGCTGCCACATAGGAATCACTTGGGTTCGAATCTTGCAGAGGCAGAATTGAATTTAAGTGGTTGACTTACCTTGACACTATCCCTGCTGGGGTTATGTGGGTACCAATTCGGTACATGGGATCAAACGGTTCCTTATCAATAATAATACTTTTCATAATAAATAATTGTAATAGTATTAATAACATCAAGCTGCCACATAAATCAAAGGATGATGCATTGAAAAAATAACAAAGATATATAAAAAACTGTAAAAAAAAAAAATAGAATGTTGAACTTGAACTCTATTAAATACAAACTCTATGTTTTCGCATCGTTTTCACTCTCTAGCTAAGTCTGATCAAAAGATAATTTAACAACAAAAGTCCATAAATGTCAGAAACCGCAATGTCAACAACGATTAAGAGGAAATAAACAAATCCTTAATGGTTTAAAGTATGAAACTAAAGATCTGAATATAAGGAACTCGTACACTTTCAAAAATCATTGTATTGGATATAAAAAAATTATAATATATAATTGAAAATACAAAACCACAAACTAAAACATGTAAGAGAAAACAGAGAAACATTCATATTGAACTGGAGATGGATCATCTATGAGTAAGGAAAAAAACCAATCTATAAAAACATTGATACGGGATATGATATCATCAATAGGATTTAAACTATAATGATATATTTCAAGTAATATAGAAAATTTTTAACTTATGATATTTTCAAGTATTAGAGAATTTTAAAATCTAACGAAAAAAAAAAAAAAAAGGAAAAGTTGTCTAAAGTAATATAGAAGATTGTTAAGTAATATACGTAACTTTATCAAGATCTAATTATAATTTTCAAATAAAATATATTATGGTTGATTTAGTGGAAATAATTTATTTTTTTATTTATATAATAAATAAGATAAATAAATATTGACAAAAAAAGGTAGAGATGCCACATAAGATAAAGTCTTACGTGGCAATTTTTTAGCATAGCTTTGGTTTTGAAGAGGGTGTTAGAAGTTAGGATTTCCTACTGTTTTAATATATATATATAGATAGAGATATTGTTAACCCAGAAGTTAAGCGAATAACTCTCATTTTAATTTTAGAATAGAAATATAAAATTCGAAAAAAACTAATCATTATGTCAGGAAAACCTAATTAAGATTCCAACCCATAGCATTTTTTCTTTTAAATTGTTATTTTGGGCCTTTCCCTTCACCTTCTTTTTTTGTGGGCCTTTCACTTTTTTTTTTAAGTTTTGTTTTGATTATAAAAGATATTTACACAGTATATCGCCATCTCTCTCTTTTTTTTAAAGGTGCTTATCCGAATCTTAAAACGGTGAGTTGGATTATGTTGGTTTTAACTGCGTTCACGCTAGAGTCTCTTCACTCAAAACCTTATAGGAGGAAAAACCGTCTAATAGTCCACTCAAAGACACAATAATATATTAAGAAAAAACCTTGTTTTTTAAAACTTGAACTAAGTCCTCCACGTTCAAAATCTATGATATTTACTCCGTTTCTTATACAACTAGCATTGTACCCGCGCGATGCGGCGGCGGTTTGGTGGTGACGACGATTGGTGGTGGTGACGGCAGTCGTTGTGGTGACGGACTGTTGTTGGTGGTCGGTGTAAATAATTGATTTAATGTAATTGATGTAAAAGGGGTAGTGAGATATTTTAGAAGATAAGGGATTGATGATGTAAATTAATTTATTAAGGGTAAAATGGTAATTTTGCATCTAACATTTTTATGAGAGAGAAAGTGATAATTATTATAATATAGTATAGATAACATTTTAAGGTCAACTCAAACTCTCAATATTCTTCTAATTTTAATCAAATAAAACATTGACTTTTATTTTAATTAATTAAAATAACTAATGTTGTCGACTAAAAAAATGTCTAGATATAGTTACAATAGAGATAAATATAATTTATAATGTTATAACTAACTAGATAAATACAACTATTAAATAAGTTCTATTTTTATTTTAAAAAAATAATGTCCGACCTTAAGACCCCCATCTAGATTAAATATAATTTAAGAACTTCTTTAGTTTTGGAATGACTACTAATCAATTTTCAAGTTGAATATTTTTTTCCCCGGCTTAACTTGGTGGGCTTATTGTTTCTGTTACGTTTAGAAACTATGGTTGATATATGTGATGTGACTGAATTTAATATTGTTTAAATATGAATATATTTGGCTCCAAGACACATCCTTATTAATTGTTAAAAAAAATAAGGGGGGAAGCCTAGCTCCGGTACACAATTGGATACCCATCGACTCATCCTGTATGAGCCATATGATGCCGGTACAATACCTCCATCCTAATCCCCACATGATCTGGGCACCCCGAAGGATCGAACCCGCGTATTTAAACTTCACATGTGGGTCTAGGTTTTCTACCAAAAGGAACCTTAATTATTTTGTAATTATTGTAAATATGTGTTGTGTCTCTCTGATCTCTATATATATATATATATGGGAAAGGGAATATAAGGCTGTCCGACACCTAAGCTTAGGTGTGGAACCCCTCACATACTAATATTTTATTATTTATTGTTTAATGAATAAATGTCTGGGCCCCCATGATTTTTATGGTTTAAAAAATTAATATGTGAGTGTCCGGCATTTAAGCTTAGGTACCTAACAGCCTTATATATCCCATCCTTAATATATTATTATTATTTGTTCATTAAATTCTTGTATTAAATAAATTTTTATAGTGATTCAATTATAAAGATCCTTAATTAGATAGAAAACATGGCTCTGATACCATTAGTGACAGGATCGAGATATAGACATGAAAGATTGAATTAAAAATGAATGATGGCAATAAACATTATTAAAGACAACATAAATTTAAATAATACCTGAATTTATTGATTGAAAATCTTGATTACAAATGATTGTCTTACAATCGGGAGGAGCTACAATAATTTGAAACATCCGTGAATTTTGACTCGTTGACTTTACGTGTAATATGACTAACAATATAGGTTAATGAAGTATTTGGGTCGTTTCGTGAATTAAATGGCAATGTGTATTTCGGGTCGATAAGTTTTGGTGTTTAAATGTGTAACGATTGTTTATGGCTTGTGGGAAAGAACGGGTCGGCCCGTGGGTAATCCAAGACCCACCAGCCCACCAAGACCCATTTCCCCTCCCCCTTATCCTCCCCCTTCCCACCAGCCCCCCCCCCCCTTATCCTTTCCTTCCTTTTCTTTCTCATTCTATCTATCTATCTCTTTATCTCTTCCTCTCTTTCTCTCAAAAGCAAGGCAAAACCCATTTCAATCTCTTCACATTTCTTGCATCAATTAGTGTTGGATCGATTATAGCATAGAAATCATAGTCACTTTCATCTCACTTTCGCCTTATCGAAGAATCAAAGCCAAGTTCTAGCATTTTTACCCAATTAGGTCAAATTTGGGTTTGAGCTCAAGGAGACGTTTTGGTAAGTTAAATTCATCCCATTTACTTCTATTTATGCTTGTTCTTATGTTTCTAGTCGTTTTTATGGGATTCCAAGACTTGAAAATGGTAAAAATGGAAATTAAGGTTAGGGTTAGGGTTTGAATGATTCTTGAGTGATTATGATGTTTTGGTCGAAATTGTGGGTTGGGTTATGTGTATTTATGGTCATTGATGTTTAGTTATGCTTCAAAAGGGTTACAAATCGTTTTGGTGTGGTTTGGGTTGAATTGGGGGGTTTTGGGTTCGTTTTTCTGCACTTGAAGCTGCTGGTGTTGTTGCTGCCCAGTATGGGGCGTAACCTACGCCCCTTGGGGCCGTAGGTTACGCTAGTTGTATTTCCTTGGGCGTAGGTTACGCCCATTAGGGCCGTAGCTTACGCCTATCCCCATCTTCGAATTTGGACCTTACGCCAAAATGTTTCTGTCTACGCCAACTTTTACGCCAAAAATGCATTTTCTAGAGGGCCGTAGGTTACGCCCGTATTGACCGTACCTTACGCCCAGCCAACTTTGCCCAGCGTAGCTTACGCCCCTTGCCACCGTACCTTACGCCTATTGAATTCTGTCCGCCGTAACCTACGCCCCTGTTGGCCGTAAGTTACGGCAGTTGTTTTCTGAAATGTTCCTTGTTTGACCTAGTTTGACCTTCTAGACCGTTTTACGCGCCGAGTCTTAATCTAATTCACTTCTTATCTTATATAACATTGATTAAGAGTCGTAGAAGTCATTTAACGTCGGAAAGCATTTTGGAAACCTAATTAGGGTTTTGCCGAGTATTTGATAACTACGTATATGTGTTTATGTACGTTGATGTGAATGTATATGATCGATATTTAGGTGTTGGACGTGAAGAGAACATTGTACGACAATAACTTGACTTTATATCAATCTTGACTTTCTTAGCCAATCAAGGTGAGTTTCGTATCTCCCTACTCGCTTGAGATTCGGGCTGAAAAGTGTAAACCTGGTGTTTAATTGCATTTATTGTTTGATTGTTTGAATTGATTGTTGGATTGATGTGACGGTTCTTTTCGTTTGATTGACTTGGGTTATGTTTTAGTCAAGTATTTCTTTTATATAGGATAGACGTACATACATGGAAGGCGGTTATGCCTTCATTGGGTTTTAGATGTGGTGGGAAGGCTGCGGGTGACCCTATATATAAGCATCTGGGACTTGAAGAAAGTTGAATCCTCTGAAGTATATGTACGTATAGTTGGTTTAAATGGTGATTAGTGGTTTATGATTGGTGAATATTGATTGTTGGACTAGGATTGGTGAATGTTGATTGTTGGACTATAGTTATCGAATATTGATTGTTGGTTTATGGATGTCGCTTATCGATTGCTGACGCAGGTTTGGCGAATATGGACTATTGGTTCATATTCAGCGTATATTGAGTATTGGTTTATGATTTATGCATTTACATTTGATTGTAAGCATTGCATACATTGTTGATGAGCCCTCGGCAGGGGATTGCCGACATCCTGGTGCATAGATGTATGCACCCATTTTGGATGTAGAACGTGACCCCGAGTATATAGACATATATATCTCGATGATTTGAGATACAGCCTTGTTCATTGTAATGACAGAAGGGTATCGTTGCATAAGTGACGGAGATCACGCATAGGATAGGCATGTTGGCTTATTCATGCATCTGGCACTTATATTGATTCGTATAGCATTTGTGCATTCTTATTACACATTGTTGTCTTGTGTAATCTTGTTGTTGGACGATATTGTGTTGCTTAGAGGCTCGCTGTAAGTCAGGTCTAGCCTCTATTCTTATATTGTGATTATTGATGCTGGTTCATTATGAACCATTACTACGAACTCACCAACCTCGTGTTGACTATGCTTAGTACACTTTTCAGGTAATCAGGTTCTCCCAGGGCGTGGAGTTTAGTTGAATTGCTTGCTGTGAACCCGGATTGTGGACTTTGTGGATCAAGGATTCATTGGCCTTCCTTTTGCATTATACTTAGGATCGTTTGCCATCTTTGGATGTATTCTGTTAACTTTGATGGCTATTTGCTCCTGTTGTATCTTGTTACTTGTTTCGTTATGTTTTGGATTCACCGAATCTTTAATTGCATTTAGTTTGTTCTATTGTAATTCCACCTGGTGCTGTATGATTTCCGTGACATTTCGAGCCTCGGCTTGGGGTGTTACAGAATGGTGGCCCATGCGTGGTCGTAGAGAATTAGGCGGTTTGACCTAGACTACGGCTTAAGTTAAAACTCTTCATATAGCATGCATGGTTAGGAAATTCGTGTGGCAATGTGAATTATGTGAATCCCCGTGTGAGTTCGTAGTTAAGACCACTTGTGTGATAGCTTGAATTCAATGTGATGAATGTGGTTATTATGATTTGTTGTTGTTATTCGTTGAAACTAATTTGATGATTTAGGGCAAAATGAAGGGATGCCATTAACTTAGTATAATATTGTGGCAACCCTAAAAGAACCCGATCAACTCTTTTATGGTTACCCGATATTATAGCAAGTTCATGACATCGTGGATTGCGCACGTGTGGCTTAAAGTATTATAAGGAACCGATATGCTTAATGGAAGTTGATTAGGTGGAAGGTTAGCCGTTGGTACACCTTGTATACATACCCGGTCAATAACTAGAGAGCATATCGAATTCGGATTATACTTTGAATCATTCGTGTTAGTTGTTTGATTGCATGATGAAATGAACATGATTACTTAAATTAATGATGAAGTATTGTAATAAATCCAACTTGATGTCATGACATGTAAAAAAATAAAAATCCCTTATGATTCTAACACTTTGCCTTAGCATAATATTATGTAATGAGTATGTGGTATCGGTATGAGAGCATTGACTACTGTGTGACTAACATGCGAGCATTTGAGACTAACTCTCGGGTCAACGTGTCACTTGTTTTATAGAAATGGAAAGACCAAGAAGAGTCCGAACGAACTATAGGGCTGAAGAGGAAGAACCTCAACCGGAAGCTCAACCGGAGGTACAGGGAGGTAGGGGCCGTGGTAGAGGCCGTGGTAGAGGCCGTGGTAGGGGTCGTGGTGGAGCTCCTGAGCCAAACTTGGCTGAGGTAATCGCTCAAACGGTTGCCGGTATCATGCCGACCATCATTGCTCAAGTCACGGCAAGTCTTGGGCAAAATAATGTGGCTCAAAACAATGAAGTCCCGGAAAACGTAGATAATGAAAATGATCAACCTCAAGCCGAAGAATATGAAGAAGAGGGACCAGTGGGGGTTGGTATCGGAATGCCCTTGAATAACCAATATGGTGGATACCGTCAAGGGTGTATCTTTAAGGATTTCAAAAGTTGTGGGGCACCGGAGTTTGATGGGAAAGGTGGTCCCACGGAATGTATAAGATGGTTTGAGGCGATAGAGGCGGTGATTGAAAGGAGTCATTGCACCTATGAAGACCGGATTTCCTATGCATCCGGCATGTTTAGGCATGACGCCTTGAGTTGGTGGAACCAGGAAATAACATTGGGGCGGACTCAAAATTTGGAGTGGATTGACTTCAAAAACAAAGTAAAAGCAAAGTTTTGTCCTCCATATGAACTACAAAACTTGACCATAGAATTTGCAAACCTCAACATGGAGGGAGCCGATTACAAGGGCTATGTGAGACGATTTCAAGAGTTGTCCACCCTCATTCCTCACTTGGTGGGTACCGAGTCACAGGCCATCCAGAAGTTTGTATTGGGCTTGAATCCTCAAGTCCGATCTTATGTGAACTCCAACATGCCTACTTCTTTGGCTAATGCGGTCAACCAAGCCGGGAGTGTGACAGAAGATCTATTGAGGTGTGGCGTTTTGAGTAAATCCTCATCAAGCAAAAGGAAAGAAGTGGGGGAGTCGAGCGGGGCAAAGAAAGTGGGGAGGTTTGACCCCAAGAATGCATATAAGGGTAGAATGATGGCGGCGGTGGAGCCAACTAGGAAAATCTTTCGGGACCCCAACCTTTTTGTGGAAGATGCAACCAACATCACCCCGCCAATGCCCAATGCAAAACATGCTTTAATTGTAACCGGGTCGGGCACCTCTCCAGAGATTGTAGAGCTCCAAGAGCGGGCCAATGAATGTGGCTCCTGTTCGGGCCGTTCCTCCTCAAGGTAACCAAAGAAGAGGCGAATGTTTTGAATGTGGTAGCTGTGACCACTACCGTAATAATTGTCCTCGATGGGTGGGACAACAAGTTCAAGTAGCCGTTCATCCCAATCAACTTCAAATGGTCGGGCCTAACCAAAACCGGGGACAACAAGGCCACCAAGTGCAACCACGCGGCCGAGCCTTTGCGGCTAATGCAAATGAAGCTCGCAATGACCCCAACGTAGTAGCAGGTACTTTTCTCCTTAATGGTCTCTATGCAACCGTCTTATTTGATTCCGGGGCCGATTATAGCCTCGTGTCTTCTAACTTTGTGCCTTTGATTGATGTGCATCCTTGTGCTCTAAACTATGTGCTTGACATTGAAATGGTAAATGGGTCACTAACTAGAATTAGTCAAATACTTCGAGAATGTGTCTTGACTTTGGAAGATGTCGACTTCTTCATTGACCTTATGCCTCTTGACATTGGTAGTTTTGATATTATAGTGGGTATGGATTGGTTAGCGGCGGTAAATGCGACTATTGATTGTGGCGAGAGAGTTGTTAAGATACCTTTGACTAACGGTAGAGTTCTTAGGGTTCAAGGTGAAAGCTCCGATTCCTCTAATCCTAAAGTCTTTAGTGCTACCATCTCAAAGGTAGAATTGAAGGCCGTTCCTATCGTTTGTGATTTTCCCGATGTTTTTCCGGATGACTTACCGGGATTACCTCCAACTCGTGAACTTGATTTCGTATTAATCTTATCCCCGAAGCCGCGCCCGTAGAAAAAGCTCCTTATAGACTAGCTCTAACCGAAATGCAAGAGCTACAAACTCAACTCAAGGAACTCCAAGAGAAGGGTTTCATTCGCCCTAGTCAATCTCCTTGGGGTGCTCCTGTTCTCTTCGTTAAAAAGAAAGATGGGTCCTTCAGAATGTGTATTGATTACCGGGAATTAAACAAGCTCACAGTGAAGAACCGGTATCCTCTCCCTAGAATCGATGACCTATTTGATCAACTTCAAGGTGCTAAGCACTTCTCAAAATCGATCTTCGCTCGGGTTATCATCAACTCCGAGTACATGAAGATGACATCCCCAAAACGGCTTTTCGCACAAGGTATGGCCATTTTGAATTCACCGTGATGCCATTTGGGTTGAATAATGCACCGGCGGTGTTCATGGACTTGATGAACCGGGTGTGTCAACCATACTTAGACAAGTCTGTCATCGTGTTCATTGATGACATACTTGTATACTCGAAGACAAAGGAGGAGCATGTTGAGCACTTGCGTGAAGTGCTTGAATTACTAAGGAAGGAAAAATTGTATGCGAAATTTTCCAAGTGTGAGTTTTGGTTGGAAGAGGTCCACTTCCTTGGTCACGTAGTGAGCAAGGATGGTATTCATGTGGACCCAAGCAAGATTGAAGCGGTCAAGAATTGGAGAAGACCCGAAACGCCATCCGAGATCCCCAATTCTGGATTGGCGGGTTACTATAGAAGATTTATTGAAAATTTCTCCCGTATTGCACAACCACTCACTCTATTGACTCAAAAAGATAGAAACTTTGAATGGGGCGAAAGACAAGAGAACGCCTTCCAAACACTTAAGGATATGCTATGTGATGCTCCTATTTTGACACTACCGGATGGGATCGAAGATTTTGTTGTTTATTGTGATGCTTCGGGCCAAGGGTTGGGTTGTGTTCTTATGCAAAGGGGTAAGGTCATTGCTTATGCCTCTCGTCAATTGAAAGTGCATGAGAAGAACTACCCGACACATGATTTGGAATTGGGGGCGGTTGTGTTTGCTTTGAAGTGTTGGAGACATTATCTCTACGGCACCAAATGTGTGATTTATACCGATCACAAAAGTCTTCAACACATCTTTACCCAAAGTGAATTGAATATGAGGCAAAGGCGTTGGTTAGAACTTTTTAGTGATTATGATTGTGACATCCGTTATCACCCGGGCAAGGCAAATGTAGTAGCCGATGCCTTGAGCCGAAAGAAGAGAGTGAAACCAAGACGGGCTAGAGCTATGAGCCTCACGGTAGGGCCAAATATTCGTGATCGGATCATTGAAGCCCAAATTCAAGCCACCCTACCGGAAAACTTTGGAAACGAAAACCTAGACGGTATGGAACAACTATTCGACCGAAAGAATGATAATGGACTATACATGGTTGAAAGACTTTGGATTCCTATCTTCGGTAACTTAAGAACGCTTATTATGAATGAAGCTCATCAATCGCCTTATTCGGTCCATCCCGGGTCGGATAAGATGTACTTTGACTTAAAGAATTTGTATTGGTGGCCGGGCATGAAGCGTGATGTGGCTAAGTATGTGAGTGAGTGCCTTACTTGCTTACAAGTTAAGGCCGGTCACAAGAAGCCACCCGGATTGTTGGTACAACCGGTGATGCCCGAATGGAAGTGGGAGCATATTTCAATGGACTTCATTACTAAACTACCGAAGACAAGAAGCGGCCGTGACACGATTTGGGTGATAGTAGATCGGTTAACGAAGTCGGCTCACTTTTTAGCCATTCGTGAAACCGATAAATTTGACACTTTGGCTCGTTTGTACATCAAGGAAGTAATATCTAAGCATGGAGTGCCGATTTCTATCATTTCGGATAGAGATGCCCGTTTCAAATCAAAATTTTGGGGAGCCTTTCAAAAAGCCATGGGTACTCGACTTGACATGAGCACGACGTTTCACCCTCAAACGGATGGGCAAACCGAGAGAACCATTCAAACACTTGAAGATATGTTGAGGGCGTGTGCAATTGATTTTGGTGGAAGTTGGGAAGACCATTTGCCGTTAGTTGAGTTTTCATACAACAATAGCTACCACGCTACTATTCAAATGGCGCCCTTTAAGGCCTTGTATGGTAGGACATGTCGTTCTCCTCTAGCTTGGGCGGAAATTGGAGAGAGTCAACTTATCGGGCCAGAAATTATGGATGAAACGACTAAGGTAATATCTCAAATTAAGGAGAAGTTGCAATTGGCCGTGAACGTCAAAAGAAGTATGCCGATGTGAGGCGGAGACCGTTGGAGTTTGAAGTTGGTGATTTTGTACTTTTGAAAGTGTCACCTTGGAAGGGAGTCGTACGTTTTGTGAAGCGGGGAAAACTTGCACCAAGGTATATTGGTCCTTTCAAGATTCTTGAACGGGTTGGGAAAGTTGCTTATCGGCTAGAATTGCCTCAAGAGCTTAGCGGTGTGCATGATGTGTTTCATATTTGTAACTTGCGCAAGTGTTTGGCGTATCCTACACATCATGTGCCTATGGACGAAATTAGGGTTGATTCGAATTTGAACTTTGTTGAAGAGCCGGTAGAGATCTTGGACCGTCAAGAAAAGAAGCTCAAGAAAAAGCGCTACACCATTGTGAAAGTAAGATGGAACGCTAGACGTGGAGCCGAGTTCACTTGGGAGAGAGAAGACCATATGAAGTCCAAGTATCCGCATTTATTTGATAATTAGGGTTTTGTTGAATTTCGGGACGAAATTCTTTCAACGGGGGAATAATGTAACATCCGTGAATTTTGACCCGTTGACTTTATGTGTAATATGACTAACAATTTAAGTTAATGAATAATTTGGGTCGTTTTGTGAATTAAATGACAATGTGATATATTGTTCGGGGTCAATATGGTTATTCGGTGTTTAAATGTAACGATTGTAATTGGCTTGAGAAGAGAAACGGGTCGGCCCGGGGGTAGTCCATGACCCACCAGCCACCCAATGACCCATTCCCCCCCCCCTTTCATTCCTTCCTTTTCTTCTCATTCTATTTCTATCTCTTTATCTCTTCCTCTCTTTCTCTCAAAAGCAAAGCAAGACCCATTTCAATCTTTCACCATTTCTTGCATCAAATTAGTGTTGGATCGATTATAACATAGAAATCATAGTCACTTTCATCTCACTTTCGCCTTATCAAAGAATCAAAGCCAAGTTCTAGCATTTTTACCCAATTAGGTCAAATTTGGGTTTGAGCTCAAGAAGACGTTTTGGTAAGTTAAATTCATCCCATTTACTTCTATTTATGCTTGTTCTTATGTTTCTAGTCATTTTTATGGGATTCCAAGACTTGAAAATGGTAAAAATGGAAATTAGGGTTAGGGTTAGGGTTTGAATGATTCATGAGTGATTTTGATGTTTTGGTCGAAATTGTGGGTTGGGTTATGTGTATTTATGGTCATTGATGTTTAGTTATGCTTCAAAATGGGTTACAAATCGTTTTGGTGTGGTTTGGGTTGAAATTGGGGGTTTTGGGTTCGTTTTTTCTGCACTTGTTGCTGCTGGTGGTGTTGCTGCCCAGTATGGGGCGTAACCTACGCCCCTTGGGGCCGTAGGTTACGCTAGTTGTATTTTCCTGGGCGTAGGTTACGCCCATTTGGGCCGTAGCTTACGCCTATCCCCATCTTTAAATTGGACCTTACGCCAAAATGCTTCTGTCTACGCCAACTTTTACGCCAAAAATGTATTTTCTAGAGGGCCGTAGGTTACGCCCCTGTTGACCGTACCTTACGCCCAGAACTTTGTCCAGCGTAGCTTACGCCCCTTGCCACCGTACCTTACGCCTGTTGAATTCTGACCGCCGTAACCTACGCCCCTGTTGGCCGTAAGTTACGGCAGTTGTTTTCTGAAATGTTCCTTGTTTGACCTAGCTTGACTTTCTAGACCTTTTTACGCGCCGAGTCTTAATCTAATTCACTTCTTATCTTATATAACATTGATTAAGAGTCTTAGAAGTCATTTAACGTCGAGAAACACTTTGGAACCCTAATTAGGGTTTTTCCGTGTTTTAATACGTATATGTGTTTATGTATGTTGATGTGAATGTATATGATCGATATTTAGGTGTTGGACGCGAGGAGGACATTGTACGACAATAACTTGACCTTATATCAATCTTAACGTTCTTAGCCAATCAAGGTGAGTTTCGTATCTCCCTACTCACTTGAGATCCGGGCTGAAAAGTGTAAACCTGGCGTGTTTACTTGCATTTATTGATTTATTGATTGTTGCCTTGATTGTTGGATTGATGTGACGGTTCTTTTCGTTTGTTGACTTGGAATATGTTTTAGTTAAGTATTACTTTTATATTAGGATAGACGTACATACATGGAAGTCGGTTATGCCTTCATTGGGTTTTAGATGTGGTGGGAAGGCTGCGGGTGACCCTATATATAAGCATCTGGGACTTGAAGAAAGTAGAATCCTCTGAAGTATATGTACGTATAGTTGGTCTAAATGGTGATTAGTGGTTTATGATTGGTGAATATTGATTGTTGGACTAGGATTGGTGAATGTTGATTGTTGGACTATAGTTATCGAATATTGATTGTTGGTTTATGGATGTCGCTTATCGATTGCTGACGCAGGTTTGGCGAATATGGACTATTGGTTCATATTCAGCGTATATTGTTTGGTTTATGATTTATGCATTACATTTGATTGTAAGCATTGCATACATCGTTGATGAGCCCTCGGCAGGGGATTGCCGGCATCCTGGTGCATAGATGTATGCACCCATTTTGGATGTAGAACGTGACCCCGAGTATATAGACATATATATCTCGATGATTTTGAGATACAGCCTTGTTCATTGTAATGACAGAAGGGTATCGTTGCATAAGTGACGGAGATCACGCATAGGATAGGCATGTTGGCTTATTCATGCATCTGGCACTTATATTGATTCGTATATCATTTGTGCATTCTTATTACACATTTACTTGTCTTGTGTAATCTTGTTGTTGGACGATATTGTGTTGCTTAGAGGCTCGCTGTAAGTCATGTCTAGCCTCTATTCTTATATTGCGATTATTGATGTTGGTTCTTTATGAACCATTACTACGAACTCACCAACCTTGTGTTGACTATGCTTAGTACACTTTTCAGGTAATCAGGTTCTCCCAGGGCGTGGAGTTTAGTTGCCTTGCTTGCTGTGAACCCGGATTGTGGACTCTATGGATCAAGGATTCATTGGCCTTCCTTTTGCATTATACTTAGGATCGTCTGCCATCTTTGGATGTTATTTTGGTTAACTTTGATGGCTATTTGCTCCTGTTGTATTATGTTACTTGTTTCGCTTATTTTGGATTCACCGAATCTTTAATTGCATTTAGTTTGTTCTATTGTAATTCCATCGGGTGCTATATGATTTCCGTGATATTTCGAGCCTCGGCTTGGGGTGTTACAGAATGGTGGCCCATGCGTGGTCGTAGAGATTAGGCGGTTTGACCTAGACTACGGCTTAAGTTAAAACTCTTCATATAGCATGCATGGTTAGGAAATCCGTGTGCAATGTGAATTATGTGAATCCCCGTGTGAGTTCGTAGTTAAGACCACTTGTGTGATAGCTTGAATTCAATGTGATGAATGTGGTTATTATGATTTGTTGTTGTTATTGGTTGGAAGCTAATTTGATGATTTAGGGCAAAATGAAGGGATGCCATTAACTTAGTATAATATTGTGGCAACCCTAAAAGAACCCGATCAACTCTTTTATGGTTACCCGATACTATAGCAAGGTCATGACATCGTGGATTGCGCACGTGTAGCTTAAAGTATAATAAGGAACCGATATGCTTAATGGAAGTTGATTAGGTGGAAGGTTAGCCGTTGGTACACCTTGTATACATACCCGGTCAATAACTAGAGAGCATATCGAATTCGGATTATACTTTGAATCATCCGTGTTAGTTGTTTGATTGCATGATGAAATGAACATGATTACTTAATGAATGATGATATGTAAAATTCAACTTGATGTCATGATATGTAAAAAAAAAAATAAAATTATTATTCTAACACTGTTGCCTTAGCATAATATTATGTAATGAGTATGTAGTATCGGCATGAGAGCATTGACTACTTGTGTGACTAACATGCGAGCATTTGAGACTAACTCTCGGGTCAACGTGTCACTTGTTTTATAGAAATGGAAGACCAAGGAGAGTCCGAACGAACTATAGGGCTGAAGAGGAAAACCTCAACCGGAAGCTCAACCGGAAGTACAAGGAAGTAGGGGCCGTGGTAGAGGCCGTGGTAGGGGCCGTGGTAGGGGCGTGGTGGAGCTCCTGAGCCAAACTTGGCTGAGGTAATCGCTCAAACGGTTGCCGGTATCATGCCAACCATCATTGCTCAAGTCACGGCAAGTCTTGGGCAAAATAATGTGGCTCAAAACAATGAAGTCCCGGAAAACGTAGATAATGAAAATGATCAACCTCAAGCCGAAGAATATGAAGAAGAGGGACCAGTGGGGGTTGGTATCGGAATGCCCTTGAATAACCAATATGGTGGATACCGTCAAGGGTGTATCTTTAAGGATTTTAAAAGTTGTGGGGCACCGGAGTTTGATGGGAAGGTGGTCCCACGGAATGTATAAGATGGTTTGAGGCGATAGAGGCGGTGATTGAAAGGAGTCATTGCACCTATGATAACCGGATTTCCTATGCATCCGGCATGTTTAGGCATGACGCCTTGAGTTGGTGGAACCAGGAAATAACGTTGGGGCGGACTCAAAATTTGGAGTGGATTGACTTCAAAAACAAAGTAAAAGCAAAGTTTTGTCCTCCATATGAACTACAAAACTTAACCATAGAATTTGCAAACCTCAACATGGAGGGAGCCGATTACAAGGGCTATGTGAGACGATTTCAAGAGTTGTCTACCCTCATTCCTCACTTGGTGGGTACCGAGTCACAGGCCATCCAGAAATTCGTATTGGGCTTGAATCCTCAAGTCCGATCTTATGTGAACTCCAACATGCCTACTTCTTTGGCTAATGCGGTCAACCAAGCCGGGAGTGTGACTGAAGATTTATTGAGATGTGGTGTTTTGAGTAAATCCTCATCAAGCTAAGAGGAAAGAAGTGGGGGAGTCGAGCGGGGCAAAGAAAGTGGGGAGGTTTGACCCCAAGAATGCATATAAGGGTAGAATGATGGCGGCGGTGGAGCCAACTAGGAAAACTTTTCCGGGACCCCATCCTTTTTGTGGAAGATGCAACCAACATCACCCCGCCAATGCCCAATGCAAAACATGCTTTAATTGTAACCGAGTCGGGCACCTCTCCAGAGATTGTAGAGCTCCAAGAGCGGGCCCAATGAATGTGGCTCCTGTTCGGGCCGTTCCTCCTCAAGGTAACCAAAGAAGAGGCGAAGTTTTGAAGAATTGGTATGCGTGACCACTACCGTAATATGTCCTCGATGGGTGGGACAACAAGTTCAAGTAGCCGTCCACCCCAACCAACTCCAAATGGTCGGGCCTAACCAAAACCGGGAACAACAAGGCCACCAAGTGCAACCACGCGGCCGAGCCTTTGCGGCCAATGCAAATGAAGCCCGCAATGATCCCAACGTTGTAGCAGGTACTTTTCTCCTAAATGGTCTCTATGCAACCGTCTTATTTGATTCCGGGGCCGATTATAGCCTCGTGTCTACTAACTTTGTGCCTTTGATTGATGTGCATCCTTGTGCTCTAAACTATGTGCTTGACATTGAAATGGTAAATGGGTCACTAACTAGAATTAGCCAAATACTTCGGGAATGTGTCTTGACTTTAGAAGATGTCGACTTCTTTATTGACCTTATGCCTCTTGACATTGGTAGTTTTGATATTATAGTGGGTATGGATTGGTTACGGCGGTGAATGCGACGATCGATTGTGGTGAGAGAGTTGTTAAAATACCTTTGGCTAACGGTAAAATTCTTAGGGTTCAAGGTGAAATCTCCGATTCCTCAAATTCTAAAGTCTTTAGTGCTACCATCTCAAAGGTAGAATTGAAGACCGTTCCTATCGTTTGTGATTTTCCCGATGTTTTTCCGGATGACTTACCGGGATTACCTCCAACCCATGAACTTGATTTTCGTATTAATCTTATTCCCGAAGCCGCGCCCGTAGCAAAAGCTCCTTATAGACTAGCTCTAACCGAAATGCAAGAGCTACAAACTCAACTCAAGGAACTCCAAGAGAAGGGATTCATTCGCCCTAGTCAATCTCCTTGGGGTGCTCCTGTTCTCTTCGTCAAAAAGAAAGATGGGTCCTTCAGAATGTGTATCGACTACCGGGATTTAAACAAGCTCACAGTGAAGAACCGGTATCCCCTCCCTAGAATCGATGACTTATTTGATCAACTTCAAGGTGCTAAGCACTTCTCAAAAATCGATCTTCGCTCGGGTTATCATCAACTCCGAGTACATGAAGATGATATTCCCAAGACGGCTTTTCGCACAAGGTATGGCCATTTTGAATTCACCGTGATGCTTTTGGGTTGACTAATGCACCGGCGGTGTTCATGGACTTGATGAACCGGGTGTGTCAACCATACTTAGACAAGTCTGTCATTGTGTTCATTGATGACATACTTTTATACTCAAAGACGAAGGAGGAGCATGTTGAGCACTTGCGTGAAGTGCTTGAATTACTAAGGAAGGAAAAATTGTATGCGAAATTTTCCAAGTGTGAGTTTTGGTTGGAAGAGGTCCACTTCCTTGGTCATGTAGTGAGCAAGGATGGTATTCATGTGGACCCAAGCAAGATTGAAGCGGTCAAGAATTGGAGAAGACCCGAAACGCCATCCGAGATCCGCCAATTCCTTGGATTGGCGGGTTACTATAGAAGATTTATTGAAAATTTCTCCCGTATCGCACAACCACTCACCCTCTTGACTCAAAAAGATAGAAACTTCGAATGGGGCGGAAGACAAGAGAACGCCTTCCAAACCCTTAAGGATATGCTATGTGATGCCCCCATTTTGACGCTACCGGATGGGATCGAAGATTTTGTTGTTTATTGTGATGCTTCGGGGCAAGGGTTGAGTTGTGTTCTTATGCAAAGGGGTAAAGTCATTGCTTATGCCTCTCGTCAATTGAAGGTGCATGAGAAGAACTACCCGACACATGATTTGGATTGGGAGCGGTTGTGTTTGCTTTGAAGTGTTGGAGGCATTATCTCTATGGCACCAAATGTGTGATTTATACCGATCACAAAAGTCTCCAACACATCTTTACCCAAAGTGAATTGAATATGAGGCAAAGGCGTTGGTTAGAACTTTTTAGTGATTATGATTGTGACATCCGTTATCACCCGGGCAAGGCAAATGTAGTAGCCGATGCCTTGAGCCGAAAGGAGAGAGTGAAACTAAGACGGGCTAGAGCTATGAGCCTCACGGTAGGGCCAAATATTCGTGATCGGATTATTGAAGCCCAAATTCAAGCCACCCTACTGGAAAACTTTGGAAACGAAAACCTAGATGGCATGGAACAACTATTTGACCGAAAGAATGATAATGGACTATACATGGTTGAAAGACTTTGGATTCCTATCTTCGGTAACTTAAGAGCGCTTATTATGAATGAAGCTAATCAATCGCCTTATTCGGTCCATCCCGGGTCGGATAAGATGTATTTTGACTTAAGAGATTTTTATTGGTGGCCGGGCATGAAGCGTGATGTGGCTAAGTATGTGAGTGAGTGCTTACTTGCTTACAAGTTAAGGCCGATCACAAGAAGCCACCCGGATTGTTGGTACAACCGGTGATGCCCGAATGGAAGTGGGAGCATGTCTCAATGGACTTCATCACTAAACTACCGAAGACGAGAAGCGGCCGTGACACGATTTGGGTGATAGTAGATCGGTTAACGAAGTCGGCTCACTTTTTAGCCATTCGTGAAACCGATAAATTTGACACTTGGCTCGTTTGTACATCAAGGAAGTAATATCTAAGCATGGAGTGCCGATTTCTATCATTTCGGATAGGGATGCCCGTTTCAAATCAAAATTTTGGGAAGCCTTTCAAAAAGCCATGGGTACTCGACTTGACATGAGCACGACATTTCACCCTCAAACGGATGGGCAAACCGAGAGAACCATTCAAACACTTGAAGATATGTTGAGGGCGTGTGCAATTGATTTTGGTGGAAGTTGGGAAGACCAATTGCCGTTAGTTGAGTTTTCATACAACAATAGCTACCACGCTACTATTCAAATGGCACCCTTTAAAGCATTGTATGGTAGGATATGTCGTTCTCCTCTAGCTTGGGCGGAAATTGGAGAGAGTCAACTCATCGGGCCAGAAATTGTGATTGAAACGACTAAGGTAATATCTCAAATTAAGGAGAAGTTGCAATTGGCCCGTGAACGTCAAAAGAAGTATGCCGATGTGAGGCGGAGACCGTTAGAGTTTGAAGTTGGTGATTTAGTACTTTTGAAAGTGTCACCTTGGAAGGGAGTCGTACGTTTTGTGAAGCGGGGAAAACTTGCACCAAGGTATATTGGTCCTTTCAAGATTCTTGAACGGGTTGGGAAAGTTGCTTATCGGCTAGAATTGCCTCAAGAGCTTAGCGGTGTGCATGATGTGTTTCATATTTGTAATTTGCGCAAGTGTTTGGCGGATCCTACACATCATGTGCCTATGGGAAATTAGGGTTGATTCGAATTTGAACTTTGTTGAAGAACCGGTAGAGATTTTGGACCGTCAAGAAAAGAAGCTCAAGAAGAAGCGCTATACCATTGTGAAGGTAAGATGGAACGCTAGACGTGGAGCCGAGTTCACTTGGGAGAGAGAAGACCATATGAAGTCCAAGTATCCGCATTTATTTGATAATTAGGGTTTTGTTGAATTTCGGGACGAAATTCTTTCAACGGGGGAATAATGTAACATCCGTGAATTTTGACCCGTTGACTTTACGTGTAATATGACTAACAATTTAAGTTAATGAAATAATTGGGTCCATTTGTGATTAAATGACAATGTGTGTTGGTCGGGTCACTATATGTGTAGTCGGTGTTTAAATGTATAACTATTGTTTTATGGCTTGTGGGAGAAACGGGTCGGCCCGTGGGTAGTCCAAGACCCACCAGCCACCCAATGACCCATCCCCTCCCCCCCCCCCCCCCCCCCCCCCCTTTCCCCCCCTTATCCTCCTTCCTTCTCTTTCTCATTCTATCTATCTATCTCTTTATCTCTTCCTCTCTTTCTCTCAAAAGCAAGGCAAAACCCATTTCAATCTCTTCACATTTTCTTGCATCTAATTAGTGTTGGATCGATTATAGCATAGAAATCATAGTCACTTTCATCTCACTTTCGCCTTATCGAAGAATCAAAGCCAAGTTCTAGCATTTTTACCCAATTAGGTCAAATTTGGGTTTGAGCTCAAGGAGACGTTTTGGTAAGTTAAATTCATCCCATTTACTTCTATTTATGCTTGTTCTTATGTTTCTAGTCGTTTTTATGGGATTCCAAGACTTGAAAATGGTAAAAATGGAAATTAGGGTTAGGGTTTGAATGATTCTTGAGTGTTTGATGTTTTGGTCGAAATTGTGGTTGGGTTATGTGTATTTATGGTCATTGATGTTTAGTTATGCTTCAAAATGGGTTACAAATCGTTTTGGTGTGGTTTGGGTCGAAATTGGGGGTTTTGGGTTCGTTTTTCTGCACTTGTTGCTGCTGGTGATGTTGCTGCCCAGTATGGGGCGTAACCTACGCCCCTTGGGGCCGTAGGTTACGCTAGTTGTATTTTCTTGGGCGTAGGTTACGCCCATTGGGGCCGTAGCTTACGCCTATCCCCATCTTCAATTTTGACCTTACGCCAAAATGTTTCTGTCTACGCCAACTTTTACGCCAAAAATGCATTTTCTAGAGGGCCGTAGCTTACGCCCCTTTGGGCCGTACTTACGCCTATCCCTAACTTCAATTTTGACCTTACGCCAAAATGTTTCTGTCTACGCCAACTTTTACGCCAAAAATGCATTTTCTAGAGGACCGTAGGTTACGCCCATATTGACCGTACCTTACGCCCAGACAAACTTTGCCCAGCGTAGCTTACGCCCCTTGCCACCGTACCTTACGCCTATTGAATTCTGTCCGCCGTAACCTACGCCCCTGTTGGCCGTAAGTTACGGCAGTTGTTTTCTGAAATGTTCCTTGTTTGACCTAGTTTGACCTTCTAGACCATTTTACGCGCCGAGTCTTAATCTAATTCACTTCTTATCTTATATAACATTGATTAAGAGTCGTAGAAGTCATTTAACGCCGGAAAGCATTTTGGAAACCTAAATAGGGTTTGTCGGGAAATTGTTAAGTTACGTATATGTGTTATGTATGTTGATGTGAATGTATATGATCGATATTTAGGTGTTGGACGCGAGGAGAACATTGTACGACAATAACTTGACTTTATATCAATCTTGACTTTCTTAGCCAATCAAGGTGAGTTTCGTATCTCCCTACTCGCTTGAGATTCGGGCTGAAAAGTGTAAACCTGGCGTGTTTAATTGCATTTAGTGATTTATTGATTGTTGCCTTGATTGTTGGATTGATGTGACGGTTCTTTTCGTTTGTTGACTTGGAATATGTTTTAGTTAAGTATTACTTTTACATTAGGATAGACGTACATACATGGAAGTCGGTTATGCCTTCATTGGGTTTTAGATGTGGTGGGAAGGCTGCGGGTGACCCTATATATAAGCATCTGGGACTTGAAGAAAGTAGAATCCTCTGAAGTATATGTACGTATAGTTGGTTAAATTGTGATTAGTGGTTTATGATTGGTGAATATTGATTGTTGGACTAGGATTGGTGAATGTTGATTGTTGGACTATAGTTATCGAATATTGATTGTTGGTTTATGGATGTCGCTTATCGATTGCTGACGCAGGTTTGGCGAATATGGACTATTGGTTCATATTCAGCGTATATTGAGTATTGGTTTATGATTTATGCATTTACATTTGATTGTAAGCATTGCATACATTGTTGATGAGCCCTCGGCAGGGGATTGCCGAATCCTGGTGCATAGATGTATGCACCCATTTTGGATGTAGAACGTGACCCCGAGTATATAGACATATATATCTCGATGATTTTGAGATACAGCCTTGTTCATTGTAATGACAGAAGGGTATCATTGCATAAGTGACTGGAGATCACGCATAGGATAGGCATGTTTGCTTATTCATGCATTTGGCACTTACATTGTTTCATATCATTTGTGCATTCTCATTACACTTTTACTTGTCTTGTGTAATCTTGTTGTTGGACGATATTGTGTTGCTTAGAGGCTCGCTGTAAGTCATGTCTAGCCTCTATTCTTATATTGTGATTATTGATGTTGGTTCTTTATGAACCATTACTACGAACTCACCAACCTTGTGTTGACTATGCTTAGTACACTTTTCAGGTAATCAGGTTCTCCCAGGGCGTGGAGTTTAGTTGCTGCTTGCTGTATACCCGGACTATGGACTTTCTGGATCAAGGATTCATTGGCCTTCCTTTTGCATTATACTTAGGATCGTCTGCCATCTTTGGATGTTATTTTGGTTAACTTTGATGGCTATTTGCTCCTGTTGTATCTTGTTACTTGTTTCGTGTTGTTTTGGATTCACTGAATCTTTAATTGCATTTAGTTTGTTCTATTGTAATTCCACCTGGTGCTGTATGATTTCCGTGACATTTCGAGCCTCGGCTTGGGGTGTTACAATGTTTCTATCTAATTAAGGATCTTCATAATTGAATCACTATGAAAATTTATTTAATACAAGAATTTAATGAAAAATAAAGTTTAATTTTAAGGTATGGGTAAGTATTGCGTTGGTAAGCCCTGTCGACCGACGGTTGGATTAGCGTAAAGCCCGTTATTTGATTTGAAAAGGGTGGTCGGACCACGACGGTATGGGGGTGTTCCCGGATATAAACCTATTACTTTAATATTAAACTAGATCTTTTCATCAAACTTAAGTATTAAAATCTTTTCATTATGAATCAATTATCTAGAATCTTAAATAGAAGGAATCATAGTTCAAATGCTATAGAGCAGGAAGAAGATATAGACATGAACTCTTTAAACATGAATTCAGTTGAATTAAACATTTCTCAAATTGAAAACAATTTATTAGATTGGAGTATTCCAAAACAAAATGTAAATACTATTTACAAAATTGGTACTTTTGATTTTTTACAAGATTATTCTATAAAAACTCATGAACAAACTATACCTATAAACAAAGAGTATCAAAACATGCAATTATTATCACCAGAAGCTATTAAAAGACATAGAAAACTTTATAAGTTTTTACATATAGGATTAATTCAAGTAGCAGTAAAACCTATGTTTAGATTAGGAATAGATGCTCCAGTATTATTAATTTTAAGAGATGCTAGGCATACAAATTTTAATAATTCTCTATTAGCTATGGCTGAATCAAATATATCAAATGGTCCTATTTATTTTAATTGTTATCCTAATTTTACAATTGGTTTATTTGATCCAAATATATTAGATACTTTGACTTTAACTATTAAGACAAAAAATTTAGAATTTAAAGAAAGAACAAATGCTGCTGTAGTAATATATAGAATATATTATAAGACTATGACTACAACTATAGAACCTAAGACAAAGATAGTATCTCCAAGAGATGAAACTATTATATTTGAAGCTAATACTATGCATACAAAAGTAAAAACACCTAAGAGATTAAGATGGAATGAAATAACTCAATCACTAACATGGAATCTTCAAGATATTAATCCACCAAAACCAATTGAAATAGAAAATCAAACGTCTACTATTATAGAACATTCAGATGGTTCAATAGATATTTCTTTCAATAATCAAGAATTACCAAGAAATTCTATAGGAACTAGTACATCTAGAAATACTATAGATGAAAGTAATAAGTCCCAACTTGATAGATGGTACTACTGAAGACACCTCTATGTCGATGGTGGAGTTACTTTGCAATATATGCACTGAACTGGAGACGACCAGTTGCAGTGTGTATATACCAAGTTCTAGATAGATTACTTATATAAAGGACAATAAGTAAAGAACAATGCAATAATACAAGTAACTTGTAAGATAACTTGATGAGACAATATGTATTTTTCAATGTGTAATTTATTTAATACAAATAACTTGTAAACAATCTTGATGAGACAATATGTAATTTTCAATGTGTAATTTATTTATTGATATTAAACAAATTACAAGGTTGATGCGGAACCAAGATAATACACGAATGTAAATATCCAAACAACCTATGAAATACAATTGATCTATACTCGGAATTTCTCAAGACAATCGAAACACTTAAAGTTGTGAAATGTTCCTTTTAGCGATTGAGAGAATATTGCACAAGTTCACCAAGAATATTGCAGGTTTGCAAAGTGTGAAGTGTTGTATGTTTTCACTTATTATTCAAAGCTTTGTGATTTCTTATTCTTGTTGTGCAATGACTTGTATTTATAGGCAAAGTTAACATTGGGATGTTAACTTTAGCCGTACAAATGTGGTTGGAAGCATTTAAGGAATAGCATTTAATTCCTTAAAAAGTGTTGTAAAGTCGCATGTTAAAGTGACTTTACACAACCACCTTTATGTACCTTTTTATTAAATAATAAGATAAATCTTATTATCCGGGTAAAGGTACATAAAGAATAAAAGTCAATTCCTCGTAATCAGTGTAAAGCTTTGTAAGAGCTTTCCACTGATGGTCTCCAGTTTGTAAATGACTAGAATGTCAACTGGGCTTCGCTGCCATTGCCATTCTCTATCTTCCATTTGTTGTCTTCGACTTCAACTGGAATGCTTCTTCAAATTGGTCAGTTCTCAACTGGAGGAAGTCTTCAGTTGCGTTGACTGTACGGTGCAACTGGACTTCAATATATTTCTGGACAAATCTTCTTGGTCACCAGTTTTCACTGGTCTCCAGATGCAACTGGTGACTGTCAAGTGTAAACTGGTGACTGGCCAGTTCCAGGTGAACTGGTCCTAACAAATTCCCCCTATTTGTCTAGAAATATAAAGTCTTTTTCTAGTTCATGTATCTATACAAGTGTGAACTATAGAGACTTGTTTGATTTAAATCTATCTAAGTTTCTAAGGCATTTTTATAGATCAATAAATGCCTTAGGTTTTTCTTTTTTGGTTTGTTAGATTTTAATCTTTTATCTACCTTGTGGTTACAAACTGGTAACTTCATTTATACAAGGAATGAAATTTATACAAGTTACAGAATGTAAATACAAATTACAAGTAGATAACTGAAGAAAGAACTTAAACAGATGGCCCTTCGCCAGTTCTTCTTCTCTTGGTCACCAAAGAAATAGGTTGAGTGTCTTCAGGGGCAATATTCAGCCTTTGCTCCAGATTCTCTTTATGTTGAATCTTGCCCTTTAGGAAATTTACCCAAGCCTTCTCAAACCTATTCTTTTGTGCCTTCGCATCCAGCACATTTACCATCTCGACCCATTCGCTGAACCCATATTGCATAGCACCAGGATTGTCGGTTTTCACCAGTGGCCCCCTGGTGTAACTAACTTCAACTTGAAAAACTTTGGTGCCTGGCTTGATTGTAACATTTACACTATTGATAGTACCACTATGTCTTTGGTTGACATGATCTGGGAGTAGTAGCTTCTTGCTTCAGATTCATTTGTAATTTTTATACTCCCAGCACCAGCAGCCAGTACAGCGGACTTGATGTCTTCATTTCTCGCCAGTTGGTTCAACAAATGTGCTAAGGTCAGCATCCCTTGCATCTCTAGTCAGTGGTCTTCTTGGTTGTGGAATCCTTCTTCTTGGTGGATTCATTACACTCGCCACAACCTTCTTAACATTTTCAATTCTTTTCAGAATCCCACTGGCCCTAACCTCCTTAGCCTTCTCCACTTAAATGTTTAAACTCCTGGCATCGAATTCAGCTTCATCCTCAGGATAGTGTCTGTCCAGTTCTACTTCAAGCATTTCATTTAACTGGTCAACTATCCTAGGATCATTCTTAATCCTAACATACTCCTCCTTAGTGATACCCAAAAGATTGGCATCACTCATATCAAGCAACTTGATCTGAGCAAGATGTGCCCTGGCTTCAACTTGGTTTCTTTGTTTCATCTTCTTTCTTTAATATCATTACCAAGTCTGGCCAGTCTTCTGCTATCAGTATCTGAAACTGGAGGAAGTATATCAGTATTACCAGTTTCAAGCATTTCATCAGTGGCCGGCTGGGCAGATGCATCAACAGCTAAACCTTTGCCCTTATCTAACACAACATTCCCCCTATCACCCAGATCCACCAACTCTTTGCTCACCAGCTTCAGTACTGGTAGCCACAGTCAATTCTCTTCCAGATGGAGTCCTTCTAGGTGCAACTGGTGGAAGGACTGCACTTCTTTCCCCCTTGGCAGCATCTAGACCTGCCCTAATTGCTTCCCATTCAGAGGGGTGTGATGGCAACCGGTCAAGAGGCTGCCATGACTGCATGTCCTTACACTCTTTGAAGATTCCACACATCATCCTGAAGGACCTCCACAAATGGTTAGTCTCTTTGACTGGGTCAAGACATTTGCAGTCACTTGTTCTTGACCAGTTTTTAATTCATTTAGGATCTTGGAGTCTTCATCCAAACCAGAGACAACCCTTTCCTTCATCATTCTTCTTCATATTCTCTACTTCAGTGGTCAGTTTATTTAATAATTCAGTATGTAGAGATACTTGGGTGTTTAAATTCTCAATGCTGCCCCTCAACTGGTTGATCTCACTGGTAAGTGGGGCCAGATCAACCTGAGGAGTGGCCAGCTTGGTGATCTCAGACATCACCCTTTCAATCAAATGCTCTTCTCTAGCACCCAACGTATCCTCTATCTTCTGACCAACTGAAGTCATCAACTGCTCTCCAAGGCCAGTTACATCTAGGCCAGGTCTTTCAACTAATTCCTTGACCTGCCTCTCAATTTCCTTCAGATCTACTTCAGAAGTTCTAATTGTGTTGCCAAGTAGATTGGAAATAGAACTGGTGACCTTGGAGTGAGTTAGGTCAAAGGCTTCCTTTAGAGTACCAGCCAGATTGTTGCAGCCAGTGACCAACTCATAATTTTTAAACACCAAGTCTTCATTAGAGGAAACTTGTTTATCCCCAGATCGACCACCTTGATGTTTGTCAAAGAGTCTTTGTGGTATCTGGAGAAAGACTTGGTGTTCTTATCAAGTGTCTTCTAAATCTCCTCCACCCTGGTTAGAAGGTTTTGGAGATCGGATTGAATGGAGACAACTTGACTGTCCAGTGACAAGGAAGAAGGTGTCACTGGACCACTAGCAGTTACTACTGGAGCAACTGGAGGAGGCATATTTAATGAAGTCTCCCCAGTTGTCAAACCAGCAGTTGAAGATATGCTTGGAGTGGTGGATGAAAGAAGGATAGGAAAATCAATGTGTTGTTCATGCTGAGAATGCTCAGGTGTGAACAACGGCGACGGTGGTGGGGGCATTTCTCGAGCAAGTGAGAATTGCCCAGTTGGTAAAGGAGCGGTATTTGGTAAAGATATATCTATAGGCACATTTACTTGGGGAGGTGAAAGTGAAATTGATGCGTCTGGAGGGAGACTGGAGATGAAGGGTCTTGAGCTTGTACAGAAGCATCAAGAATCTCCATGTCTGTTTCAGTACCTTCAGAATCCGAAGATTCTATAAGGATTTCCTCGTCGTTAACACCCATGTCCAGATCCATGAATGTGACAGAGGGCTGACCAGTTACCTGGTCAGGCTCCAGATGACCTTCCCCAGTTTCCTAGATGGGTACATCTGTTGGTGGATCAGATACCGAAGTATCTTCACCAGGGATAGACGTGATTGGAGTTGCTTCAGTTATGGTTGTTCTATCCTCAACCACAACTTGAGACGAACTGGAGGGTCCCTCATTATTTTGAGGCCCGCCCAATTGTCTTTCTGATTCACTTTCCAAAGGTGCATCAGTTTTAGCAAATTCCAGTTGCATTCGCTCTGGAATTTCGACCTCTCCAGCTTCAGATACCAGAGAGTCTAGATTCCTCAACAATCTGGCCTTGTATACGGTGAATCTGTATTTTTATACTCTTCATTGCCCAGAATTTGTTGAAAACAGAGAGAGAGAAATCTTGAAAAGGGGATACACACACCCCTGGAGCCCTTCAGCTTTTGTACTAGGCTTCTATACAAAATGTCTGCAAAATCTACTCTCAATCTGTTCCACAAGCAGTAAGCCATCTCTGCTTGTGAGGAGTTGATCTGGTCAAGTCCACCAGAACTCCCACCCATGCTTTCCACCAGGTGGATGAAGAAATACCTCCATGAAGGTGTAAGACCCTTCATGGTCATAGCACCCTTGGTTTTCAGCACCCCATTATCCAAACACTCCTTATGACCCATCTCAAGGAGTACTTGACAAAAATTGATATTAGGGGGCAAGACAACTGGAGATTCACCTTCTCTCCAGTAATTGAGGTGAGCATCCCTCAATACATCAGCGGTCAAGGTACACTGGATTGTTCCATCCTTTAATGTGAAACTGATGGAGGAACAATCGGAAGAAAGAACGGCAGTGTACCAAAACTCACACAAGTAGTTGTGAAACAACTTGCGTGGGTTTTGAGAGAATGAGGGTCCTATTGGAGAATCCTTCAAAAACTTTTGGATTCTACCAATAAGGGTATTGGACCCTTGAGAACCTTGCAAGCTTGCCATCGGATTATTAGGATTAAGTTTGATGACCGAAGCATTGCTAGGGGCACCAGGTGCTGCTTTGACATCTGGTGAGGGATTATATGGAACAGTCAAGAGATTTACATCTCTTGAACGAGATGATCTAGGAGCCATTGAAGAATGAAAATGAAATTTGGGATTTAGGGTTTTTGATTTATGAAGCAAAGAGAAAAATGAAGCAATTTTGATGATGATTGGAAGTAAATGAAAGAATGTAGAAGGAAGTAAATGTAAATGAAAGTAAATGAGGAGTAAAAAAAAAACAAAAAGAAAAAAAAAAAAAAAAAAAAAAAAAAAAAATTAAAAAAAAATAAAAAAAAAAAACAAAAAAACAAAAAAAAAAAAAAAAAAAAAAAAAAAAAAAAAAAAAAAAAAAAAAAAAAAAAAAAAAATAGAGTTTTAAGTTGATGCTTTAACGATTAGAAGTAGTGTTTTAGAGTTAGGGGGTAAAAAAAAAAAAAAAACAAAAAAACAAAAAAAAAAAAACAAAAACAAAATAAAAAAAAAAAGGTAAAAAAAAAAAAAAAAAAAAAAAGGAAGAAAATGAAAGAAGTAAATGAGTTCGAAGTAAATGAGGGTATTTATAAGGGGTTTTAAGATCCCAAAGAAACACCAAAATAATATTTTAATAAAGACAATCCTTTTTGTAGATATTTTTACAAAAGTTGGTTTGAATTTTGAAATAAAATAATGATTTGCCATGTAAACATTAAATGCTACCATGTCAGCATTAAATGCTACGACGGCTTATATTACCCACGCGCCCACTCACTTTTTATTTTCCCAATACAAACAGTTGTCAAGTACTAAAATGGTTGTAAACACGTCAGATCACGATATCAAGTGGTTTAAAACACTCGAGTATCATCACGTGTCACACATATTGACCAAGTATTTATAACGTTAACAAAACTAAGACAAAGACTGAACCTGGTAACTGGAGGATCAGTCCAGTACCAGTTTCCAACTGAAGAGTTCTCCAGTTGCATTTTCAAACAAAAAACGAATTTTAGTCAGAAAATATTTTGAGTCTTTCCCCCTAAAATGATGATCCAGAAATCAATTAGTGCCAAGATAGTATCACAAAGGCGTTCGATAGCCTGGCGAGCAAAGATTATCTGGACCTCCTCAACTGGAGAACTTCATCAGTGTCACTGACGCGTTCAATAACAAAGAAAGCTCCAGTTAAGGGTTTAACATTCCCAGTTCACTGATGAGATGTTTAAAAGTTTTCTCATCGAGAGGTTTTGTAAATACATCAGCTAACTGTTTGTCAGTGGGGATGAAATGAATTTCAATATCTCCTTTCATAACATGATCTCGAATGAAATGATACCTGATGTCAATATGCTTCGTTTTGGAGTGCATCACTGGGTTGTGAGATATAGCAATTGCACTGGTGTTGTCACAAAAGATTGGGGTCTTAGTAAACTTTTGACCATAATCTAGTAATTGGTTCTTGATCCAGAGAATCTGGGCACAACAACTGGCCGCAGAAATGTACTCTACCTCAGCAGTGGACATTGAGACTGAAGTCTGCTTCTTGCTGGTCCAACTCACCAGTTTTCCTCCAAGGAAATGACAACCACCAGTTGTTGATTTTCTATCTATCTTACAGCCTGCATGATCAGAATCTGAATAACCAATTAGATCTAATCCTGAGCCTTTGGGGTACCAAAGACCAATATTAGGACACCCTTTCAGGTATCTAAAGATACGCTTTACAGCGTGCAAATGTGATTCTTTAGGGTTAGCCTGAAACCTGGCACATAAACATGTTGCAAACATTATATCTGGTCGACTGGCAGTTAAGTACATCAGTGAACCAACCATACCTCTATAGTCAGTTTTGTTAACTGGTTTGCCAGTTGGGTCAGAGTCCAAATTCAATGGTGCTGCAATAGGTGTGTTTTTCGATGGGATTGAATCATATTTGGATTTTCTTAACAAATCTCTGACATATTTTCCTTGGTTTATGAAAATTCCATTTTCAGTTTGCTTAATCTGAAGACCTAAGAAAAAATGTTAATTCACCCATTAAACTCATCTCATACTCAGATGACATGATTTTAGAAAACTTTTTACACATTGCATCATCAATTGAACCAAAAATAATGTCATCAACATAAATTTGTACCAATAAGATATTACCTCTTTCTTTCAAGATAAACAAGGTATTATCTATTGCCCCTCTTTGAAAGCCATTTTTAAGAAGATGTTTAGTTAGAGTATCATACCAGGCTCTTGGGGCTTGTCTTAGACCATAAAAAGCTTTGTTCAGTCTATAAACCCAATGAGGATGCTTCTCATCGATGAAACCTGGAGTCTGCTTAACATAAACTTCTTCTTCCAATGTTCCATTCAGGAACGCACTTTTGACATCCATCTGGAAGACCTTGAACTGTAGATGGGCTGCATAAGCCAGAAATATTCTTATGGCTTCAAGTCTTGCAACTGGAGCAAAAGTTTCATCAAAGTCAAGCCCTCTGCTTGACAATAACCCTGGGCAACTAGTCTGGCCTTGGTTCTTACAACATGGCCATCTTCATCCATTTGTTTCGGTAGACCCATCTGGTACCAATAGGTTCTTTCTTTAACCCTTGTGGACAAGGAACAAGCTCCCAAACATTGTTCCTTTCAAACTGGAGGAGCTCTTCTTGCATAGCTTCCACCCCGCTTGGGTCTGCCATAGCCTCGTCAATCTTCTTTGGTTCAATTATAGATAAGAAGGTGACGTTTAAGCATTGCTCACTGGTGGCTTCTAGTTGTAACATCCGTGAATTTTGACTCGTTGACTTTACGTGTAATATGACTAACAATATAGATTAATGAAGTATTCGGGTCGTTTTGGTGATTAAATGACAATGTGGAAGTTATTTGGGTCGTTTCGTGAATTAAATGACATTGTGTGATTCGAGTCGATAACACGTTTTGATGGGGGTTTAAATGTGTAACGAATGTATTTTGGCGGGAGAAGAGAAGCGGGTCGGCCCGTGGGTAATCCATGACCCACCAGCCACCAATGACCCATCCTCCCCCTTATCCTTTCCCTCCCTCTCATTTCTCTTTTCTATCTTTCTTTCTTACTTTCTCTCAAGTAAAAGAAAAAGCAAGGAAACCATTTCATTTCTTCTTCTCATCTACATCAACTTGGTGATTTGGAACTGATATAACATTAGAAGCATAGTCATTTTACCTCATTATCGTTATTGAAGAATCAAAGGTGGAAGTTCTTGCATTTTACCCATTTGACCTAATTTCGGGTTGAAGCTCAAGAAGGAAGTTTGGTGAGTCTAATTCATCCCATTTACTTCTATTTATGTTAGTTTACTCATTTCTAGTCATCTTGAACATTTACAAGTCCTAAATCGGCTTAAATCTTGTTTTGGTCAAATTAGGGTTTAATTAGGGTTTGAAGGATTTGGGTGTGTTTATGATGTTTGGAATGAATTTTGTTATGGGTTATGTTTGTATATGTTCCTAAAGCTTGAAAATGAGTATTTACACTTCACAAGTCGTCTTCTAGATCAAAAATGACATTTGGGTTGGGTTTGGTTCGTGTTTGGGTTGCTGAATTCTGCAGAATGAGAACTGACTTTTGGCATGTAACGGCCGTTACATATGTAACGCCCGTTACCATATGTAACAGCCGTTACATGGCCGTTACAGGGCTGAGCACTGAAGGAGGTGTAACGGCCGTTACATTATGTAACGCCCGTTAGGGACTGATTTTGACGACATTTTGAAACGCTTATAACTTTTGATCCGTAAGTCCAAATAAGTCGTATGACCTATCGTTGGAATCGTGAGAGAGTCTACTTTCTCATGGTAAAGTCCTTTTGATCTGAATCCTTTCCCATTTCTAAAAAAGGTCGAGTCGAATGCGTCTTGTTCCTACTCGTTAAAGTTGTAAAGGTGTTTAGGGTTTGTGACTTGACTTAATTGTGCTAAACCAACTTGTTTATGATTGTAGAGTTGACTTTACGGTATTATGATGTATAATTATAGGTTGTGTACGTGTGGATCCTATTACTCGTTTGTAATCTTATACTAGCTTCTTTGCCGATCAAGGTGAGTTTCGTATCTCCCTACTCGCTTGAGATCCGGGCTGAAAAGTGTAAACCTGGCGTTACTTGCATTTTGATTGATTGATTGTTTTCTGTGTTGGATTGATGTGACGGTTCGTTTCGTTTGATTGACTTGGTTATGTTTTTAAGTATTACATTTATATTAGGATAGACGTACATACATGGAAGTCGGTTATGCCTTCATTGGGTTTTAGATGTGGTGGGAAGGCTGCGGGTGACCCTATATATAAGCATCTAGAAATTGATGAAAGTAAAACCCTCCGAAGTGGATGTACGCGTTGTTTAGAGGAATTGATGGATATTGGGAATGTGTTGGGATGTTCATATACGCTTTGTTATACTTGACTTGTGCGGTGCGCACTCAAACATACTTCGATTGTTGCATTGATGACGTTATTGATACGCATTTGATATACATCATGGTCTTACATACGTACGGCTCATGATCTGACGTTAATAATTCGCGTACTCATTTATTAGGCGATGTTGCTTTACCCCATATGATCTTGTAGGGATTTGATATTGTGATTAGGATAGTGTACATACAGGGAAGACGACGATACCTTTAGTGGATTATAGATGTGGTGGGAAGGCTGCGGGTGACCCTATATATAAGCATCTATGATTCCTTAAAAGTAAAGTCGTGTGAAATGTATGTGCAATGTAGTTATGATTGATTTTGGTAAAGGATTGCGATTTTATATATATATATTATTATTATTATATTATTGTGATTAGGATAGTTGTACATACATGGAAGACGATGATACCTTTATGAGTTGTAGATGTGGTGGGAAGGCTGCGGGTGACCCTATATATAAGCATCTATGATTCCTTAAAAGTAAAGTCGTATGAAATGTATGTGCAATGTAGTTATGATTGATTTTAGTAAAGGATTGCGATATATATATATTATTATTATTATTATTATTACTATTTAGGATGGACGTGCATACATGGAAGTCGGTTATGCCTTCAAAGAGTTCTAGATGTGGTGGGAAGGCTGCGGGTGACCCTATACATAAGCATCTAGAACTTGATGAAAGTAGAATCCTCCTAAGTGTAGGTGCGTGTAGTAAATTTTGCGTTAATTATTGATGGTTGACGATTGTTGAATTGTGGTTGGTGTTTACGCGGTTCACACGCACGCGTTCACACGCACGCTTACACGCACGCGTTTCACACGCACGCGGTTCACACGCACGTGGTTCACACGCACGCGGTTCACACGCACGCGGTTCACACGCAAGCATAGCCTATTTATATACGCGGTTCACACGCATGTATATTCTGTTTAAGCGGTCTACACGCAGGCACAGGACA
>CM067167.1:210640510-210662846 GCA_034093135.1 Erigeron breviscapus | reverse complement strand
AATTCAAAAATACAAAAAGAAATATTTATTGTTGGTGGCTTGCATATACTATGTATGCAACCCGTTCTTAAAAGATATATTTATTTTCAGCATTGTTATTATACATATAAATTGATATAAGATAACAAGGAATCGAACGCCTTTGTGTACTTCCAAGTGCTCTTATATGAATATGTATGTGTAATAGCAATCAAGTTTTCAAATAAAGTTTTCAAACTCTCAATTGTTGATATGAGAAAGAAGGATCGAACGCCTTTGTGTACTCCCTTGTTGTCTCATATGTACAATTGATTGGATTTTCATTTGCTTAAATGTTTTAATTCCAACTTGTTGTTGTAAGATGCGAAGGATTGAACGCCTTTGTGTACTCCCTAGCTGTCTTACTCTCAACATTATTGTTGTTGCAAAACTTTGTGTTTACCAAAACTTTTTGATCTCACAAAAACAATTTTGCTCCACCTTTCTATGGAAAACTTTTTGATCTATTCTTGCGTAGATTAAGGAGGAGTTTGTGATTTCAAAAACCTTCAACACTTCAAATGTGTTTCAAATCTTTCATTCACACATTTGATGTTTTTCCAATTTTTTTAATCAAATGGAGTTCGGTGATTAGTTTGCACATGAGTGATAGGTATTTCTCAAAATTTACTCCATGAATTTCATCATCGCCGATGAGTTCTAACCCCGGAGTATTCACTTCTTTAATTAGATAGTGAGGGTATTTTGAGTGATGTTGATTTCGTGCAACTAGAATGGAGGGAGTAAAGTCGAAAAGTGAGAGTAAAGTCGAAAAGTGAGAGGTTACGGTGAAATGATGTTGTGAGAAAGGACTAAAAGAAACAAAATGTCCTCCCCAAATTCTCAAAAAGCCGGGTAAAACACGTTTCTATCGGATGTCATTTGTTGATATCTCGATATTGAAAAAGTCTTCATGGACCCAGTGAAGCAATGCACATCTTCCTAACCACTCAAGTATTTCTTAACAAATGCTTGTTTCATTTCTCACGGAGTTTTCACATTTCTATTGACTCTTCTTTTGGAAGATGTTGATATTGAAAAAGGGCGACATTCTGCTCCTGTTCCCGACTTCATTTTGTTCACTGTGTCTAGAGCTATATTGCTTGGTCATTAATTTGATCATTATTTTTATATAGGACACATTCGAGTCATATCTTTGTGATATTATTGCTTATCTTTGTGATAAAGCCGGAACATTCGTAGTGATATCTTAATTGATATTCCACGATGATCGAATGGAAATCCTACCAATGCTAACATCTTTTCCAACGTTGAACGTAGGTCTCATAATTACATTTATGTGATTATTGAGTTAACGAGAAGTCTAAGTGACCTCGGTTTTCCCTAAAAGTCTTTAAGGATAAAATTGTGGTTATCAAATGCTTCGGTAGTGTTAACCATGATTTATATTCTTTGAAGCAATCTAGTGGTTGCAAAGCCGCAGACCGAACTATGTTAGAGACTTGTTTTGTGCATATCTCAATGATACATAGGAAATCCGAAAAATGTTCTACATTTCAATCGGTCATTTCATTAATCCTTTTGATTTTTGAACTTGCAAACGGATCATTCTTATCCGGTTTCATTTCTCTTCACACAAACACAGAAACCACCAACACCATGATATAATGTTTGTCCCAACAACTTCAATCCTACATTTTAGTCACCCATAGGATCTCTTGGGTTGGGCTACTGGTTTGGGTTGATGTTTTGATGGTTGACATTTCTCCATATCTTCTTATTCCTTGTGAATTTAATCAATCAAATGGCTTCATAATGACATTGATTCCCAATTTTGTCATTATGAGGGGGAGAAAATATTATGATTGATTCATAGTCTTTGTCAACTGAGCTTTTGCTTCGGAGATGAATTTGGTATTGTCTTCAAATGATAGGAATCAATAGTAGGCTTTGAAGAATACATTCTATTCTTGAATAAGGCATAGTTGATGATAGAAATGGAATAAGAGTCTATGTTGAGAAATTTTTGTGTTTGGTTGTTTCAAATGGGTTTAAGCTTATCAAAGTTTGTGTATAGAGGGAGAAAATTGTTCATGATGTGTCAATAGTTTCAGATTTTCACTAGACTATTAGTTGATTGAGATTTTGATTTAAAAAAAAAGGGGGAATCTGAATTGACTTTAGAGATGAGAATGAAACCGAAGATGAAAGGATATTCACTCAAGATGCTTCAAAAGTTCAAAGATGCTCCAAAATGTTTACACTCATGGATTGAGGGGGAGCATGATTACTTCGTAAGAATTTCATCTAAACTTCATTCAATTGCTTACTCTCCAAAGTGTTCAAGTTGATGTGACAAAGATCAAAGCTTCAAAAAGGTTGAAAGATTTGGTAGAAGATTCAAGTCAAAGAAGTAAAGCCTCAAAAGAGTCTTCATCAAAAGATCTTCAAGTCATACAACAACATTTTATCAAGAAACTCCAATGCATACATCAAGGGGGAGAGTTCATATTCATGAAACTTCATTTCAAGAAGATGAGATTCATTCAAGAATTAGAACCGAAGAATCAAAAAGTTGAATCTCACTCAAGAATCGAAGATTGATACATTCGAAACCAAGATTCATACCTTCCGCATCTCTAAAAGACAACTCTGATTCATGATTCAACAAACTCTCGAAGATTTAAAGTCACACACATGTGTTCGACTTCATGATACTCTTTATTCAAGACTCAGACACATTCATTATTCTCTGTTCTAAAAGAACATTGAGAATCCTCACATGATTTAACTTCAAGAAGTTCAAGACCAAGACCAAGACTGAATCAAGTTTTCCAAAGACAAAAGAGAAAGCTTTGAAGACTTGTTTCAACACCCCAATTGTCTTCACCACCGGGCTCATCAAATTCATTCCTACAAGACAATATAACACGTACTTCATTCATTACAATATATCACTAAGGGGGAGAATGTTAGAAATCCAAAAATAGTGATAAATTGTTATCTAGAATAGAGGAATTTCTTGTTGTTAAATCATAGATCAATGATCACTAAGGTTGAGAGGCTAATAGTGAAAATTAGCATAGTTGATTAGTTAGACTATAAAAAGCCATCTCATACCTTAGAGATCATAACCTTGTCATAACTAACACATACATTACACCTTTAAATTCCAGATTTACACACAGTTACTTAATTCTCTCTCAAAACACACACTAAATACACCAAGAACACACACACTAAACCGCCATTATTGGATTGAATTTAGTAGCTAAAATCGTGTTGTAACAAGAGGTGAAGTATTGATCAGCAGAGGTGACAGTTTTCCAGTATCTAGAACAATCAAGTTGCTGACTTGATTGTTGTTCCCATACTCGACCAGAATGCTACCATGATCATTGGTAATGATCTCTTGAGACCGAGGAAAGGAGATTCGCTGAGCAGCAATGTAATCAGCAATGTTTTCCTCAGAGAGAATAGTTGTATCTCCTACACTATTTTCAAGTTCAGCGGAAGAAGAACTTTCGCTGACCATAGTGGAGGTGGAAGCAACCATTGAAGGAGGATTAGGTTGAATGACAACCTCATGAGCATCCCTGGAGTTGTCACAATCAGAAGTAACATGACCTCTGCTGCCACATATGTAGCATTTTTTAACAGAGGTGCTGCCTTTTTGATTTTGAAGGAAGAATTCCTTCAGTTGAGAGGAAAGATCATTAACTTGCTGAGCTAGCTCGTTAATTTTAGGGTCAAAGGAGGAAGATGCCTTTTTCTTTTGCTTTGACTTTTTCTTATGCTTAAGTGTAAGCTGAGGCATCTTGGGAGCAGGACCCAAAATGGATTTTCCTTTTGGATCCTCAGACTGAGAAGTAGAGGGATTTTGTGATCCCTTTACTACACTCCAAGCTTGTTTAACAGCAGGGTGAGAAGAAGAAGAAGGACCCTGCTGAAGAGACTGATGCACTCTTTTAGGAGTGATCGGTCTGGGTTGCTGAATAGGTGTAACTGACCTCATTTGCCTATGAGGTAGGTACTGCCTATTTGGGGTAGTGGATCTCACTTGCTGATGAGGCAAGTGTCCTCTTTGAGGAGTGATAGGTCTTACTTGCTGATGGGGCAAGTATCCTTTCTGAGGAGTGATAGACCTATTTTGGGTATTAGGCATTCTTTCCTTTTGAGGAGTTTTATGCCTCAGAATGGAAGAAGTAGGCATCAATTGGGGTGCCTGCTGGTGGACCTGTCTATCAGCAGGTCGGACCTGAGAAGGTCCTACTTGCTGATATCTGGCGTCACCGAACCTGACACGTCTTTTCATAAGACGATCATGCTGAGCAGATTTACTGTCAGCATGTGCAGGTGCTTTAAGAGAGTTAGAGGAAGAAGGGGTTTGAGAAGCAACTTGTTGTGGTTGCTGACTGACTGAGCTAGCACGCTGAGGCGTGCTGTAGTCATAAGGTACAGCAACTGTGCTTCTCTTAAAAGGTTCAGCAGCTTGTAGAGTAAGTTGCTGAGGAGCGACTGGTTTAAAACCATCGCTGCCAATATCTCAAGGATTCCCCAGAAGAGTATTGAACTCTTCCTTCATTAGGCATCATGCCAATGATGGGAAGATGAGGATAAGGATTGCTAGTACTAGCTGAGGTGCTCGCACCATTTTCCTCGGCAGGGGTAGATGGGTCGCTGGTGGTGGTAGAAGTAGAACCAGCTTCCATCTCATTATGGTAATCGTTACGACCCCTAACGAAATACCATTTTCTCATTTCTTCAGGAGAAATGACAGCAGAGGGAGGAATGGAGATTTCAGGTTTCACGTCGTCATTGAACAAGTCAGAAGAGTGGCAGCGACTTCAAAGTTACCGCCAATGACTGCCTGAACTTGGGCAGGGACTTGTTCATTTAGACACTGATGATGAAACCTGGAAGCTTTTGACCAGGAGGTCACAATCTTTTTATGTGAGTCCCTTAAGTTCGATGGTTAAACCAGGAAAGTGCAAAATACAACAAGTCTAATAAGCACTAGAATGGACTAGTATACTTTAATATAAATGCAAGTATATAAATAAAGTAATACAAGACTTAAAGCAATAAACAAATAAAGTGGAACATTATGTATTTTTCATGGGTATTTTATTTATGATGTTAAATAAAACACAAGGTTGTTGCGGAATCAAGATAATACAATTAAGTATGTATCATAACAACCTATGAGTTACAAATGATCTATATTTGTCAAATAACTCTTTAGGATCGAGATACTTAAAGTTGTGAAGTATCCCAGTTTAAGATCGAGAGTATTTGGACAAATTCACTTCAATGCAAAATGAATGCTTAAAAGTATTTATGTCAAGAAAATGACTTTGTATTTATAGGCAACAAAATTCACCAGTGAATTTTGTGCCGTACAAATATGGTTGCATACATTTAATGATCCGACAAGAACATTAAATGTATTGGATAAGGAATAAGGATAAAGTCACATCAAGTGCAAGTGTATCCTTTTATCCAACCACCTTTTCACACGTATACTTTGGTAAAGAACAAGTGGATTGTTCTTTGGAAAGTGTGTTAAAGGAAAAAGTCAATCCTTGATATCAGTGTTCAGACTTGTAGGATCTAGAACACTGACAATCCTCCAGTGTACAGATCTGGTAAGACTTTCCAGTGGACTCCGCCATTTGTTAAGTCTTCTTTCTTCAGACTTCAGTCTTTGAATTCAGTCAGAATGTCTTCAGTAGAGTTGATCTGGACTGGGGTGAAGTTCAGTGAGCTAATCTGGAGAATACTCCAGATTTCCTATACAAGTATTTGCTCACTGGTCTTCCATTATTTCTGGACAAATCTTCAGAGGGACTCCAGATTCCAAGTCTGGAGTAGGTCCAGTAGAACACGTTTCTGGACAGATCTTTAGTGAGGCTCCAGTAGTCGCGTCTGGAGCGAGTCCAGTAAAACATGTTGTGAGTCCCTTAAGTTCGAGATGGTTAACCTTTAGAAAGTGTAATATACAACAAGTCTAATAAGCACTAGAATGGACTAGTATTACTTTAATATAAATGCAAGTATATAAAGTAAAGTAATACAAGACTTAAAGCAATAAACAAATAAAGTGGAACATTATGTATTGTTTCATGGGTATTTTATTTATGATGTTAAATAAAATACAAGGTTGTTGCGGAATCAAGATAATACAATTAAGTATGTATCCTAACAACCTATGAGTTACAAATGATCTATATTTGTCAAATAACTCTTAGGATCGAGATACTTAAAGTTGTGAAGTATCCCTGTTTAAGATCGAGAGTATTTGGACAAATTCACTTCAATGCAAAATGAATGCTTAAAAGTATTTTTCTCAAGGAAATGACTTTGTATTTATAGGCAACAAAATTCACCAGTGAATTTTGTGCCGTACAAATATGGTTGCATATATTTAATGATCCGACAAGAACATTAAATGTATTGGATAAGGAATAAGGATAAAGTCACATCAAGTGCAAGTGTATCCTTTTATCCAACCACCTTAACACACGTATACTTTGGTAAAGAACAAGTGGATTGTTCTTTGGAAAGTGTGTTAAAGGCAAAAGTCAATCCTTGATATCAGTGTTCAGACTTGTAGGATCTAGAACACTGACAATCCTCCAGTGTACAGATCTGGTAAGACTTTCCAGTGGACTCCGCCATTTGTTAAGTCTTCTTTCTTCATACTTCAGTCTTTGACTTCAGTCAGAATGTCTTCAGTAGAGTAGATAATCTGGAGAATACTCCAGATTTCCTATACAAGTATTTGCTCACTGGTCTTCCATTATTTCTGGACAAATCTTCAGAGGGACTCCAGATTCGAAGTCTGGAGTAGGTCCAGTAGAACACGCTTCTGGACAGTTTCTTCAGTGAGGCTCCAGTAGTCGAGTCTGGAGCGAGTCCAATAAAACACGTTTTCTAACAAACCTTCAGTAAGGTTCCAGTAGTCCAGTCTGGAGCGAGTCCAGTAAGTCTGGACTAAATCTGGACCTAACACATGTTTCTCAACAAACCTTAAGTATGGTTCCAGTAGTCCAGTCTGGAGCCAGTCCAGTAAGTCTGGACTAAATCTGGACCTAACAAATTCCCCCTATTTGTTTAGAAATAATGCAAGTGTTTTCAAGCTTGAATCTATACATTTTGTAAGCTTGAAAAAACACAAGTTTCGATTTGTCTAAAAAATCTAAGTTACTGGAAAACACTTTATAGATCATGAGTGTTTTCAGTTTCATCAATTAAGTTCTAACTTAGACTAAATCTGATCATTTACTTATAAAAATAAAAAATTGCAACTATTATTACATTCATCAACTGATAAATAGTATACAATTTTCATAAGACAATAATTTACAATAAGTAAACAATAAGAGTCAGGCCCTTCTTTTCGATGTCCTTTCTGGAGCATCTTCAGTAGCCTTTCTCTTTGGTGATGGAGAAGATGGTAATGAATCTGGTGATCTTATGCCCAATGCAACTTCCATTTGTTGCTTTCTTCTCCATACCTTCTCAATCCTTTTCAGAAATGCCTTAACATCAGTCGACACATCTGTCTTCCCCCTGAATGTTAGAGCAATTTCCCTAAGTTCACTCCATCCAAAAGCTTGGACTGAAGTACTTCTCCTCTCATCAGTGAAGTTACCCTCCTTGGTCAACTTTACCTCAAACTTAGACATGCCTTCATGATCTTCAGCCAACTTGATTTCAGCACCAGTGATCCTTCTTGCATCAGCCCTGAAGTTCAACATTTCATTGTATTTTTCTTTCAGCTTGGCTTGCTGGATCAATGCTTCAGTATCCTTGGACACTCTCCTTTGCTCTACAGCAGTTTGGAGTTCTTAACGATTTATTCTTCGAGAAGTGTCCAGGGGAATGAAAGTACTTACATCAGCATCTCTGATTGCTTTGATCTGTCTGGCAGTCAACTTTGGTAAACCAGTAAGTCTCTTTCTGTACTCTATCTCCAGAGCACCAGCATTCTTTCTTATTTTCTTCTGGAGACTTACCAGTTCAGCTTTTCTCTGTCTGATGAGTTCTGGTACACTCACGCCATAAATAATTTAGTCATAGACTTGCTCTTCTTCAACGTAGAATGAGCGTACATGAACATCATCTAATGCATTTAGGCATTGATGAACTCTGGGGTCATCCTTCATCCTTTTAAAAACTTCAATATTAATGCCTAACCTTCCAGCATTGTAGGAGTCCAGAGTATCCATTGTTGCCATCTCCCTTTGATGGGCCAGCAGTTCATCCTTTTGATTTCTTTTGAAAATCTCAATCATTATGCATTCTTGCTCTAACTTCCTGGAAGTTTCATCATCAGCATCTTCAGTCTGCTCTTCTTCTTCACCAGACACAACTTTTTCCTTTCCTTTAACAGCCTTTAGTGTAGTAGGAATATCTGGGAAGGTTTCAAACTGGGGCTCACTGGCTTCAGTACCAGCAGCCTCTTCAGTAAGCCTGGCTTCAGTGCCATATGCTCTTTGTGTTTCAGTAAGCCCGGCTTCAGTGCCATATGCTTGTTGTGTTTGGTCACCAGACGACCTTTCCCCCTTGGAATGATCACCAGTTCTTGACTTGAGATCATTCCATATCTGTTCAAGCATAAGTCTGTCCAGTGGACCAAAAGTTGTACCTTCTACTGGAGTTGTTTCAGACACAACTTTCTTGAGTGCCTGCACTTCCTTCTGAACATTTGCAACAGCTTCAGGCAAGTGCTTTGGCAACTTCTCATCCAGTAGCCTGTCTACTTGGGGTAACACCCCATCATAAATGCTACGAAGAACAGTCCCAGAAACTTCTTCACATAATTCTTTCAACATATTGTTTCTGAACTTCCTTGTACATGCATCACTTATAGAACTAACAACTTTACCCTGTTCCAGTGTGGGTCTACTCTCCAGAGAACTGACCCTGAAGACCAAATTCTGAACATCTTCTTTCAGACCTGCCAGTTCGCCAGTGACTGCAGTCTGAACAGAAGTAACCAACCTATTCTCTAATCCCTGGACTGCCACCTTGATCTTTCCAGTGTTGGTGTTTGTGGCCAGTACCAGTTCATCAAGCTTCTCATAAACCAGCTTCTCATTCCCAGCGAAGACATTCATCTCTGAAGCAAGGTTATTTGAAAGTAAAGATTTGAAGTCTAAAATAACCTGAGATGAAGTCTGGAGTGATCTCTCCAGGTCCGCCACCTTACTTAAAAGGCCTTGGACCTCGGTTGAAGAAGAAGTGGAGAGACCAGTGGGAGGTTCAAGATTGGAGGGTAATCTGGTCATTAGAGGAACTTGTGCCCAGTCCTCTTCAGTTGCAGCTTCAGACGTTGCAACTGGTGACTCCGGTGCACGAGGAGGAGGTTGAGATTCTGAAGGTTGATTGGTTGCTGGAGTGAAGTATTGGGTGTTTTCTGGAATTGAAGGTGGTGGTGGTGGCATGTTTGGTTCTGGTGGTGGCATTTCTGGTGTAGGTGTTGGCATTTCTGGTGAAGGTGTTGGCATTTCTGGTAGATGTTCTTCTTCTTGTACATCTTCACCCAGAAAGTTCAAGTTCACATCAAAGCCTTCAGACATTGGAGATTCAACAACATCCCATTGTTGAGCAATCCCAACTGTCTGTTCACCAGACTGTTCACCAGTCTCTATATCTACCTGTTCACCAACCTCAACATTCAAGTCCAGTGGAGCCTCTTGCTCACCAGAAGCATGTTCATCAGTTTGAACATCTTCAACAACTTCTTCAACAACCTGGGCAACATGTTCAGCTTGTTCATCAGTTTCTTGCCCAGCAACCTCTTCAGATTCAAAGATTGGTGATCCATCCAGATTCATAACATCACCTGGATGTCTTTCTGGATTCACCTGGATTCCAGCTCTCATCAGACGCCTATTAGTTCTAGGTCATCTGGAAGGTTCAACAACTTCTTGACCTTGACCTTCTGGAGCAACTTGTCTTATGGGCTGTACAGCCTCTATTATCTGTACATCATCACCAGATGGTCCTTCAACATCTTGAACACTATCTGGACCCATTTCAACTGCTTCCCTTTGGAAGGAAAGCATGGACTGAGGAATATCTACCTCATCCACTGGAGACCTAAGGTTGACTAGGTCTCTCATATACTCACTCACAGAAAAGTGAGTAGTATCCATATCATACTGGTCGCTAAGTGCATTCTTAAACATTAGTGAAAGGAATCGAATATAAGGCACAAATGGTTTTCTTCCTTTCACTCTTAGGCGCTCAACCAGGTCATCAAAAAGAATTTGGGCAAAGTCCACCCTAAGCCCAAACCACAAGCAATAGGCAATCTGGAGGTGGGTTTGATTGATCTGGTTTAACCCTCCAGAGCTGCCTCCTAGACACTCAAAAATATGAGTGAAGAAATATCTCCATGAGTCTGACAGCTTGCTCATGTAGATAGTCCCTTTTCTGGATAGCTGGCCATGCTCATCCAATATATCTGTATGCCCCATTAGCCTGCATACTTCCCTTGTATTTATACCAGCAAGTTCGATCATTCATTCTGTTCATGATAGCTCCTGCCCGTACCCTCTCTCCTATATCTTTCGTTACTTCCACTCATCCAGTTATATCTGTATGCCCCATTCCTGCATACTTCCCTTGTATTTATACCAGTGGGAAGTTCGATAGGCAACTCATTCTGTTCAAGATAGTTCAACTGGAGAACAGACCTGAGAAGACTAGCCGTGAAACCAAGGGATCTGGTACCTCCCTTGAGAGTATAGTTGATCGATGAAGTTTCATCGTCATAGGTTGCAGTGTACCAGAATTCACACAAATATTCATGGTACATCCTTCCTAGATTCAATGTTAATGCACCATATAATGGGCAAGAGAGAAAGAAAGAGTTTAATCTTCCAATGATCGATTGGGCATCATGAACACTGGACAGAGAGAGTCTTGCCATCCAGTTATTCATATTGATTCTTATGGCACTTGCCTCAAGATTGATGTGAGGTGCCCTAGCAACATTATCCGAAGGAGCAAATTCGTTGGCAAGCAAATTTCTAAGAGATCTTGACTGTCTAGGTGCCATTTATGAGAATAGATGAAAATGAAATTGAATATTTAAGGATTTATAATGAAGAAGTTAATGAATTTGCAGTTAATATGAGAGATTTAATGATTGGAAAAGAATGAAGAATTGAATGAAGGAATTTAAAGATTTGGGAGTAAATGTTCGAAGTAAATGTAAAGTGAAAGTGAAAGTGGGTATATATAGGAGAGATAATGTGGAACTCAAACAGATTAATTTGAAATTATCAAATAAAGTTTTTGATCGGGTTCTGAGATCCGCATTAATTACATCACATCATACATAAATGCATGACGGTTTACAGCCCACAAACAGTAACAACTTGTACTTTTTTGTTTTCCCAAAGTAAAAAGACCATCATTTCGTTTGAAAAATTACATGCCACGTAGGATTTATAAGATAAATATCTTTGAAAAAGTTTGCTTACGTGGCACATACAAAGACCAAGTATTTAGAAAATATTATGACATATTTCAGTGCATCTAGAGGTTGACTGGACACTCCAGTATCACTGGTGGATTAGTCCAGTGAACATGTACTGATGGTACACTAGAGGGACACTCCAGTAAAGTACCAGTGAATACCATTTTTGAAAGACTGGTAACCTCAAACGTGCACGTCAACTAATATAGACAAATGAGAGGGACACATTTACAAGTAGACATAAGTCAACTCAAACACGCACTTCAACCTATCCAATTACCAGTGAGAGGGACATATTTACAAAGCACCAGTAATATTTTCTGAAGAATTTGTCCAGTGAGAAAATAAATTCCCCTTGAACTTAAAACACTTTTAATAGAAAAATATTTTTCAAGTCTTCCCTGGAATGTTGTTCCAGAAATCTAATAATGCAAAGATAGTACACAAAGGCGTTCAATATCTGAGCAGTCACCAGATTTAAGGATTTAACATTCCCAACTCACCAACAAGATATTCAAAAGTTTTGACATCCAGAGGTTTGGTAAAAATGTCAGCGAGTTGTTTGTCAGTGGGAATAAAATGGAGTTCAATGTTGTTTTTCATAATATGATCACGAATGAAGTGATACCTTAGATCGATGTGCTTCGTTCTGGAGTGCATGACTGGATTGTTCGAGATAGCAATGGCACTGGTATTATCACAAAAGATTGGAGTCTTTGAATATTTAATACCATAATCAAGCAATTGGTTCTTCATCCAGAGTATCTGAGCACAACAACTGGCTGCAGACACGTATTCAGCTTCAGCAGTGGATAATGAAACTGAAGTTTGCTTCTTACTGGTCCAGCTGACCAATTTGCCACCTAGGAAATGACATCCACCAGTTGTGGATTTCCTATCTATCTTACAACCTGCATGATCTGAATCTGAATAACCCATTAGATCCATGCCTGAGCCTTTGGGGTACCAAAGACCTAGACTGGGGACGCCTTTAAGGTACTTCAGTATGCGCTTTACAACAAGCATATGAGATTCCTTTGGATTAGACTGATATCTGGCACATAAACATGTTGAAAACATAATATCTGGTGTACTGGCAGTTAAATACATCAGTGAACCAACCATGCCTCTATAGACAATGGTGTTCACTGGTTTACCATCTGGATCAGAGTCCAGTATCAGTGGTGCAGAAATTGGAGTTGGTTTAGATGGTGAAGAGTTCATATCATATTTCTTTAAAAGATCTCTAACATATTTCTCCTGATTAATAAAAATGCCATCTTTGTTTTGTTTAATCTGGAGTCCAAGAAAATATGTTAATTCACCCATCAAACTCATTTCATATTCAGTGGACATGATTTTTGAAAATTTCTTGCACATGTTTTCATCAGTAGACCCAAAAATAATATCATCAACATAAATTTGTACCATTAACAGATTACCTTTCTCATGAAGAATGAATAAGGTATTGTCAATTGTACCTCGTTTAAAACCATTTTTCAACAAATGTTTAGTCAGAGTATCATACAGGCACGTGGGGCTTGTCTGAGGCCATATAGCGCTTTGTCCAGACGATATACCCAATGTGGATGCTTTTCATCAACGAAACCTGGAGGTTGTCTGACATAAACTTCTTCTTCAAGCATTCCATTCAAGAAAGCACTCTTTACATCCATCTGGTAAACCTTGAACTGATGATAAGCAGCGAATGCTAAGAAAATTCTGATCGCTTCAAGTCTAGCCACTGGAGCAAATGATTCATCAAAGTCGACATCTGACTGGCAGTAGCCTTGTGCTACCAGTCTGGCCTTATTTCTGATTACGTGGCCATCTTCATCTACTTTGTTTCTGAAGACCCATCTTGTTCCAATTGGTTCTTTCTTTCCAACTGGGAAAGGAACCAGATACTAGACCTTGTTCCTTTCAAACTGGTGAAGCTCTTCTTGCATAGCAGTCACCCAGCTTGGATCTTCCATAGCCTCGTCAATCTTCTTTGGTTCTATCAAAGATAGAAAACTGACGTATAAGCATTGATTACTGGAGGCTCTTCTGGTCTGAACTCCTGTACTGGAGTCACCTATGATCTGATCAATAGGATGAGCTTTTGTCCATCTGGAGTACTGACCAGGATTGTTACTGACAACAATATCAGTGCAAGAATTCAGTTGAGTCTCCTCTGGAGTTGCTTCTGGAGGAGGATCTTGCCAGATTACTTCAGTATCTTCATCTGAGTCATTTAAATCACGATTTGCATCATGAAATTCTTCATTTGAAGGCATTTCTTGAAGTACTGGTCCAGTTTGGAATTCTTCATAAGAAGACATTTCTGGTCTATTCTCAACTGATACTGATACTGGGGGAGTAGTACGCACATCTGAACCAATATTAATTTCAGAGGGTAGTTTGAAAATAATAGAAGGATAGAATGGAGTACTATTGGAGAGTTTCTTTTTCTGAACAGGTTCCAGATCAGGATGACTGGAAACTGTGTCTGGTGAATCTTCAAATTTGTCGTTTATAGGATCAGATTCACAAAAGACAATTGGAGTTACTGGGGGAGTGTCAAGGGCTGGCTTTTTGTTGATTGCAACATTTGATTCATCAAATGTGACATGAATTGACTCATGGACCTTCTCCAGTCTCTTCTTGTAGACTCTGAAGGCCTTGCGAATGGCTGAATAGCCTAAGAAATACCCTTCATCAGCTTTGGCATCAAATTTGCCTAGCTGACTGGAGTCGTTCAGGATGTAAACTGGACATCCAAAAACGTGAAAATAACCAATGTTTGGTTTTCTATTTCTTAAGACTTCATAGGCTATCTTTTTGTGTCTTTTGATGTACACTGATCGATTCTGGGTGTGGCAAGCAGTTGCAATTGCTTCCGCCCAGAAACTGGTAGATAGTCCAGATTCAGCAAGCATACTCCTGGCAGCTTCTATCAGCGTTCGATTCTTCCTTTCCACCACTCCATTTTGTTCTGGAGAGCGAGCTGATGAGAAATTCTGGGAGATGCCAGTGTCAGTACAGAATGACTCCAGAGTTGCATTCTGGAATTCTGTTCCATTGTCACTTCTTAACTGACACACTTTTCGACTGTACTTGAGCTCAATTTGCTTGATAAGACTGATGATTTCTGCAGCAGCTTCACCTTTAGACCTCAGAAAGATCACCCAACAATATCTGGAGAATTCATCTACAATCACCAGGGTGTATCTTTTACCAGCACGAGTCTGAACGTTCACTGGACCAAAGAGGTCCATATGAAGCATATGAAGAGGTTCAGATATGTTGAAATTCTGTCTGGTCTTGAAACTGGTACGTTTTTGCTTACCCATCTCACATCCTGGACATAGCCTTTCCTTTTTGAAGGAAACTGAAGGTATCCCATCTGCAAGTTGTTTTCTGGACAACTTATTGATATTTTTGAAATTTAAATGGGATAACCTTTTGTGCCATAACCAGTTTGTGTCTTCATCAGCTTGAGTATAGAAACACTGCTCTGAAGGAGAGCTTTCCATATCCATCACGTACACATTCCCTTTTCTGGGAGCAATCAACACTACCTTCCAGTCCTTGTTGAATACGATGCCCTGAGCAACATTGAATAAGACTTGATAGCCATCGTCACACAGTTGACTTACACTGATCAAGTTATATTTCAAACCATTCACAAATGCAACACGTCTGAACTTGACTTGTCCATTGTTCAGAACACCATATCCCTCAGTCTTTCCACAACCATCATTTCCAAAAGTAATGGAGGGTCCATCAGAAATGGTGAACTCTTCCAGTAGGGTCTTACATCCGGTCATCGTCCTGCCAGCTGCACTGTCAAGATACCAGATATATTTCTTTCGATCGCCTTACACATACACCAGATATTATCAGTTAGATTTGGGAACCCATCGACTGATGGGTTCACTGGACCCTCCCTTATAGGTCCCTGGGGCAATCTGGTTCAGTTCACTTTCTTCAACAGTGGTCTTAGTTGAAAAGACCACTAGGGTTGATGGTTTTGAAACCTTTTTCATTTTCTCAACTGGAGAAATAAATTTGTCTTTCTTAGTAAAAGGTTTTGTATTTTGTCTAGGGCCAGATGAAGTACCCTCAATAAAGTTTAATCTTGCATTAAAACTTTGTGATTGACGAGTCAGAATTTGAATCTGGCTCTCTAACCTGGACAAAATATTTTCTTCAGATGATACCTTAGCCTTTCCAGTCCTAGGCTTTGGTAAGGGATTGGTCTGAGGCAAAGGTCTATTCCGATAGACCTCTTTAACTGGAGCAGTCATCTGGAGCTCTCCAGTCTTAACCTCTGGAGATTGAACTGGGTAAAAATTGGTCTTGGGAGTTACAGACTCATCATAAATAGTGGTGGGCCTGAACTCCTCTGGTAATCGATCGATTACTGGTATTAATGATGCTATATGAGTATTTCCATCTAAATATGCACGTTTTTGAGCAGGAAATGTTTTAATACAGCATCATATGGCTTTTTGGTTTCTAGCCATGATTTTATTACCAGTTTTTCTTTCTCTAAAATGATCTCAAGATCTTGTTTTTCTTGAATCAATTGTTCAGTTACCAGAACCTGGGCTTGAAATGCCAGTTCAATGTCTTGAAGTTCCTTTAATTTTCATTTTAAAGCATTTATTTCAGAAGAATCTGTTTCTAGACCATTTACACTATCAGATCTAACAGTTTCTACAAAAATCAAATCAGAATTAAGAGCTTCAGCTTATGTCCAATTTTAGTTCTTGGTCAGTTGCATTATCATAATCACTAACCTTTTTAATAACAATGTCCACCCATCGTCCAGATGTGACATCTTCTTTCACCAGGTGCTCATCAACTTCCAGAGCCATGTAACAACAATCTCTTTCCTCTTCTTCATCAGCAGATGATTCATCAGAAGGAACCCACTTCTCTTCAGTTGTTGCAATCATGCACTTATTATTAGTTTCATTTTGTTGTGCCATGAGAGCAATTTGGGCCTTAAGCTTTTTATATTTCATTTTATAACTATCATCAGGCTTATTATTTGAAGAGAATGGACCAGGCTTGGATACAAACTGGTTGGACCTGCACTCTTTCATGAAATGACCCTTTTTGCCACACTTAAATCATGTCAAATTGGTCTTGTCAGTGGAAGAACTGGATGCAAATTGTCCAGATGGCCTATTTGCTCTTGCTTTGAAATGGTTAAACGTTTTAGCAATCATTGCAATAAGGTCATCATCTTCAATTTCATCACAACAGTCTGGAGAGACTTGACTAGATTCTCCAGAATCCATGAGTTCATACACCATCTTCTTCATAGAAAATACATTCTCAGAAGATATCAGTGCTGTACTATGTGGTTCACTATGACTAACCACATTAGAACTACTGGAGGCATGGTTAAAAGCATCTTGTTCTGCCACCACTCTCTGGGCTTGATTTTCTTCAGTGTACCTGAAAGCTCCATATAAAGTTGAGAGAGTGTGTGTGTGCAGAGTTTTACCTTGTCGTAAGACTAGGATCATGTGAGACCATTTGGTGGGTAGAATGTCACAAAATTTCTCCAGAAGTATATCCTTGTCCTTCTCAACCCCAAGACCTCTCAGTTGGTTTATGATACTCATAAATCTGGTGTAAGTACCAGTGAGAGACTCGTTAGGTTGAGCAAAAAAAATGACTCATACCTCTTGTTTAAGGAGACCTTTCTGGTGACAATGGAGTCATCTCCTCCTTCATGTTGGTTTAAAAGTTCATCCCACATGGTTTTAGCACTAGGAAAAAGAACTAGTGTGGGAATTAGGGTTTCTGGAATGGCCCCGAGGATCATGTTTTTGAGAAGGGTGTCTAGATTCACCAATCTATTCTCCTCTTCTGACCAATGTTCCTCCCTCTTTTCCCTTCCTCTTCTAGATCCAGAAGGATCAAGAAGGGGATTGAGAGGTGATGTAGGTACATAAGGACCTTCGTTTAAAATTTCATCATGTTCCTCTCAATACCAGTGATATGCAAAACCATCCTAGCCTTCCACGTACCAAATTCATCACTGTTCCCACTGAATTTAGGAACAGGATTATTTGAGTAGTGCACATGCACGTGTGGAGAAGCAGGAGTAGGAGGAGGAGGTGGATTAGTGTTATTAACAATTGGTGGTTTATTTTGATCATTAATATTTGCATTAGGATCGGGACCAAGACTAAAACCTTGTGTATTTTCTTGGTTAGCCATCAAGAAACAGATCTAGGCAATGTTTAGCCTTCTGCTCTGATACCAAATGTGAGTCCCTTAAGTTCGAGATGGTTAACCTTTAGAAAGTGTAATATACAACAAGTCTAATAAGCACTAGAATGGACTAGTATTACTTTAATATAAATGCAAGTATATAAAGTAAAGTAATACAAGACTTAAAGCAATAAACAAATAAAGTGGAACATTATGTATTGTTCATGGGTATTTTATTTATGATGTTAAATAAAATACAAGGTTGTTGCGGAATCAAGATAATACAATTAAGTATGCATCCTAACAACCTATGAGTTACAAATGATCTATATTTGTCAAATAACTCTTTAGGATCAAGATACTTAAAGTTGTGAAGTATCCCTGTTTAAGATCGAGAGTATTTGGACAAATTCACTTCAATGCAAAATGAATGCTTAAAAGTATTTTTCTCAAGGAAATGACTTTGTATTTATAGGCAACAAAATTCACCAGTGAATTTTGTGCCGTACAAATATGGTTGCATACATTTAATGATCCGACAAGAACATTAAATGTATTGGATAAGGAATAAGATAAAGTCACATCAAGTGCAAGTGTATCCTTTTATCCAACCACCTTAACACACGTATACTTTGGTAAAGAACAACTGGATTGTTCTTTGGAAAGTGTGTTAAAGGCAAAAGTCAATCCTCGATATCAGTGTTCAGACTTGTAGGATCTAGAACACTGACAATCCTCCAGTGTACAGATCTGGTAAGACTTTCCAGTAGACTCCGCCATTTGTTAAGTCTTCTTTCTTCAGACTTCAGTCTTTGACTTTAGTCAGAATGTCTTCAGTAGAGTAGATCTGGACTGGGGTGAAGTCTTCAGTGAGCTCATCTAGAGAATACTCCAGATTTCCTATACAAGTATATGCTCACTAGTCTTCCATTATTTCTGGACAAATCTTCAGAGGGACTCTAGATTCCAAGTCTGGAGTAGGTCCAGTAGAACACGCTTCTGGACAGTTTCTTCAGTGAGGCTCCAGTAGTCGAGTCTGGAGCGAGTCCAATAAAACACGTTTTCTAACAAACCTTCAGTAAGGTTCCAGTAGTCCAGTCTGGAGCGAGTCCAGTAAGTCTGGACTAAATCTGGACCTAACACATGTTTCTCAACAAACCTTAAGTATGGTTCCAGTAGTCCAGTCTGGAGCGAGTCCAGTAAGTCTGGACTAAATCTGGACCTAACAAATTCCCCCTATTTGTTTAGAAATAATGCAAGTGTTTTCAAGCTTGAATCTATACATTTTGTAAGCTTGAAAAACACAAGTTTCTATTTGTCTAAAAAATCTAAGTTACTGGAAAACACTTTATAGATCATGAGTGTTTTCAGTTTCATCAATTAAGTTTAAACTTAGACTAAATCTGATCATTTACTTATAAAAATAAAAAATTGCAACTATTATTACATTCATCAACTGATAAATAGTATACAATTTTCATAAGACAATAATTTACAATAAGTAAACAATAAGAGTCAGTAGCCTTTCTCTTTGGTGATGGAGAAGATGGTATTGATTCTGACGTTCTTATGCCCATTGCAACTTCCATCTGTTTCTTTCTTCTCCATACCTTCTCAATCCTTTTAAGAAATGCTTTAACATCAGTCGACACATTTGTCTTCCCCTGAACGTTAAAGCGATTTCCTTCAGTTCACTCCATCCAAAAGCTTGGACTGAAGTACTTCTCCTTTCGTCAGTAAAGTTACCTTCCCTGGTCAACTTTACTTCAAACTTTGACATGCCATCATGATCTTCAGCCAATTTGATTTCAGCACCAGTGATCTTTCTAGCATCAGCCCTGAAGTTCAACATTTCATTGTATTTTTCTTTCAGCTTGGCTTGCTGGATCAAAGCTTCAGTATCCTTGGACACTCTCCTTTGCTCTACAGCAGATTGGAGTTCTTGATGATTTATTTTTCGAGAAGTGTCCAGGGGAATGAAATTGCTTACATCAGCATCTTTGATTGCTTTGATCTGTCTGGCAGTCAACTTTGGTAAACCAGTAAGTCTCTTTCTGTACTCTATTTCCAGAGCACCAGCATTCTTTCTTATCTTTTTCTGGAGACTTACCAGTTCATCCTTTCTTTGTCTGATGAGTTCTGGTACACTCACGCCATAAATAATTGAATCATAGACTTGTTCTTCTTCAGCGTAGAATGAGCGTACATGAACATCATCTAATGCATTTAGGCATTGATGAACTCTGGGGTCATCTTTCATCCTTTTATATACTTCACTGTTAATGCCTAACCTTCCAGCATTGTAAGAGTCCAGAGTCCCCATTGTAGCCATCTCCCTTTGATGGGCCAGCAGTTCATCCTTTTGATTTCTTTTGAAAATCTCTATCATTATGCATTCTTGCTCTAACTTCTTTGATGTTTCATCATCAGCTTCTTCAGTCTGCTCTTCCTCTTCACCAGATACCACTTTTTCTTTTCCTTTAACAGCCTTCAGTGTAGTTGGAATATCTGGGAAGGTCTCAAACTGGGGCTCACTGGCTTCAGTACCAGTAGCTTCTTCAGTTAGCCCGGCTTCAGTGCCATATGCTTGTGAAAATTTCAGTGTTTGGTCACCAGACAACTCTTTCCCCCTTGGAACGATCACCAGTCCTTGACTTGAGATCATTCCATAATTCTTCAAGCATAAGTCTGTCTAGTGGACCAAAAGATGTACCTTCTACTGGAGTTGTTTCAGACACAACTTTCTTGAGTTCCTGCACTTCCTTCTGAACATTTGCAACAGCTTTAGGCAAGTGCTTTGGCAACTTCTCATCCAGTAGCTTTTCTACTTGGGGTAACACCCCATCATAAATGCTACGAAGAACAGTCCCAGAAACTTCTTCACATAATTCTTTCAACATATTGTTTCTGAACTTTCTTGTACATTCATCACTTATAGTGCTAACAACTGCACCCTGTTCCAGTGTGGGTCTACTTTCCAGAGAACTGACCCTGAAGACCAAATTCTGAACATCTTCTTTCAGACCTGCCAGTTCGCCAGTGACTGCAGTCTGAACAGAAGTAACCAACCTAGTCTCTAATCCCTGGACTGCCATTTTGATCTTTTCAGTGTTGGTGTTTGTGGCCAGTACCAGTTCATTAAGCTTCTCATAAACCAGTTTCTCATTCCCAGCAAAGACATTCATCTCAGAAGCCAGGTTATTTGATAATAAAGATTTGAAGTCTGAAATAACCTGAGATGATTCCTGGAGTGATCTCTCCAGGTCCGCCACCTTACTTAAAAGGCCTTGGACCTCGGCAGAAGAAGAAGTGGAGAGACCACTGGGAGGTTCAAGAGTTGAGGGTAATCTGGTCATTAGAGGAACTTGTGCCCAGTCCTCTTCAGTTGCAGCTTCAGATGTTGCAACTGGTGACTCCGGCGCACGAGGAGGAGGTTGAGATTCTTGAAGGTTGAATGGTTGCTGGAGTGAAGTATTGGGTGTTTTCTGGAATTGAATGTGGTGGTGGTGGTGGCATGTTTGATTGTGGTGGTGGCATTTCTGGTGTAGGTGTCATTTCTGGTAGATTATCTTCTTCTTGTACATCTTCACCCAGAAAATTCATGTTAACATCCAAGCCTTCAGACATTGGGGAGTCAACATCATCCCATTCTGGATCCATCCCAACTGTCTGTTCACCAGACTGTTCACCAGTCTCTACATTTACTTGTTCACCAGCCTCAACATTTAAGTCAATTGGAGCCTCTTGCTCACCAGAAATATGTTCATCAGTCTGAACATCTACTTCAACTTCCTCAACAACCTGCTCTACAATCTGGGCAACATTTCAGCTTGTTCATCAGTTTCCTGCCCAACAACCTCTTCAGATTCAAAAATTGGTGACCCATCCAGATTCATAACATCACCAGGATGTCTTGCTGGATTCACCTGGAGTCCTGCTCTCATCAGACGCCTATTAGTTCTAGGTCGTCTGGAAGGTTCAACAACTTCTTGTACATGACCTTCTGGAGCAACTTGTCTAATGGGTTGTACAGCCTCAATAATCTGTACATCATCACCAGATGGTCCTTCAACATCTTGACCTCTATCTGGACCCATTTCAGCTCTTCCCTTTGGAAGGAAAGCATGGACTGAGGAATATCTACCTCATCCATGGAGACCTGAGGTTGACCAGGTCCCTCATATACTCACTCACAGAAAAATGAGTAGTATCCATATCATACTGGTCGCCAAGAGCATTCTTAAACATAAGAGAAAGGAAACGAATATAAGGAATGAAAGGTTTTCTTCCTTTCACTCTTAGGCGCTCAACCAGGTCATCAAAAAGGATCTGGGCAAAGTCCACCCTAAGCCCAAACCATAAACAGTAGGCAATCTGGAGGTGTGTTTGATTAATCTGGTCTAATCCTCAGAGCTGCCTCCTAGACACTCAACAATATGTGTGAAGAAATATCTCCATGAGTCTGACAGCTTGCTCATGTAGATAGTCCCCTTTCTGGATAGCTGCCCATGCTCATCCAATATATCTGTATGCCCCATTAATCTGCATACTTCCCTAGTATTTATACCAGTGGGAAGCTCGATAGGCAACTCATTCTGTTCAAGATAGTTCAACTGGAGAACAGACCTGAGAAGACTTGCA
>CM067167.1:210580336-210639510 GCA_034093135.1 Erigeron breviscapus | reverse complement strand
GTGAATTTGTGTGGACTCCACATGCCTTTAATATTGTTTCGGTAGTATCTCTATTCTTCCCCACGAAAAAACAAGCAATATACTTAAACAACTCCTTGGCATTTTTTGATGGCAAAGAGTCAAAGCTAAAACGCAAGACCTTTTCTGTTTCCGAGTCAGATTTTGCTTTTAGGTTCTCTAGGCAGTCCCCCCATTCAAATTTATCTTGATCAAATAGAGACCTACCCAAAACTTTAAGAGCCAATGGAAGTCCACCACAGAACTTCACCAGCTCTTTAGACACCTGTTTATAAGATTCTGTCGGATAAACGTCGCCAAATGCATGATAACTAAAAAGCTGTAGTGACAAGGCCTCATTCAAGTCATTAAGCAGGACCTTTGTATGCTTGGGTTGAACTTGCAAGTTGAATAGTGCACACCTCTCTATCAGTGATGCGTCCTTGGTGGTTATAATAATTTTGCTTCCTGGATGAAAACCTTTGTTTCCAAGTAAAGCATCTAGCTGACCCGGATTATCAATATCATCAAGAACTAGAAACACCTTTTTACAGGACACTGCGTTCTCAATTGCAGAGGTACATACAGAAATTTTATCAACATGAATTCGATATGTTTTTGAAATATCAGCACAAAGTTGCTTTTGTAAATCAAGTAGTTTCTTAGATTGTCCGTGACATTTCCTATTGATGTCATCAATAAAGCTGCTTCTCTGGAAAAGATGACAATGCAACGCATAGATATATTCCGCCAAGGATGTCTTCCCAACCCCTCTTATACCTGAAATAGTGAGAATATCAGCCGTATGAGTAGATCCATCTTTCAACCATGAACTGATGGAGCGAACAGGACGGTCCACCCCGATAAGGTCTGACAAAGTATTCCAAAGCGGTAAACTATGATTGAAGTACTTGACAATTTCTTCAATAATCTTAGTCTCTAGCCTGCAAGTTGATTTCAATCAGGAATGCAAAGAAACCAGATCCTTTTTATCTACTTAAAGATCCAAATCAATTATGTCAAAAATATATCACGATGTGTTTGCAAATATAGCAGACAACTATCAAACTTCAAAACACCCCAGTAAACCAAGATTGATCTACAGACTACTGAAAGGATCTGAAATGTTGCCAGCTACCAAATAAATACCACAGTTGAACTAGTAGTTAATTATGAAATGTAGTACTGATGCCAAGGACAAATACTATTTTTGAATACTTGAGAATGAAAGCATTTGCTGTAAATAAGGTACTAAATCTGCATATGCAATTCTAACCAGAATGTAGCATCATTATTTATATGAATAAAAATAATAAAAGGCTTAAAGGACGCAAGTCACCATGAAAAAAATGGAGGAACTATGGCCGACCAAAATGTTTCTACGAGTTAAAATTTTAATTTTTTTTTTACTCGCACGTATCTGGTCAAAAGGTCACTTAAAAAGTGTATCATCATCGCTTACTACTTAGCCTTAGAAGTGGCTTGGTATTAGTTTACACATATGCTGGAAGTAGTTGGTAATTTATATTAACTGGTTGGTAGTACTTCTCTGCGTCAATGAAGACAGCTTAGGCATTCTTAGTTTGCTAAGTTTAACACTCAGATGTTCTGTTTCAATAAAAGTGCAAAACAACACATTTTTCTCGCCTAAAATCCATTAATTTATCATCAGGATGTTATGACTCGAAGATATGAATTTATTTTTCTTTAAAAAACAACAAAAGAAAAGAAAAAAGAAAAGTAATAGATAGCATGCTAGTTTATCCATATCCAATCCAAAGCTAACTAACTAATGAAGATGCAAATGGTTAATCTTTATAAAATGATGATATTACATAACTGATTATTAGATTGAGCTTGACGCATCTTTCCCAATTGATATGTATCAAAAACTAATCCGTCACGTGTCTCTATGATATTGAAAATGAAAAAAAGGTAGTTTTATAATGTATTGCACGGAGACAAATTATTGCTTGAAAATATAGGCAAGGAAGTGGAGGGGTTACCAGTCCTTTGAATACCATTCCATATAAGAAACTTCTGAAAGAGCAATGCTCCATATCTTTATCTTTTGAGCCAGTTGACTTTTTACCTCTGAATTTGTCTCTGCCTCCATCTTCTTTCTAAGTTCTGCCATTGGATCCCCAGAGCTCTCATGTTGCTTCATGAAGTGGGTGGGCTCGACATGATAGAAGATGGGGATAACAATACGCTTCGAGTTCCTACGTTGCTCAAGAATTGAAACCAGTTCTTCAAGGCATTTTGTGGAAGAAGCGTAGGTTTCAGACAATACAACAACATATGCCCTGGATGCTTCAATTGCTTTCTCCAATTCCGATTTTGAATATAGCTTGGTTTCAATCTCTTTATCATGATAAAACGTTTCGATGTTAGCTTCTTTGAAGGCTCTGAGGAGGTGTGCAGTGAAACCAAGCCAAGTGTCAGTACCTCTGAAGCTTATAAATACATCATATGTATTATCATTTGGCGATGAAGAAGATGAAGTTGCTTCTAGAACATCTCTCGGTATGTTCTCGTCAACAACAGAGAAATATGCATGTGCGGTTATGTCAAAGCTGTCAGCATTAAGCATCTCCAGTGAATCTACATCCCTTGTCTCACCAAGTTTACAGCCGTCCAGCAGTAAGCTTTTGAGGTTTTTTAAGTTTTCAATAGTTTTTGGAAGCTTTGTATACTCTTTGCAGTTACTGAGATCGATAAGAACAAGCATGACATTGGCCAATTGTTTCACAAACTTTAGCCAAACTCTTGCAGTATCTAAGGTATAATCTCTCAAGTGCAGGGAGCTCACAAAAGCCACCTAGACTCTTAAGCTGATCGCAGTAACTCAGATCAAGAATCTTCAGGGATCCAAGCAACTTTTCCATTCGAGCAAGTCAACTGTAGAAATAGGTATAATAATTAGTAAGTTAAGATTAATCAACATTAAAATTACTAATTATTATACTATTTTATACTAAATAAAATGGATTGCCAGGGTTGGTGGCCCATTGGTAAGGTCTTTGACCTTGGGAGGATCCACCTGGGTTCGAGTCCCACTTCTCACATTTGTGAGGGTGGATTAATAGGGGTTTTTCGAGAGTCCTGGTTTCCAGGCATACGTGTAATTTAGGAGTAGGAGTAGAATAGAATGCCGTTCAAAAAAAAAATAACAAAAATAAATATTTAACTAAATTGTTGGTTACCTTTTGCCTCTTCCCAGGTTGTTGCAAGGTACCATCAGACATGTCAAAAGATTCAATATTGCTATAAGACAAGTCAAGAGCAACCAGATTTTCCATCGGTAAGTCTGAAGGTATAGACTTCAAAGGGAACCCATGCATACACAACCATCTTAATTTCCGAGGAAAAATCTTGTAAGATCCAGTGAGTTGCACATAATTGAGGTGTAGTAGCATTAGATTAGACATCTTGCTCAATGCATATGTGTCTAACTTAACTGATCCAGAAAACTTCCCCATCTCAAGCATTTTCATGTTTAGAACAAGACCTTCAATACTTTTTGTACCCTAAGAAATTGGACAGCAAAATATTATCTACATGTCGATAACCAATGCGAATTTAGATACTTAGAACATACCTTATTTTGTTCAATCACTTGATATGACTCTTCATTACACCATAGCGACTACGTTTCCATGGCCTATCAGGTGATTCTTGGCACACCAATACCTTCCCACTCTTGAATCAGTGAATGCATAGCCAGCTCGGTAGTTGATCCAATACTAAGAAGGCATCTGTCAACAAGATTCCTCATCCCGGATCTTGTGTTAATATTACATGCCTTCAATATTGTTTCAGTATAATCTCTGTCTTTTCCAACAAAAAAGCAAGCAATATGCTTAAACAATTCCTTATCATTGTTGGATGGCATATAGTCAAAGCTCATTTGCAAGGCCTTTTGAATACGGGAATCAGGTTCTTCTTTAAGTTTTCTACGCATGCTTCCCAATAAGCTATATATCGATTATATAGAGACTTTCCAAGAACTTCAAGAGCCAACGGATGTCCTTCACAGTACTTCACAAGCTTTTGTATAACCTTTTCATAACCTTCTTTGGGATCTTTGCATTTGAATGCATGAAGACGTAATAGCTGTAGTGCTGCATTCATATAAGCCTCCAAGAAACAACTTTGTATGCTGGGTTAACTTTTGATTTGAATAGTGCACACCTCTCTGTCATGATGCGTCCCTCGTTGTTATTAAGATTTTGCTACCTGGATGAAAACCTTTGTTTCCAAGTAACGCATCCAACTGGTCGAGACTATCAATATCATCAAGAACTAGAAACACCTTCACACGGGCCAATGCTTTCTCAATCTTAGAGGTGTATACACCGGTATCATGACTAGTAGCTTGTTCTTTTTTGTGATGTCACCATAAAGTTGCATTTGTACATCAAGCAATCCATTATAATTTCCCGTACATCTTAAATTGATACCTTCAATAAAGCTGCTCTTTTGGAATGTACGGGAGTGCAAGTGGAAGACATATTTGGCCAAAGATGTCTTTCCAATCCCACCCATGCCTAAAACTGTGAGAATATCAGCAGTATGACTGGAGGAACCATCTGTCAGCCATGACGTGGTATCTTCAATCTGATGGTTCCTCCCGATAAGGAGTGGCAAAGTATCACTGAAAGATACGCCTAATCTTTGAGATTTCAGTAACAATTTCTTCAATAAAATGTCTCTTTCCTGAAAAATGATTTTCAATGAGAAAACAGAACTCAAAACTAATCAAGGGCATTGCGCTCGGAAAAGGAGAAAGAAAAGAAAAAAGGTCGAGAAAGTGAGTACCTGCCCTTGACGTCTTTCCCTTTTAAGTCGGCAACATCTGTGAGTGCTTTGTTCCACCGATCCATCTTCTGACCCCATCGGACTCCTTTCTCAGCATTATTTGTTTCGACCTCCATCTTCTTTTTATGCTCTGCCATGGCATCTCCAAAGCTGTTTTGTTGCTTCCTTACATCAGTTGGCTCAACATGGTAGAAAGGGTATAAGGATATGGTCAGCGGTCAAACGTCGCTCAAGGATCAGTGCCAGCTCATCAAGACACCATGTGGAACTTGCGTAATTCTTGGAGAGCACTATAACAGAGGCCCTTGATGATCTGATGGCATCTCCCAATTCAGGTTTGAGGTCTTCTCCGGTTTCGATCTCTTCATCATCCAAAAAGATAGTTCTACCGGCATCAAGAAGGCGCATTGTAGAGGTGGTGGTTAAATTATTACGAGTATCGGCTCCTTTAAAACTTAAAAAGACATCATATCGTAGATCAGAACTCGAAGAAGATCCTTGTGGAGTTTCAGTGAGAGTAAACATTTAAATGAATTATCGTTAACATAAAAGAAAGAAGATTTGATGTGTAATTACATCCACTCAACCACGATTGTGTTTTAGATCGTTTTGCTGCTGAATTTAGATTCAGAGATTGATTTGGGGCCCTTTCAACAAATGGTGGAATTTAAAAACCATAAACCACTGCTCCATTCGTGATCCCCTGTTTTCGGGCTGAATCTTTGGATTTCTCCTAACAAAAGACTATCTATCTTGATGTTGCAATCAAAAACACCTTCTGGTCTCTTTGGAAGGACCAAAATTCGTCTTGCTTTCAAAGAAAGAACAAGATACCAGAAGCCATTATCGAATGCGATCATCTTTTTTTCTTTTAATTGGATCAAGAATAGAAATTTTACATGTAATATTAATTGGTAGATTGGCAAATTGATTCCCAATCTTGTAATAAATGATTGTATCATTTAGTCTCTAGTACCTTGCTAGAGTTTATACATTGATTATGTTAAAAAGAAAGTTCATTGATTACTGCGATTTTTGTATGCATGTAGACAGTTGGATAAAATAAGAGGAATATCATCAGACATTTCTAAGTACTTGCAAGGTTGCAACTCCTTTATTTTGTTACATCCCGAACTTTGAATTTGATGAAAACATATTTCCTTGTGTGTGGCCTTTGTTCGTGTTATAAGAGAAGGATTTGGGTGTCAAATTCATGCCGGTCTTCCTTTGAGAGAAAGCTCTAAAGCATACTTCTTCTAATGAAAAAAAAAAGAATTAAGAAATGTATTAGTCACTATAATCACATCAAGTTCGATTACATAGTCGTTGTAAATAGTTGTTGAAATATTTTGTTGTATTAAATACTTATGGGTGTTGTTATATATACAGGGAGGCAACTAATTCTCCTTTGAAAACCAAGTGAAATATTAATGATGGTGAGCTGATTCTGGGAACTTCACGACAGGCAAAAAATAGACAAAGAGATGATCATAAGAGATAAAATTGTTAAAACCGGCATCAACCTTTATAACTGGCACCATATGCAATGTAGGGATGATAATATGAGCTGGTAAAACGCAGATTGTTCAGCATGTACTCCCCTGTAGTTAATTGAAAAGCAGAGAGATCTCCACCAAGGATATGGTTCCATGATTTGTAATAACCCAGCACATCTTTTTCTTCCATCTTTCCATCGTCATATACAAAACTAACCCCACATTCCATTGTATAATGACTTTCTACCTCGGTTACGGTGACAGTAATTTGATCACCGGCTTCCATTTCATTCATTCCAAACATCCAATGGCTTAATAATGTCAAATACTTCCCACCTACAGAGACTGGATTAAAATATAATGCCGGTATCTCCAGGTGTGATTCTTTGTCATATTACTGATTGTGATCAGTGGCAAATGAAACAACAGATCAGATGGAAACGGAAACTTCCCAATATTTGGAGTTAGAACATAGCAGATATTTAATCCTCTAAGCTGGCCAGGAGATGAGGGGATGGTAAATGATATTGATGGCCCCTTGTTTTCATGACTAATCCAATTTGGCATCTCTTTTCCCCCATAAATTGTGCTAAATATTCCAAATTCATAGTACATCTGCCAATACAAGCTTAGTCAGCATAAATCTTATACTTTCATAATGTATTCGGATATTGTGAATCAAAGGTGAAAGAGTTAGGGACATTTAGTTGGGCAAAACACCCATTGTTATCAAATTTTGTTTTCCAAATAAACATAGAAAACAGAAAGCGAGATCAAATCGTAGCATTTTCTTGATTTTGAACGTGTTTTCAAAATTTCCATTTGATTTCAAAAGATGGAAAGCTCCTTCCATTTTCTAGAATATTAGAAATGGAAAACTAGAAATCATTTTCCACAACTAAACGCGCCCTTAATGAATCAGTTTGCTTCTCAGCGTCTCACCAATAATTTTGGTTTCTCAACGAATCTTAGGCTTATATGCCTGAGCGCGTGTGTAGTTAGACGGATACATACATATATTATATATACCTAATTATATACTTACATATTCACACTAAGACAAGAAAAAACCTAGATCTTAGATTCCTCTGATTCTCTAAATAAATTACAAGTTCCCAATCTCCTCTTTTCAATGAACTTCAGGTTAGTCCAACCCAAACTAGGTAATAGTTTCCCCAACATCTGCCATACCTTCAATTTGAATCGACGAAGGTGCTAATAAGTATAAAGACATGGATAGCAAGAGTGGAGACATTTTACGATCAAATACAATTTTTTGCAGCAAATGCGTATCTTTGTACGACCTGCTAAAAGACCCGAGAATCAGCTGTCGTAGTGTACTTGGAGGATGCTTAATCGATTTCAGCATTTACAGTCTTTCAGACTAAGTATCTCAAGCCTAGGAAGTCTTCTCAAATCACTGGGCAGGGAAACGATTGGATTACTATCTAACTGTAAATCCTTTAACATCCTTTAACATGGATAAGCTATGAAGTCCATGGGAAATGATTCGTTGGACAAATTACTATTTCCAAGTGACAAGTTGGGTGAAGAAATCGTAAGGAACTTCAAATCTCTCGATAAAGCCTGCACAATGGACAAACTATTACTATCAATGTTATTGGCATTGGTCATTTTTAGTGATTTGACATCACTCACCTCCATTTGAGATTGATTGAAATTGCAACCATCTAGTACCAGTGATTTAAGCTTCTTTAATGTGCTTATGGATCTTGGAAGCTTAAGATTGTAACAGTTGGTCAAATCAATTAGGATAAGTTCACTACATAACTGAATTGATTCAGAGATCTTAATCAAACTTGTGCAACTTATAAGGATTAGCCTTTCAAGTGTAGGGAATTGGGAAAAGCCACAGACACTACAAAGCCGATAACAGTAACTTAGATTAAGAATCTTCAATGATCCAAGCAAACCTTTGTCTTTAGAGAATAATCCAAGTAACTGTTGAAATGAAGATATGGTGAATAAGTAGTGAATGCATCAATACGACATGAAAGAATATATAGTTGAAATAGATGTTTCAGATTTCTTACTTTTCTTCTTTTGCTAGGTTGTTGGAAGTTATAATAAGATAAGTCAAAAGATTCGAAATTGCTATGAGACAGGTCAAGCGCAACCAGATACTCTAGTGGTAACTCTGATGGCACAAATTTTGAAGGGAATTGATGCATACACAACCATCTTAATTGTTGAGGAAAATTCTTGTAGGATCCTTTTAGTTCCACATAGTTGAGTTGTAGCAGCATTAGATTATCCATCTTACTGAAAGTGTCTGTTTTCAGCACAAGTGATTCATGTGACTTCTCTTTCACTATAAATCTCATGTCAAGAGCGAGGCCTTTAATCTTTCCTGTACCCTAATATATAGGGGATACCAAAAAAGAAAGAAAAAAAAATAAACGTTATTCAAGTCTATACAGATCATACAAAAAACTTGCCTTATGCATAATTACTAACAAATATACATCATCTCTTACAGTCTTACCTTTTTTTGTTTCAGCGCAGTCAATGACTCCTCATGACCCCATAACCGGCTACGCTTCCATGGTTTGTCTGATTCTTGGCGTACCACGTCTCTCCCCATATCTTGAAGCAATTGATGCATCATCAACTTGTTCCTTGGTCCAATTGTTAGAAGGCATCTGTCAAGTAGATTCCTAATACCGAGTACTGTGCGAATACCACATGCCTTTAATATTGTTTCAGTATAATCCCTGTCCATCCCGATAAAGAAACAAGCAATATGCAAAAACAATTCCTTATCATTTTGTGATGGCAGTGAGTCAAAGCTCATACGCAAGGCCTTTTCTATACGTGAATCAGTAGTAGTGTCTGTTTCAAAACCTTCGATACGTTCCTCCCATTCAGCTACATCTTGGTCACGTAGAGACCTGCCCAAAACTTTAAGAGCCAATGGATTGCCTTCACAAAACGTGGCAAGTTTTTTGGACGCCCGCAGCTTATAAGCTTCCTTGGGAGCAATGGTGTTGAATGCATGAAAGTGTAAAAGCTTCAGCGATGAAGCCTCGTTTAAGCCTTTAACAGAGTAAGTTGAAAGCTTAGCATGAACACTTGGGTTGCATTCTTGATAACTGCTCACTTTCAGCGATGCATCTCTGGTTGTTATTATGATTTTGCTTCCTGGGGGAAACACTTTATTTCCAAGTATGGCATTTAATTGGTCGACGGTGTCAACATCATCAAGAACTATAAAAACCTTTTTACTGGTTACTGCATTCCCAATCTTTGAAGTGTATACAGAAACGTCTTGAGTTTGAACAGAACTTGTTTCTGAAATGTCATCCCAAAGTTGTTTATGTAGACCAAGTATTTTATCATATTGTTTTCCACATTTCCTATTAATGTCATCAATAAAGCTGCTTCTGTGGAACATACTATTCTGCAACGTGAAGACATATTTTGCGAGGGTTGTCTTACCAATCCCACCCATACCATATATAGTGAGAATGTCAGCAGAGTGAGTTGATTCATCTTTCAACCATGAACTGATTAAGCGAATGTGATTTTCCATCCCTATAATGTCTTCAATAATTCTTATCGGTAATCCCAATATTCAACTTGAGGGGGAGTGTTAGAAAGCCCGTAACAAGATCCGGTCCAGTAAGGGCCCAAGCCCAAGAAAAGAGAGTCGGTTGGTCTCTAATTAGGTTTTAATTAGGGTTTCATTATCAGTATAAATAGAGGCTTATGTTTATGTAAAAATCATTGAAGCATATCAATATAAATCAAATTTCCGTTTATTAATCTTAACATGGTATCAAAGCCGTCAATCGGTTCATCATCTACCCAATAATCCGTTCATCTTGTATCACCTAAATCAATACCAAAGCCACCATGGCCGGAGAAGAGGCCGGCGGCCCCAACAATGATTTGGCAATACAATTAGCCAACCTGTTACAAAACAGTAACAGTCAATCACAAAATCCAAAACTATCCGACAACCTACAAATCAACCTCAAACTAAGCAACCAAAATTACGCTCTATGGACTCGAATGATTCGAGTTGCCATAGGAGGAAAATCCAAATCATTATTAAATCATTTAACCGACGAACCACCAACAAAAACAACTACTGAACAATATGAAAAATGGGAACAAGAAGACCTGATCGTGTTTTCGTGGCTTATTCAGAATATTGAACCCATTTTGGCCGGAAATCTCACCGAGTTTTCCACGGCCAAAGAACTATGGGATGCCTTAGCAATCACTTACAGCAGTGGGAAAGACAAGTTACAAACTTTCAATCTTCATGTTAGATCCAATGAACTAAAACAAGCCGACAAATCCCTCGAAGATTTCTGGATCGCCTTACAAGGAATTTGGGGAGAAATCGATCGGATCGATCCCAATCCCATGAAGTGTCCAGATGACATCAAGACGTTTGCCAAAATCAGATCGGATCAAAAACTATTCCAGTTTCTTAATGGTTTGGATCAGAAGTTTGAACCCATCAAACGTGAGATCCTCCGAATCGACCCTCTTCCAGCCGTTGAAACCGCGTATGCCACGGTTCGAAAAGAAGCCGCTCACCAGTTGATTATGGGAGCAACAGTCAACGACACACAAGGGGTTGCCTCCGGCTTGATAGCCGGTGACCATACCGACAGCGGCGGCGGCGGCGGGTTTGCTACAAAAAGCTTTCGCAGGATCGACAGCAAGAAAAAAGGATTCCAAGATGAAAAATCTCATCTTACATGTGAAGAGTGTGGCATGTCAAGACACACAAAGGATCAATGCTTCGAGATTGTGGGTTACCCAGACTGGTGGATCGGACCGAAGAAGAGTACCAGATCCACAAAAACCGAGAAGGATAAGACCATCACACCTACCGCAAACACTAACCCCAACCGTGGTAACCGGAAATCTGGTGGTTTTGGTGGGGTAGCGGCGGCCGGAAATGAAAATAGGGGAGGTGAAAGTGAATTCTCGGTGGTGACAGGTAAAAAGGGAAACCAATTTTGTGAAGATAAACCGATCGGCCCAACCTTTAACTCTTTATTTCCTTTACATAATTCCTTTTCTCCATTATATAGTAAGGATTGTGTTTTGGATGGGTGTGGGCCAAATACAAGTGACTTGGGTCAAATAAGCCCACAGGATAAAAATGGGAAAGCCTTTAATGTTCAGGAGGATTCTAACGGCCCATGGATCTTTGATTGCGGCGCGACGGATACGATGACTTACGAGTTATCGGATTTTATAAAAACATCAAAACCTGGGAAAACTCATATCAAAGCCGCAAATAAAGGAAAAATGGATGTAAAATGTGGTGGAACAATTAAATTCTCCACAGACATTCAATTGTCAAATTGTCTTTATGTTCCTGAATTATCACACAAACTTTTGTCAATAAGTCATGTGACAAAAGAACTTAATTGCTCAGTTCTCATGCATCCAACCTTCTGTTTGTTGCAGGATATCAGGACGGGACGGATTATTGGGCGTGGCACTGAGAGAGAAGGACTGTATTATGTTGATGAAGTTACTAAAAGTGGAACTGTCATGCTTTCTCATGGAACTAGTGAAAGAGAAGCATGGTTATGGCATAGAAGGTTGGGGCATCCATCAATTGGGTATTTACATGCTTTGTTTCCAAAACTTTTTCCGTTAAATAAAAGGATTGATTGTGAAACTTGCATCTTGGCAAAAAGTCATAGGCAATCTTTTAAACCTCGCAATACTAGAGTTGACTTCCTTTTTCATTAGTACATTCTGATGTGTGGGGCCCTGCACCGGTTAATGGAGGTCATAATTTCAAGTACTTTGTAATTTTTGTTGATGATTGCACCCGAATGACCTGGATTTATTTTTTGAAAAATAAGGATGAAGTTTATGATAGATTCGTTTTCTATACATGGATCCAAACTCAATTTCAAACATCTATCAAAAGTTCATGAGAACAGATAATGGTGGGGAGTATGTGAATTCCCAAATGAACCTGTTTTTTCAATCCAAAGGTATAATCCATCAAACCACTTGTCCTCACACCCCCGAACAAAATGGTGTGGCTGAAAGGAAAAATAGAATTCTTTTAGAAATGACTAGGGCACTTATTATTGAGTCCTTAGTCCCTAAGAGTTTTTGGCCCGAAGCTTTAGCTACTGCTACTTACTTGATCAACCGTCTCCCTACAAAGATTCTCGATATGAAAACCCCTTTGAAAGCCCTATCTGAGTTTCATAAACTACCATCTATTCTCACTTTGCCCACTAGAGTCTTTGGATGTACGGTGTTTGTTCACATTCCAAAATCATATCGTAATAAACTCGAACCGTGTGCTGAAAAATGTGTATTTGTGGGATATGGGGTTAATCAAAGGGGGTATAGATGTTATAATCCTAAAACTCATCGTATGTTTACTACGATGAATTGTGATTTTTTGGAGACCAAGTACTTTTACTCTCAGGAACTCAGTGGTCAGGGGGAGGAACAAAGTGACACACTGAGTTGGCTTCAATATTCATCAGAAGTTCAGTCCACTACTCCACCTGAAGATCAGATTCAAGATGAAAATTTACAGTCTGAAAATTTACAGTCCTCCTCTCAAAGTGACAACCCAAATCCGGACCTGATATCCGAGGTAAGTAGTCCTGACCCAAATCATATTTTGAGTACTTTGAATAATATGAGTATTCCAGCCAATGAAGTACAGGAAAACATAGAAGAAGTAACTCCTCCTGAAAATGCTCCAGAAAGTGTCTCAGAAAGATATGTTCTTCCACCAAGGTCTACCAGAGGCATTCCTGCAAAGCGATACTCTCCAGAAAAGAGTTCTCGGTCGACTAAGTATCCGGTAGACAAATTTGCTAATATTGCAGAAAGTTTGTTCTCCAAAGAAGCAAAAGCATTTGCAGCAAAACTATATTCAGAAGAACTCCCGTCAGATGTAGAGCATGCCTTGAAGTTAAAAAATTGGAAGGATGCTATGGATAGTGAAATGGAGGCTCTTATAAAAAATGATACATGGGAAAAGTGTATTCTTCCAAAAGGAAAGGATCCAGTAGGGTGCAGGTGGATATATACCATCAAATATAAACCAAATGGGATGTAGAAAGATACAAAGCAAGACTTGTTGCCAAAGGGTACACTCACTATGGCATTGATTATTCAGAAACTTTCTCTCCAGTTGCAAAACTAGATACAGTAAGGGTTCTTTTCTCAATAGCAGCAAATCAGGGGTGGTCTCTTCATCAGTTCGATGTGAAGAATGCTTTTTTGCATGGAGAATTAAAGGAGGAAGTATATATGGATCCTCCTCCGGGTTTTTCTCGTAACTTTGAACATGGAGAAGTTTGTAGGTTGAAGAAATCCTTATATGGACTTAAACAGTCACCTAGAGCTTGGTTTGGAAGATTTACTCTTGCTATGAAGAAATATGGATATCAACAAAGCAATTCTGATCACACATTATTCCTTCGTCATAGAGGAAACCTAGTAACATGTCTAATAATTTATGTTGATGACATGATTATCACAGGAAATGATGAAAAGGAGATGATCAACTAAAAACAGCTTTGTTTGCAGAATTTGAAATGAAAGATTTGGGAGATTTGAAGTACTTTCTTGGAATAGAAGTTTCAAGATCAAAACGTGGAATTTTTATTTGTCAGAAGAAGTATATATTGGATCTTCTAGCTGAAACAGGAATGATTGATTGCAAACCAGCAGACACTCCCATGGTCATCAATCAGAAATTGTTTATAAAGACAGATGCTAGAGCCACTGATAAAAATAGATATCAAAGGTTGGTAGGGAAACTTATTTATTTGACTCATACTCGTCCAGACATAGCATATGCTGTTGGAGTAGTTAGTCAATTTATGCACCAACCCCAGGAAGATCATATGGATGCGGTTCTACGAATTATCAGGTATCTTAAAGGGACTTCAGGTCATGGGGTGTTATTTGAGGCTAAAGGGGATCTGAAGATTGAGATATATACAGATGCAGATTGGGCAGGAGATAAAGGTAATCGAAGGTCCACTTCAGGGTATTTCTCATTGATAGGTGGTAACTTGGTTACATGGAAAAGTAAAAAACAGAAAGTTGTCTCCTTGTCTAGTGCTGAAGCTGAGTTTAGGGGTATAGCTAGAGGACTAGCAAAAGCTTTGTGGTTGAAGAAGCTGGTGTCTGAAATAGGTTTTGCTCCCAAAGAAAGCATTAAAATCATGAGTGATAATGAAGCTGCTATTCAGATCTCAGAGAATCCAGTTCAACATGACAGAACTAAGCATGTGGAAGTTGATCGTCATTTTATAAAAGAGAAGTTGGAAAGTGGAATCATCAAGTTACCTTTTGTTAAGTCTGAAGAACAACTTGCTGATATTTTAACCAAAGCTGTGGGGACATCTATGTTTTATAAGTGTTTAAGCAAGTTGAATTTCGGTAATCCCAATATTCAACTTGAGGGGGAGTGTTAGAAAGCCCGTAACAAGATCCGGTCCAGTAAGGGCCCAAGCCCAAGAAAAGAGAGTCGGTTGGTCTCTAATTAGGTTTTAATTAGGGTTTCATTATCAGTATAAATAGAGGCTTATGTTTATGTAAAAATCATTGAAGCATATCAATATAAATCAAATTTCCGTTTATTAATCTTAACAGTATGATTATTTCTTCAATGAATTCTGCTTCTAGCCTGAAAGTTAACTTCAATTAATGAAAATTAACTAACTACACACCAATTAACTTGAAACAAAAAAAAGTAGATTCCTAAGTGTACAAAGCTGGATGAGCTTATCTTTTACACTATGAGACTATCCGCAGTGAGGCCGTCTTAACCATAAGCCAAAAAATTAAGTACTTTAGGCCAATAAAATACTATAGACCCTTGAATGTTATTATCCACGTAGTAGTAACCAAGACATCTTTTTGATAAACGTAATCAATAATTCAATTAATGTTATCCCGAGGTCCTTTTCTATCATTTAGATAGAACCTGGAATCAGCCTCTCTACTTAGTAGAGATAAGACTGTTTACATTTCAATTCTCCCCCACATACACCGTCGAGGTATTAGGACCCAAAACCCGTGGAAGACGGCATGTGTTACTTACTTACTTTAAAAATTAAAGTTAATGTTTCCAAGAAGAAATCATATCTACTTGCCCATTGCAATCAAGGCTCAAGTTTTTTGAAATCAATGCTCAAGTTTTTCGCATCTCAATTCTATTTATATCAACAATTCTCAAAGTCATATTCTTATGTATAGAGAGCCCCTCGTCGAATAAGACACCAATTTATTTATTTTCTATCTAAGTAACTAGATTAATCCAATACGATACACCTTTATGTGGTTTTTGTTTTATATGAAAATACCTAGGAATAAAACAATAAAAAACTAAAACAAATCTTAATCAGATTAATATTTATATGATGTGGAATAGTTTTACCTCGATATTTAGAAACGAATAGAAATAAATTTGGAACTATTTTAAAGAAATATAAAGGTTTTTAATTTAGTCATATATACAAACAAATACCAAATATTCAAGATATAAATTTAATTAAAACAAACACAAATTCTCCATATAAATAGTTGTATATCATTGTTTTGTTAACATCTAATAGAACCAAATTAAAATAAGGGATATTAAAAGAGATGGACTTTAACCACAATTTTACACATAGGATAAAAGCTGAGTTGTCAACATAAGAAAATAGCCACATAAGCATTTATCTATCCTCTCTTAGTTATATAGAGAGATTTTGTAACACCCTAATAAACTTATCGACTGCTACATCGTTGATGAGCCCTTTATTAATTCTTCGACATCTTTGTCATAGATGTATGCACCCATTTTGGATGTTGTAACATCCGCGAATTTTGACTCGTTGACTTTACGTGTAATATGACTAACAATACAGGTTAATGAAGTATTCGGGTCGTTTTGGTGATTAAATGACAATGTGGAAGCTATTTGGGTCGTTTCGTGAATTAAATGGTAACGTGTCGTATTCGGGTCAATAATGTGTTTTGATCGGTGTTTAAATGCCTAACGATTGTAACTTGGCTTGGAAGAGAAACGGGTCGGCCCGTGGGTAGTCCACGACCCACCAGCCACCCAAGACCCAATCCTCTCCTTATCTCTTGTTTCCCTCTTTCATTTCTCTCCTCTTTCTCTCTTTTCTCCTCCAAGAAACACACAAACACATACCTCTCTCTCTCTCTAGATTTCTATCTCATATATTGGGAATTAAGCAAGATTTTGTTTGGGGTTTTCATCATCAACCTCATCTTAACAACATATCAAAAATTTGGGTTTCAAAGTGCAAGATTTCTAGCCATTTCGGGTCAATTCGGGTTAGAGACTAGGTGAAGGTTTTGGTAAGTCAAATTCATCCCATTTACTTCTATTTATGTTTGTTTATGCATTTCTAGTCATCTTGAACACTTACAAGTCCTAAATCGGCTTAAAACTAATCTTGGGTCAAATTAGGGTTTATTTAGGGTTTGAAGGATTCGGGTGTGATTTTGATGTTTTGGTTGAAATTGTGGATTGGGTTATGTGTAGTTATGTTAAAACATGTTTGTTTAAGCTTCAAAATGAGTCTTGGATCATCGCTAGACGATTTGGGGATCGAAAATGGGGTTTGGGTGAAGTTGGATCGCATTGTGTACTCAAAAATCTCCAGGTCTGAGCCCAGTCGCGCCGCGAGCCCATGTCCAGTTGAGGTCAGTGACTTTTCTCGCGTCCATCCTCGCGCCGCGAGCTTCCTGCTCCTCGCGCCGCGAGCTCGTGTTCCTCGCGCCGCGAGTTTCTTCGGTTTTGCGCGTCAGTTTTCAAACGTTAATAACTTTTGATCCGTAAGTCCAAATAAGTCATATGACCTATCGTTGGAATCGTGAGAGAGTCTACTTTCTCATGGTAAAGTCCTTTTGATCTGAATCCTTTTCCATTTCTAAAAATGTCGGGTCAAAGTGTTATAGTTCATACTCGGGAGAGCCATTAAGGCGTTGTGGGACTTTGGCGCGACTCAAACTTACTTAACCAACTTGTGTAGGGTTATAGAGTTGATTTTGATGACACCATGATATATATTGATAGGTTGTGGGCTCGTGGCGGTCGTTGGACATTTATAACTCGATATTAACTTGTCGTTTTGCTTGGAAATCAAGGTGAGTTCCGTAGTTCCCTACTCGCTTGAGATTCGGGCTGAAAAGTGTAAACTTATGTGATTACTTGTTTAATTGTGTTTGTAAATGATTGTTAGTGTTGTTTGATTTTACTCACGTACAAAACGTCTTGTTGGTAACCTTGGATGAATGATGGATAGTTTTGCTTTAGTGCTTGATGGGTTTGTATGAGATTGTGATATTGTTAAATAAATTAGGATAGTAGTGTATACATAGGGGTCGGTTTTACTTTCAAAAGGTTTTAGATGTGGTGGGAAGGCTGCGGATGACCCTATACATAAGCATCTAGAACTCGATGAAAGTAAAATCCTCCGAAGTGTATGTACGCGTTGTTTAGAGTAATTGATGGATATTGGGGAATGTGTTGGGATGTTCATATACGCTTTGTTATACTTGACTTGTGCGGTGCACACTCAAACATACTTTTATTGTTGCGTTGATGACGTTATTGATACGCATTTGATATACATCATGGTCTTACATACGTACGATACATGATCTGACGTTAATAATTCGCGTACTCATTTATTATGCGATGTTGCTTTACCCCATATGATCTTGTAGTGATTTGATATTGTGATTAGGATAGTTGTACATACAGGGAAGACGACGATACCTTTAGTGAATTATAGATGTGGTGGGAAGGCTGCGGGTGACCCTATATATAAGCATCTATGATTCCTTAAAAGTAAAGTCGTATGAAATGTATGTGCAATGTAATTATGGTTGATTCTAGTAAAGGATTGAGATATATATATTATTGTGATTATTATTACTATTTAGGATGGACGTGCATACATGGAAGTCGGTTACGCCTTCAAAGAGTTCTAGATGTGGTGGGAAGGCTGCGGGTGACCCTATATATAAGCATCTAGAACTTGATGAAAGCAGAATCCTCCTAAGTGTATGTGCGTGTAGTTTATTTTGCGTTAATTATTGATGGTTGACGATTGTGAATTGTGGTTGGTGTTTGTACGCGGTTCACACGCAAGCATATATATATTTTACGCGGTTCACACGCAAGCATATATATATTTTACGCGGTTCACACGCAAGCATATATATATTTTACGCGGTTCACACGCAAGCATGGCCTATTTATATACGCGGTTTACACGCAGGCACACCCTATTTGGTGCATTTGTGGCATGATTGTTATGAGTTCGATTTACGATATGATATTGCACTATGACCGTTTATGCTTTTAGGCACATGTATTGATATTTACATCAGTTGTGCTCATTTATTACACGCTTACTTGTTTGTGTGACTTTGATTGTGGACGATATTGTGTTACTTAGAGGCTCACTGTAAGTCATGTTTCACCTCTACTTGTATATTGTGGTTATTGGCGATGGTTCTTTATGAACCATTACTACGAACTCACCAACCTTGTGTTGACTATGCTTAGTACACTTTTCAGGTAACCAGGTTATCCAGGACGTGGATTTGATTGTTTGCTTGCTGTTGAACCCGGACTGGACTTATATGGATCAAGGATCCATTTGCCTTATGTTGCATTGTACTTAGGATTGATAGCATTCTTTCGATGTCGTTTTGTAAACCTTGACGATTACTTGCTTCTGTTATATTTTGATACTTGTTTCTTTTAGTGTATGGATTCCCTGAATCCTTTATTTGCATTTAGTTCAGGTTCTACATTAATCCCACCTTGTGCTATATGATTTCCGTGATATTCTGAGCCTTGGCTGGGGTGTTACAGACAATGAACAACAATCATTGACAAGTAACATTATTAGATGATCCAGTTTGACAAATAAAATAGCTACTTACATACAATGAATATAAATAAATTTAGTGTCACTATATCATTTATCCATACTTACTTATATTTGAAGACATCAATCACTTAAATAAAAGAATTTAGACCACAAAGATTAGTAACCCATTAATTCCAACTCAAATTAAGAACTAATTTTACTTATATTTGAAGACATCAATCACTTAAATAAAAGAATTTAGACCACAAAGATTAGTAACCCATTAATTCCAACTCAAATTAAGAACTAATTTTACTTATATTTGAAGACATCAATCACTTAAATAAAAGAATTTAGACCACAAAGATTAGTAACCCATTAATTCCAACTCAAATTAAGAACTAATTTCTCTTTTTTCTATTTATACAACCGATCAAACTTAAATTTTCACCCACATTAACAATCCAACCTAACGAGATTTTATTTATATTAGTATGATTTTATAACTTTATAAATAATAATTTTATTTTGAACTAAACAAATTATCTTTACAATAAAAGGATAACATATATACAGCAAACTGTATAAAAAATCTCTGCAGTTATAAATAATTTTAAAATAATAATTTTCAACCCTTCATTTTTCAAAATGTATATGACTGCTCCTTCATAACAACTTAACTGCAGCTAAGATCCCTACGTACAGTTCACTATAAGGATCGATGATTTTCCCATAACAAATTATTCGGGTTATCAAAATAATTCAAACCAAAAAAAACAAAATCGGTAAAATAAAGGTAATTGACGATTATTTTTATTTATTAAGTAAAAAAATAAAATAAAATATAATTAAATATCTTTTCTTAAGTTGTTTCTTTCTAATAAATTTTATGTCATCATATATGTTCGTAAAAGAAAAATAAAAAATATCAGGTATACGTATTTTAAAAAATTATAAAATGTTGGTATGAAACAAAAAAGGTTTCAATTACCTATAAACCAAAACAAGATCGAGGTTTCTTTCGATTGACATGTATCGTTCTGTAAACTAATAAAGCGATATGTGTTTTTTAAAATTTATTTTCAAGATTCTTATTTTTGAGATACTATAAATAATTAAAATTATAATTCAATTACCTAATATTGTGAGATAAATGCTCCCAAAAAAGAATGGAGACAGGGGTTTTCCCATATGGGTTTTCTCTGGAATTGGAGTTGGGTATATGAAGAGGCATGTCGCTGAGCCCAAATTTACCGTAAAAAATAAAATAAAAGATAAGAAACTTTTTTTAAAGACTGAGTTTATTTTGTTCATTGTTATTATAAATATAGAATTTCATTACCAATCCTATTTTTAGTGCTAATTTATAGTTTAGAACATATTTTAATTTAAACTATATAAAAGTTATATTATATAGTCTAATTTGTATGATATCTTATATTAATAAATAATAATAATATAATTTATATTTCTAAACTAAAAATTTGAAATTAGTTATTATTTATTTATTTATCAATATTTTACATCCATTAACAACCCAACCGATATTATTTTGATCATAAAATAAATATGGTATATGATTTTCACTAATTTAATAAAACTTATTATAAATATTAAAACTCTATTTTATTTTAAGATAAGTTATTTATTATTCAGTTATTTGCATTTTTTTAGAAGTTAAATTTTACTAGTTTATATATTAGATAAATCAAATTAAAGATTAAAAGATGAACAAATATATAGACCCATTACTCATAAATGACAAATGTTGGGTAAAGTCAACTAACCAACCACATGACCAACCGGTTGCGCAAAGAAATGCTCTTCTATTTTTATATTACTTTCGTTGACTGACGTCCTTCGGAAAAATTTATTAGTTTTATATGATATGAAGCCAGTCGTGATGAAAACTTGGCCTGTTCTATGCTTGTGTTTTTTTTTTTTTTAAATGGTGCGTACCGTTGCAACATGGTGTTGCTGCAAGTTTTCATTTTTCATTGTAATAAGAAAAAAAAAAAAAACTGGGCGCATTTAGTTGTGGAAAATGTTTTCTAGTTTTCCATTTCTAATTTTCTAGAAAATGAAAGGAGTTTTCATCTCTAGAAAACAAATGAAAATTTTGAAAACGCGTTCAAAACTAGAAAATGTTATTTTCATTTTCCATATTAAAAACATGTTCTAATATACTTGGTTAAGTGGGAGGTTGGGGGATTGACAGGGGAGGGGGGGGTGTAACCGGGGCGGGGGCAGGGACGTAGGGCGTAGGGATTTAATACAATATGAGGTTTTCAAAATTTAGAAAATGGAAAATGAAAAGTGGAAAACAATAAAAAAAAATGTTTTCTAATTTCCCATAGAAAAGTGGAAAACATGGTTGGTTGTAGAAAATATTTTCTAGTTTTCCATTTTTAATTTTCTAGAAAATAAAAAAGGTTTTTATTTTCTAGAAAACAAATAAAATTTTGAAAACGCGTTCTAATTAGAAAACTAGAAAACATGTTAGAGATGTGAGGGGATGGGGAGGGAGGAAATGGAAAATGAAAATGGAAAACAAGAAAAAGATGTTTTCAAGTTTTCTATGGAAAAGTGGAAAACATTGTTTTTTGTTTTCTTGGAAAACATTCTTAGAAAACTATTATTAGAACGCGTTTTCTGTTTTTCATGTTTTCTTGGAAAACAAAAATGGAAAACAAGGGGTGTTTTATCGAACTAAACGCGCCCAATGTTTTTGTTTTCTAGGAAAACTTTTCTAGAAAACTACAATTTGAACGCGTTTCTTGTTTTCCATGTTTTCTTGAAAAATGAAAATGAAAAACATGGGAGTTTTCTTGAACTAAACGCCCTATTTTGCAACATGTTGTTACAACACCATGCTATTGCAACACCGATTTTTATTATTATAATTTTTTTTGATAAATATGGGTCTTACCGTCCATTAACATCTTTCCTTGTTATATTAGCAACTTGTACAAGAGCTGTCTTCCATAGCTCCATCTTCTGAATCCAACGACGTCGTTCCTCCGGATTTGACTCTGCCTGAAGCCTTTGTTTATGTTTTTCCATTGCATCTCCAAAACTACTTTTTTGCTCCCTGACATGTGTAGCTTCAACGTGATAAAAGACCGGAATAACAAGATGTTTCGTTTTCTTATGTTGGTCAAGTATCAACACAAGTTCATCAAGACACCATGTTGAAAAAGCATAATTCTTAGACAAGACAATAACATAAACTTTAGATGCTTTTATTGCACTCTCCAATTCTGGCTTCAAATGTAGTAGTCCAGTTTCCATATCTTCATCGTCCAAAAAGGTATTGAGATTAGCATGTGCAAGGGCTTTGTAGAGGTGATCTGTGAAGTTATTACGCGTGTCGGAACCTCTAAAACTTAGAAATACATCATAAGGTCTATGATTATTATCATACATGGGTGAAGAACCTTCAGAAAATTCGCTGAGAACAACCATGATAAATGGATGACAGGAAGGTTGGTAAGAAATTATAATGATGGGTGATACTGAAAAGTGCTCCCGTTTGTCTTAATATAGATCATGCAACTTGCAAAAGCCACCTAGGGGATAGGATACCTATTCCTTTTAGTCCGATTCGATGAAATGCCCCGAAGACTGGAATGAGGCCCCTACTGATGATTGGATTGATTCGAAGCAAAGTCAATGGCCCCTTCTCAGCTACGGAAGATGCTAGAAGAAGATAAGCACTCCGCTATATCTTTGATAAATAGGGAAAAGGAGTCCATGTTATTAATTTATGATTAAACAATATATTATTTTTTCTTTGACAACACTGTCTTTAATGTACTAGTAACTTTTTTGGTAAGTATCAACATCTTTAATTGTTTGTTTTTTATTTTTTTGTAAAGTTAGTTTCGATTCAGACGTGCTGGAAGCAATTTTAACCAGCGATTTGCTGGACCTCCAACCTCCTCCTCATGGAAAATACCTTGAGATGAGAAACCCAAGACTCGAACCCGAGACCTTGGGAAAAACTCACCTCCGAGGCCCACATAGTGGATTTAGAAGATACCCCTGTGAAAATCCTCAGTAATAATGTTCTTGGCACCTTGATTATGTAAAAATACTCATTTGTGTTGTATGAGTAAACAGGTAAAACTGGAAGGACCAAAGCTGCTAGAATGAAGAAGATTGGAAGAGGAAGGACTAAAGCTGGACAAAAGGAACAAGAGGGGGCAGAAGCTGAAGTTGTCATGCCTATATATTGAATAGTTAGGGTTACAACACATTGTTCTAAATTAGTCGTTTTAAGGAAATATTAAAACCCTTTTTCTCTCTTATTCGATTCATATGAATGTTCTGTAATCTTTAGGCTTTATGTGTTTGTCCCTTAATTCTATACACGATCTGGCATAGATTATTGTATTCTCTTTATCTTTGAACCATTTGTATTGTTGATTGAGTCTAGTACCAAGAGGAATCATTTGGTTATATGTGTTCTTGAGTATGGATCTTTATTATTTTTACATGGTATCAGAGCCACGACTCGAAATCTTTTCTTAAAAAAACGGATTAATAATCCTTTTGTGTTTTACCAAAACCCTAGTTTTTCATCTGTCTTCTTTTATTAAAAAAAAAAACAAAAATCATCTTCATCTGGTTTATTTATGCTATTACTCTGCTTCTAGTTATTACTCTGTTTCTAGTTCTTATTTTTTCCAAAAAAAAAAAACATCTTTTCTTTATCTCCATCTTCTTGGGTCAAATCTTACTGATAAGATTTTGATCTTTTTGAAGGTTTGAGTATACTTGTTAGATTCTTGACTTGTTCAAGATCTTATCTATCTTGTTGCCTTATTGTGATATTGGAATTACTGTTGGCGACCCCACTGTAAGCCTCCTTTCCTACCCTTTCTGTAGCAAATTGTTCTGCACTTGGAGGGCTCTGGTGTAGAAGGTTTGGCCTATAGGTTGGGACTCTCTTATTTTCTCTGTCTAAACTGCTATTTGTGGAATATTATTGACGTGTGTTGCTAATATTATTGACGTGTGTTGCTTTTATGTGATTATTCTCTTTTGTGTTGTTTGTTGTTTCTGCTACTAACCTTGTGTGTTTGGTAGAAGAGAGAGTTCTAGAGCATACCTGTCAAGGTACTTGAGTGTCCTTAAATCTGGCCTCTGCCCTGTCCTCTTTAGGTTTGTGTGTTTTTTGATTCTTGCTTGTTCTCACTCTCTTCTGTCATTATGGCTGATGATAATGGTAATCCTGTTGTTACTGATGATCTTGAAAATGTGAATGTGTTTGGTACTCTTATAAGTAAATTGGATTTTGGTGACCCCTTTTGCTTGCATGCTAGTGACACTACTGGCACACCCTTAATTAATCTGAAATTAAAAGGAACTGAAAATTATAAAGTTTGGTCATGTGCTATGGAACTTGCTCTTGAAACCAAAAATAAAATTGGGTTTATTAATGGAACTTGTGAGACCTGTTGATAATGATGTGCTTGGTAAAATGGGATAGATGCAATTTTGTGGTCTTTCTTGGATTCTTGGTTCTGTGTCTGAAGAAGTTTATCTGGTCAAATTTTTTCAAAAGAAGCTATGGTGTTTGGCAAGAACTTAAAGAAACCTATGACAAAGTTGATGGATCCATTATTTTTAACTTACATCATAGGATCAATTCTCTAACTCAAAATGGAAGTCCAATTTCTGATTACTATCATAAACTTAACTCACTCTGGAGACAGTATGATGCTCTCACTAAACTGCCTACATGTGTTTGCAATGCTGCTAATCAATTTAAGGAATACAATCAAAATATGAGATTGATGCAATTTTTGATGGGGTTGGATGAGGTTTACATACCCATTAGAAGTACCATTTTGACCAAAGACCCTCTTCCCAATGTAAAAACTGCTTTTGCTCTTATTTCTAGGGAAGAATCACACAGGGGCATTACTTCTGGTGATTCTGTCCCAAAACCACAAAATTCTGCTTTCATTGCAAAAACCTTTGGGAACAAAAAAGGGATGGGAAGAGGACAGAGTTCTCAGGGTTGGAACCAACATTCACAAAACTTTTTTGTCCCTCAATATAGAGGACCAAATACTTCTCTTAAATGTGACAATTGTCATAAGTATGGCCATATCAAAGAAAAGTGTTATGAGCTGCATGGGAACCCTTACAATGGTGTGAGAAAATCTGCATACCAATCTTTTAACAGGAACAACCCCATTAGCCATATTGTTGTTACTGAGCACCAAAACACCAAAAATGGTCCTTCCACCAGCTCTGTTGCTGGTCCCTCTCCTATTCTATTCTCCTTTCAGTATGAACAATTATTTTCTGATGAAAATGCTTAGTGAAAAATCTGTCTTCCAAACCTGCACAAGCCAATATGGCAGGTACTTTTTTCAACTGTAATGCTTTCTTTAACTCCAATTTCAGTAGATTCTTCTGTTCTAATGCTATAAGACTCAATTGAAAACTTCTTGCTACCATTTATTGTTGGATTATTGACTCTGGAACACCTATTTTAATGTTGAAGATGTGTCTCAACTTGGGATGACAGTTGGTCATCCCAATGGTACTCAAGCTAAAGTTTTGAAAATTGGAAATCTTATACTGACAAAATTACACTTGTTTGGTGTCTTATATGTCCTGAAATATTGTGTGAACCTTTTATCTGTGCATAACTTGGCTAGGGATAGTAGAATGTTTATTGGCTTTGATGAAAATGCTTGCTATGTTCAGGATTTGAAGACAAAAACCTTAATGGGGACTGGTAGAGAGACTGGTGGTCTCTATACCTTTGATCAAAAAGGTGAGACTGCTATGTCCTATAATAGTATTGCTTCTGTTTGTCATGTGTCTAAGCATACATGGCACAACAGACTTGGTCACCCTGCTGACCAAGTTCTGCATGTTGCATACAAAGACTTAACATTGACCTAAGTCCTATCTCTCCTTGTGAAATCTGTCATAAGGCAAAACAAACAAGGGAACCCTTTCCTTTAAGTGAACATAAAAGTAAGGCTTTGGGTGACTTGATTCACATTGACCTTTGGGGCCCCTATAGGGTTCAAAGCAGAGTAGGTTTTAGATACTTTTTGACCATTGTTGATGACTTCTCTAGGGTTATGTGGGTATACCTTGTTAAAACTAAGGATGAAACCTTTGAAAACCTTGCCAGCTTTTATAATTTGTTGAGAAATCAGTTTCAAACCACTATTAAAACTATCAGAAGTGATAATGGCAATGAGTTCATTAACCAAAGAATGAATAACTTTGTTAAACAAAATGGAATTGTTCACCAAACTTCTTGTACCTATACCCCACAGCAAAATGGGATTGCTGAAAGGAAACATAGGCATCTTCTTAATGTTGCTAGATCCCTTATGTTTCAGGGGGGGTTACCCCTGAATATATGGCCTGAATGTGTTCTAACTGCCACTTTTCTTATAAACAGGTTACCCACTTCTGTGTTGTCTGGAAAGTAACCTTATGAGATGGTCTTTAACTGTTTGCCTAACCTCTCCTTGCTAAGAGTTTTTGGTTGCTTATGTTTTGCTACTGTTTTAAATAATTCTGATAAATTTAGTTCCAGATCAAATAAGTGTGTTCTTATTGGTTATTCTGAAGGTAAAAAAACTTACAAACTGTTTTGTCTTGAAAGTAAATCCACCATCTATTCAAGAGATGTGAAATTCTATGAAAACATTTTTCCTTTTAAAATGAACAATAATGAATGCATAGCTGAAGATTCTGGAACTAAATCACTTGAACTTTTTTGATAATATTTTCCTTGAAAATGAAAACTCTTTAAGACACAATGATGATTGGATAGGGACTTCATATGGTGATGGCAATGGTCATGGTGTGTCTGGTAGTACCAGAAGAGCTGCCAGAAATGATTCTGGTAGCACATCAAGATCTGCCACACACCAAGACACCACTGCAACACCCATTGGATGACAACTTAACTCTGAGGGCAACACATCTTTAATACATGATACTGAACCATCTCATGAGACCAACCAGACCACTGAAACTGTTATGACTGAACTTAGAATGTCAAATAGAACCACCAAACAGCCCAAACACTTTGAGGACTTTGTGCTTACCTCTAAAACCAAGCATAGTATTGCTAATGTGGTTAATTGTGCTAGATTAAATTCTGAAAGTCTGTGCTTTGTTCCAACTTGAATAAACTTGTTGAACCCAACAGCTTTGATGAAGCTTGCAAAGACCCAAAGTGGGTTGATGCAATGAATACTGAGATGGAAGCCTTGTATAAAAATAATACTTGGACTCTTCTCATCTCCCCATTGATAGGAAGCCCATTGGTGTAAATGGGTATATAAATCAAAGTATAAATCCAATGGTGAAGTGGATAGATATAAAGCTAGGTTGGTTGCAAAAGGGTATGTCAAAGATGGAATAGACTTTGATGAGACCTTCTCCCTGTGGTAAAAATGGTTACTATAAGTGTTAATTCTATTTATGTGCAAAATAATTGGCCTATATTTCAACTTGATATCAATAATACTTTTCTATATGGTGATCTTGTTGAAGATGTTTATATAACTCCACCTCCTGGGTATCATTCCAGTTCTGATCCCAGGGTGTGTAAACTTGTTAAATCTTTGTATGGGCTTAAACAAGCCCCTAGGAAATGGAATGAGAAACTTACTTGTTCACTCATTGAAAATGGTTTTGTTCAAAGCAAAAGTGACTACTCTTTATATACCAAGACTTCTGGTGACCTTTGTTGCTTTACTTGTTTATGTGGATGACATTGTCATCACTGGAAATTTTGTGAAATTGAAAATTGTAAACAGTTTCTTAAACTAAATTTTCAATTAAGGATTTAGGAAAGTTAAGATATTTTTTGGATTGAAGTGGTTGATTAAAAATGGTTTGTGCATGACACAAAGGAAATACTGCCTTGATCCTCTTTCTGAATTTGGGTTACTTGGATGTAAGTCCACTCAGACTCCTATGGAGTCCAATCTTGTTCTAAAAACTGATGATGAGGAAGATAATCCTCTGACTAATATAACAGAGTATCAAAAACTTGTTGGAAAGCTTATATACTTGACTCTGACCAGACCAGACATAGCTTATGTTGTTCACATACTCAACCAATTCATGCATGACCCTCATGAATCCCATCTAAGACTTGCTATGAGAGTCATGAGGTATCTAAAAGGGTCACCAGGTAAAGGCATTCTCTTTGAGAAGAATGCCACTTTCTCCCTCTCTGCCTATGTGGACTCTGACTGGGCCAAGAAGACAACTGCCAGAAAAAGCATTACTGGTTTCATTCTTTTTCTAGGTAGTTGTCCAATCTCTTGGAAAAGTAAGAAACAGCAAACCATATCCAGATCCTCTGCAGAAGCAGAGTTCAGGGCATTGGCAGCTGTTACATGTGAAGTAATGTGGATTTTGAAAATCCTGCAAGAACTTGGTATGCACAAATCTAAACCTGTTGATGTTTTCTGTGACAGCAAGGCTGCAATTCAAATTGCAGCCAACCCTATCTTTCATGAAAAGACAAAACATTTCGAAATTGATCTCTTTTTTACAAGGGAAAAGGTTCTTGAAGGAGTTATTAAAACTGTTAAGATTGCTTCAGAGGAAAACATTTATGATATCTTTACCAAGGGTTTACCCCTTAATCAACACAAAAATTTGTGCACCCAACTTGGGTTATTTGACCCTTCTCATAATCAAGTTGAGGAGGGAAGTTATCTTGGCACCTTGATTATGTAAAAATACTCATTTGTGTTGTATGAGTAAACAGGTAAAACTGGAAGGACCAAAGCTGCTAGAATGAAGAAGATTGGAAGAGGAAGGACTAAAGCTGGACAAAAGGAACAAGAGGGGGCAGAAGCTGAAGTTGTCATGCCTATATATTGAATAGTGTTGTTACCAGTTAGGGTTACAACACATTGTTCTAAATTAGCCGTTTTAGGGAAATATTAAAACCCTTTTTCTCTCTTATTCGATTCATATGAATGTTCTGTAATCTTTAGGCTTTATGTGTTTGTCCCTTAATTCTATACACGATCTGGTATAGATTATTGTATCTCTCTTTATCTTTGAACCTTTGTATTGTGTTTGAGTCTAATACCAAGAGGAATCCTTTGGTTATAGTTGTTCTTGAGTATGAATCTCTATTATTTTTACAGTACATCACTACATCATACATAAAGCCAATACGGAATATATTGGTACACTAGATAAAGGGAGGTGATATTCAAGTATTTTTGAAATTTTTAATACCCTCATATTAGTCAACCAAGCCAAGTAAATTCATAGATGATTAATGTGTGTGCTTGCAATCATCTCTAATCACTAGAGTATTTTTCAGATCAGTTCACGATAACCCACCCACCCTTCATTAAAATTCTTCAATCCTTTAAAATTTTGAAAATCTCATAAGGGCTTCTTCATCATCATCATCATCATCATCTAATACAATCAGTCCCACAATCATCGTCATCACAACACTAAATCTCATTACTTTAGGAAAAATTTGTACGGGTAAAAAAAATGGAGGGGTTGGTTTATACGAACATTTTCTTGAATTTTTGTAAAACTACGAAGACCAGTGTCTACAACAACGGCCTTGTCCAACTCATTGAAAGCCGGTGTCTTCAACACCGATCTTATCCAAAGCCGTGAACTTTTGTAAAACTACGAAGACCGGTGTACAACACTTGCCTTGTCCAACTCATTGTGTCTCATAATCACTAGCAGCTATTTTTTTGGGGAAATTTGTACGGATAGAAAAAAATGGAGGGTTTTGGTATTTATACGAACTTTGTCTTGAATTTTTGTAGAACTACGAGAGTCTACAAACGGCCTTGTCCAACTCATTGAAAGCCGGTGTCTTCAACACCGATCTTAGCCAAAACCTTTTTAACAATCATTCATACAAGTGCAGAAATCTTAGTTGAAGAAGATCGGTATTGTAGCAACCGGCTTCTAATGATTTGGACAAGACCGATGTCTACAACACCGGTCTTCTTAGTTTTACAAAAATTTCCATCAAAGTTCCTAAAAACACCACAACCCTCCAAAATATTCTTCCGTACAAATTTTTCCACGAAGCCTAGTAACCGCAGGTATGAAAGCATTCTGAGATAACAATCTACAAGACACAAAGAGGTAATTGCGGAACCAGGGCTTTAGTCGTCGTCTTGTTGAAAAGCTATGTGAATTTGATGTAGTGTCTTGATAAGAGGGGTTTTATTATATTGTTAACGAAAACATGCGATTTAGTTTAAAAATTCGTAAGACATAATAAATACAGTAAACATTATGCGTTTGTGTCTAAATACCTCTAATTAATCTCTTGTAAATGATGAATATAATGATTTTTTCTTGAATCTAGATGCACATGAAAAGCATGTGTGGTGTTATCGTATATGCAGAATATAATTTTGCGAGTAGGTTGAATCTTTTGAGAGGATCGGGTATGAATTTTTCATTTTCGAAAGGTTTTTAGGTTTTTAAAGGAAGGGTTGGATTTGAGAGTTTTATATTTGAGAGGATTAATATTGAAGAGTTTTCAGTCAGTAGTGAATATAATATAGTTTCATTTTATATTTCAAAGTTTTGTTTATTATTACTTGTCCTAGAATTGCAACATTTTTAACGGTTGAATCCATTAGTTTTTTTATATCTAAGAAGTACAAAGGCCCACGTTGTCACGCTGCAATAATCGTAGTTGCGTGTTACCACGACTATTCGTTTTTCTTATAACAATACCACAAACACAACATCCTATGTTTTACTCTCGAAAACCACAAATAAACTTAATATATATTCAATATATAAGCATTGTTGCATAATCTGATTTTTATTTAAGGACACTACGAGAAACAGATTATGCAACAATTCTTATATATTGAATATATGAGGTTTGAACCCTTTGATCTTTGGATAAAAAGGCAAGACTCAAACCACTTTTTTCTAATACTTAGTAAAATGAAAAATACATTATATTATAAAGAATATAATAAAGGTTAATTTTGTCATTTGATATAGTTTATGTTTAAATTCTATTAACTCAATTTCATTGAATTCTGTCAACCAAACACAAATATATTTAAAACTTTCAGATTCCAATTCTTCAAATTCTAATTCCTTTAACAGATTCCAATTCCTTCAAAAACATTCTGTGAACCAAACTATTTTAGATATAGTGACACATACCATATATGTACTCGCCTTTTCCAGACTATGGTTAACAACCCTATTTTGATATTTCTCTTTTTCTATCTGCCTTTTTTGTGTGTATATATATATATATATATATATATAGTTATATATTAATATATATAGGTTTTGGGTAAAATAAAATAAGTATTAAAGTAAAACAAATAAAACAATAGGTTTTCTTCACTGAAAATCACCATGGATCATGAAAATCATCGTGCATCAATTGCTTCGTGAATCTTCGTGCATCAATTTAACCATGATCTAAGGAAGATCTTGTCCTATTTGTTTTACTTTAATACTTGTTTTACAATATCTAACCCCTATATATATATATTTTATGGTATTGTGTAATTACAATTATATTCTTGATATCCTATTTCTGTAATAATAACTTGAATAAATTTTATAATAATAATTTACTTATTTTGGTTTGTATATTGAGATTGAAGTTCTTTCACGTAGATAAATACGAAAAAGATTGGTTTCTAATAGGCATTCAACAATCAAGGATTAATTACACTACAAGAAAAATGTTGATTAGTGACCATTTTGCTTAGTGACAACTAAAATTTGGTCACTAATAACCTTATTTAGTTACCATTAAGAAAAAGTGGTCACTAAATTTGGTCACTAAACAAAATTAGTGGCCAAAAAATAACATTTTTTTGTCTCTAAACAAAATTAGTGACGGACCTTTAGTGACGAAAAGTGACCACTCAAAATTTGGTCACTAATTTAGCATACAGAGTTTCAAAAATGCAGAGTTTCAGAATGCAGACTTTGCAAACTTTCCAAAATGCAAGGTTTCAGAATGCAGAGTTTAAAAATGCAAGGTTTCAGAATGCAAGTGTTTAAATGCAAGGTTTCAGAATGCAGAGTTTCAGAACTTTCCAAAATGCAAGGTTTCAGAATGCAGAGTTAAACTTTAAAATGCAAGGTTTCAGAATGCAGAGTTTGCTTTAAAATGCAAGTTTCAGAATGTTTGAACCCATCCTTTTGAACCCCACAAAATAGATTTTTGAACCCCTGGTTTCTTGAACCTCTTCTTTGAATCTTTTTCTTTGAACCCCCTGATTTTTGACCATAAAAACAATTTGACCTTCTTTTTGAACCTTTGACTAGAAACAAAAAAAACTTTGACTTTTTGAAATCATGCAATCATGTGTTTCAGAAAACGTGACTACCACACGGCGGCCGGAAAATAGTAATCACCTCGCCGGGAAACTTAAAATGCCGATTTCTCACTTGTTTCTTCGAATTAGACCACGAAACCACCACCAAAATACTCACAAACAGATTCCGCACAAATCCTCGGCAACAAAAATCGATTTTCAAGCTCGCCGGAAAAGTAACCGTCAACAAAACTCAACGAATCGAAAAATTGAAAAGATGAGAATGATCAGCACACGATCGCGAGTAAATCCTTGTGATTTTCAGGTCGATTTGATGAAAAACGAAGACAGAATTGAAGAAAGAAGTTCAAGAAAAATTTTGTTGATTTTTTTTTTTTAATTAATAAAAATTGTAACGTAAAGAGACAATGACTGATCACGTGAATTCTCGTGAATGACGCATAAAATGGCCGAACCACTTTTTGACTTTTTCTGATTACTTGAAATTCGAATCAGCCTTCAAAAATGTAGAATTAACCGATTAAATTTGCAATTCAAATCAAATCCACCACAGAAATCAATCTATAACAACAAATCCACTTCTAATCTATATTCAGAATCACTATTCAGCCACGAATTGATCAAACAGAACAAACAGCTTAAAATTAAGCTCAAAATCTCGAAATTTCGAACAAAATCAGTTTTTATGATTACGGATCGTTCGGATTAACCGATTTTGCTCTGATACCAATTGAAGAGAATAGAAATGAGCTTAATTGAGGTTTAATGGTGGATTAGGGTTTAGTGTGTATTTGAGTGTGTGAGGGTGATGGGAGGTTGAAGATGAAGTTAGAGAGAGAAAGTAAGTTAGAGAGAAGTTGTTATGGGATTAATGTGAAAGGCTTAGTTACAAGGTTGTTATGGAGGGGTATTTATACAAATCACCTATTTAACACTAATACCCCTTCCATAGATAGAATTTACAATTAAACACCACAATTTTAATTCTAATGGTAACTAACCACAATAGTGACCAAATTTTGATTGTTAGTGACGAAAATTTGGTCACTAAGATAAATTAGTGACCAAATGTTTTTCGTCACTAATCGACATTTTTCTTGTAGTGGGTCTTCCATAAATAACGGATTAGTATTAGTATGAATTTCCGCGTTTAAGTTTTTACACGTTTGAAACCGTGAAACCGTGTAGAACATTGTATTTTCAACAATCTTACGCTACTATTTTCACGGCCGTGAAAAATTAAGTAATTAACAGTAATAGCCTAATAGGTACCTCACTTTGTAGTAGTGGTAGACCGCAAATGGAATGACTCAAACGACAAACCTATATACATTTAATTATCAAAAAGCGAATATTGTGGTGTATTTTCACACATAATCTCTATCTCTATCTCTTATCATCTCTACTACATTATAAATCATTTGTTTCTGCCAATTTTTTCAACTTTTCAACTAAGTTTTTGAAAACCCTATAATGCCCTATTATTTGTTCACTAATTTAAATATATTTACCTAAAATAACTATAATACTCTTAGAGGAAATCTCAGCCACTCATTTTCATCTCTCCTCAAATCTCAACCACTCATTTTTTTTCTCTCCTCCATAAATCATTTTATTTCTCTAATTCATTCGAAATCTTTTATCTCAAAAACCGTACATCGATAAATTATAAAAATTATATGGGTGTTCTTAAAATTAGGTCATTCGATATACTTTCGACGAATTTTTAAATCCTAGGGCGGAGCCCGTACGGCTAAGACATTTGGCTATCACACTCTATGACCTATCACCTCCTATGACCTATCACACTCTATGACCTATCACCCCACCATCTCATCGCCGCAACGCGCGGGTACTTTCTCTCGTGTATAAAATAAATTTCTAAATGACATTTTCTTATGTAATTTTTACCCTCTGTGTAGACACTACTAGAAAGTCCTTATTTTTGATGGATTTCAATCCCAAATTTCTGATGGTTTTTCGATGGATTTTAGACAAAAAGCAAATGAATCATTTAAAAAAATTTACGACGATTTAGGGACAGATTAGCTAGCGTAGGAACTCTGTCAGATTTATAACGGATCGTTCAATAACATAATAAAACTTCAAAAAACATCAATATGATATTTAATGTCGCGAATCCATTTTCAAATGTAAATTTTCCCAACAGATTTACGACAGATCCTTTTAATAATTAAGATAAAAACTCAAAAAAATATTTCCATCTCAAATCCGTCCATAAAATAAAAATTTTACCGAAGGATTTGCGACGGACCATTTTAAAAATAAAAATAAAATTTAAAAAATAATCAAAATAATACTTCCGTCCACAATAACATAAACTTTAGATGCTTTTATTGCACTCTCCAATTCTGGCTTCAAATGTAGTAGTCCAGTTTCCATATCTTCATCGTCCAAAAAGGTATTGAGATTAGCATGTGCAAGGGCTTTTAAAGACCTTAAAGGAATAAGCTACCAGTGGCTCTCTAACAGATCCCCAAAATACCGTATGGACTGGACGAGATGGATGTATTTTAATTTTTAGCTCTTCATTTCCCTGTTGTTGTTTGCTTAGTTGTTTCCAATTTCCGTTCTTGTACCCTTACTTCTTGTACCTCTAGCTTCTCGCTAGATTTCTCGTTTATTAATATATTTCTGAATGTTAAAAAAAAAATAAAAATAGTTCAATGGTTAGAGGAATTGTCAGAGAAAAAATCACATTTAATCGCGTGAGATGTCTTAATTACCGAAAAGTGCTCGATCCGTAATTGTCTTAATATAGATCTGCATTACAAATTTAACAACGACTGTCATTATCTGCAAGGAATTTATGCGATTTGTTAATTTTTTAAACGTCAATCCACGAAAGTCCATATGTTGCTACATCAAATCACTACATCATATATATAAAGTCAACTCTTAATTATACCACTAGATAAAGGGAGGTGATGTTCACACGCAAGTTTTTTTAAAATTTTTAAAGGAAAATAATCTGGACAGCAGGCTATGTCATGTAAAATTTCTTTAAAAAATGTTACAAATAACTGTGTACATAAGCTTTCCCCATATTTTAATACCCTGATCATATTAAGCAAATTCATAAATGATTACTGTGTATACTTCCAATCATCATATCTATGATAGTTGTTCAGTATTCACTCATCCAGTAATTCCCACTCACCCCTAAATTAAATATCCTTAATCCTTTAAAAAATTGAAAATCTCATGGTGGTTTCTTCTTTATCATCCTCTAATACAATGAGTCCCACACATCATTACCATCATAACACCAAATTCGATGTTTTCAAAAGCTTTAAGAGGTTCAGACCACAAGATCAATCTCCACAAGCCTTAATCGCGGAGGGCTGTGGTCGTTGTCTTGTTGAGAAGCTATGTGAATTCGATGTAGTGTCTTGATATAAGAGGGGTTTTATTATATTGTTATATGTCAACTAAAACATGTGATTTAGTTTAAAAATTCGTAACATAATAAATATACGAAACGAAATGCGTTTTCGTCTAAATACCTCTAATTAATCTCTTGTAAATGATGAATATAATGATTTTTTCTTGAATCTAGATGCACATGAATGTTTGTGTGGTGTTATCGTATATGGAGTGAAGAATTTTGCGAGTCTTGAGTTTCGAGAGATTTGATTCTTTTGAGAGGATTGGGTATGAAATTTTACATTTTCGAGAGCTAGGTTTTTGGGTTTCTAAAGAAAGGATTGCAGTTGTGAGTTTTAATATTTGAGAGGTGTTTATAGATTCAAAGATATATTGGTCAGATTGGTTCTTGCCAATCATGTGGTGTTTTGGGGATTCCTACAGGTATGAATATGTTATTGCAGACATTGTTATGATACAATAGAGTCATTTTGGGTGTCATATCAGATCTGTACCTTAAGGGTGTGTTAATTGATCGAAATCGTATGTTTTGGTCGATTTGGCGACCCGAAACGATTGTTATTGGTTTGCAAATCAATTGATTGTTAAGTATGATTTGATGGTATCATTAGAGCCTTAAATTGATTTATTTCCAGTAGCAATGGTCGTTCATAAGGTTTGGGATACGTTTGAGCTAGATTTTGTAGCAAGAAAGCAAAGTGTCTATAAAGTCCTGAAAATTCAGTCATGTTGTAAAACTCATATCTCCTTTATAATAATGTTAGGAGATGAAACTTACATTTTTAAAAAGCTCTATGTGTCCTATAAATTCTATATGAACAAAGTTTCTTTTCATTTTTCCCAGAGATGGGCGAAAAATGTTGGTTTCTAAAAGTGGTCGGATTTCAGATGAATTCTGCAGGTCTGTTTTGCAGATGTCATAACTCATTCATTAGAGTTCTTCAAGAATCAAACCTTACATTTTTGAAAAGGACTTTCAGCCCCCTACATTTGTTAAGAACTGAGTATTGTCTCATTTGGTCATCCTGTGACCCAAAATTTGTTGGCAAACGAATTGTGTTGGCTGGGTTATGTTCAGACTTCAACTGGGTTATGATATGCGGCGCACAGGATGGGTATGCGGTGCATATTCTCATCTGGCTGTCGTTTAGGCTTGATTTCATGCTCGTTTGACCCATAGACCTTATGCTTAGGTTACCTTATGGTATGGGGAACTTAGAGAGGTTCTTTAAAGCCCCTATGACCATATGTTACATAAGACAAGAAAGTAAAGATGTTTAATCATAAGTAACATAGATTAAACAGTGAATACATGGTCGGTTTACAAAGAAATAAAAGAGAAAATATTGTTAAGTTTTTGACACACTAAAAACTTAACAATTATACAAAGAGAGAAAAACACACTAAGTGTAATATGGCACACACCAACACTTTGCGGCTAGGTCAAGTGATGCCTTATATAGGAGAGAAAAGACATCACATGACAACCCAATAGATGTTGACACATGAAGGTTGTCAACTATCTATTGGTGGATAAATCAGATCTGCAGAGGTCTCTTTTCTTCATCTTGTTTCTTTCCCAAAACGGCATCAAAGAGAAATACCTTAGTACCAAAATGGTACAAGGTCACATGGCTCCATTCTGATCTATCAACACGTGTCCTTGGGGACCAGCCTTCTTTTCTTCATCTTCCCGCCCATATTTGACTTACAAAACATGGCGGTGAGTCATTGAACTTATCCTTTAACTCGAAGATACTAGATGGTCGCTGAAGGCTCGCTGACGAAGTCACTCGCTGAGTCTCTCAGCGAATCCATGACTCAACAATCTCCCCCTATTCGCTGAGGAGACTTAGCTGAGTAGAAGTCGCTTAAACTTTCAAGAGTAAGAAGTAGAATGAGGGAATGCTGATATTATTTATATGACGAACAACTTTACAATAATCAGCATTACATTAATTACATAAGACTACTTAATCCCATTGAGATTCTTGCTTGGCCTCGATAAATGCTCTATCTTGTTGTCTTTCAGGCTTCAGCAGCTCTTGATCAATCATCTTTATAAACTCGGGATCATTGGAAGTCTGAGCACAATACTTCCTTATTTTTAGAAGGAAGGAAGAGGGAGCAATTCCAATTTCGTTGGTCCTGAAGAAGAGCTCATGACCATGGACATTGCAGAAGCAAAAACCTCCCAGCTTCTCATCATAGGTACCTTCCATAAAAAGAGTTCTGGAAGGCATCTTCAAATTTAGCAGCGGCTCCTCATCTATATCAGTCTTGGGAACCATTCTGAGTACAGTGGGGAGACGAGAAACTTGGGATCCAGATGCTGATCTCTTTGATCCAACTCTGGGTTGCTGAGGTGGAGGAGGGAAGGGATGTCTTGCAGCGCTGAGCAGAGAGTCTTTAATTTTGTACTTCTTTTCCATATTACGCACTCTCTTTATCTGCTCTCCTGCTAGCTCAATCAAAGGCTTGTAACTCACTGCAGTCTTGTCCTTGATTAGCTTATAAATTTCAATCCATTCAGTTGGGCCAAGGGTGTCTTTAGTAACATTTCTTAAAGTGTACAGCTTGCCCGCTCCTTGTCTTTGGAGATGAAGATTCATCCCTTGATTGGTCAGAGTGACCCTGACTGACTGGATCTCCTCTTTCCTTTGCCTTATCTCCCTTGATTTAAGGTAGAGTTCTTTGCCTTCTTCAAAATTTTTCTTTTTCTTAGCGAAAAACTCTTCCTCATTCTTCTTCAAAACTTCCAAGCCACCAGATTGCTGTGCTAACTTTTGCGTTTCGTCATCAGCATCCTTCAGCTCTTCACCAACAATCTGCTCACTTATATATTTTCTAGAGAGTTCCTCTTCTCTTTTCTTTTGTTTTAGCTCCTCCTGAAGTACAACCTCTTCAGGAGTAAGTTCAACAATTTTCTTTTGAGATGGTGAAGGCTTAGGAAAGGCGCCAGCCATCAGCTTTTCTTGTTGTTCCCTTGCTGTAGTTGGAACTTTGGGTGGCTTGCCCTTTTCAGCAATTGCTGCCTTTCCCTTGTCAGCATATTTCTTTTCTAATGCAGCGTGGAACTCAGCGGTAGGCTTGAAGGTAGAGACATTGATTGGTCTCGCTGGAATACTCTCAGCAGCGACCACTTTCACGACACTCGCTGGCACATCCTCAGCGGTGTTTGATCTTTTCTCCTTTTCAATATCAGCTGCCGGTTCAATAACCTTCTCAGCTTGCTCCCCCTCAACACTTGCTGCCGGTTCAACGACCTTCTCAGCTTGCTCCCCCTCAACACTTGCTGCCGGTTCAACGACCCTATCAGCACTTTCAGTTTCAGCTTGGGGAGCATTTCCAGAGTTTACATTTTCAGTTGCTGGGGCTTCTTCAGCAGTTTTCTCCCCCTTGGAAGCAGCTGAGGAACTAGCTACTTCCACTTTCTCTTTCTTGAGAAGTCCCAGCATTTCACCCATCAGTTCCTTAAGATTCCCAACCTCTTCTTCAAGTTTTCGCTGCCTGCTGACAGATTCTTCAAGTAACTTCTTGTCAACAGCAACTTGGAAAGGCGTGTGAGAGAAAAGTTTATTTTTGAGAGAATTAATTTCTTGGGTGAGAGAAGTGTGAAAATCATCTTGATTTTTGGAAAAGGAGGAAACGGTATTATGAAGTTGGCGAAGGTGAGCAGTGAAAAGAATGTTGGATTGAGAGAGTTGTTGGAGAGAGGATAAAAGACCAGGCACTTCAGTGACATTCGCTGACTTAACTTCAGCTTTCAGTTTATCCAGCGATGCAGAGATTTGAGAGTTGGAAGTGCTGACTCTCTGCATGCTGTGGTGAAGCAGCTTTTGATTCCTCTTAAATAGATATGCATTGGACAGGGTGTCAGCATGTTGCTTTTTGGTGATGCCAAACACTCTGTCCTTTAGCTCAGCTAGCTCATCAAGCAATTCATTGTTTCCAGAAACCAATTCTTCAAACTTGACCAATGCCCCAGAGTTCATTTCGGCCATTTTATCTACCAACCATGCATATAGATAACCATGCCTGTTTTCTTGACTTTGCACAACCTGCAGTCTTCTCAACATTTCTTGCAATTGATAAGTTTCAACATAGTCAAGACCAGGCACATTCACAGCAGTGAAAGCAGTGGTGGCTTCATCAGCAGAGGGAACCCTGAGATCCTTCAAAGAGATAGGATACGTAGAGCAAGGCACCTTAAAAAAGTCTGGATGGTGCAATGAAGGCACTTCCATGATGATTTCATCATCAACATCCTCTTCTTCATTAAATGTAACAACCGTGACTTTTGACCCGTTGACTATTTGTGCAATTTGACTAACAATTTAGTTAGTAATATAATTTGAAGGCATTTGTGTGTATTGTGTTAAATCGAGGACAATTGGTCATTTAATTTAGTCATACGATGATAGTCGGTGTTATTGATGTAGAAGTGTGAAACGGGTTATCCGTGGATTCGACCCGTGACCCACCCAACTAAACCTTATCCCTACCTTTCTTTCTTTCTCTCCCACTCACTCCTTATCTCTTTCTTCTCTTTCATTAGTTCAAGAACAACATACCACCATTACCATCTCATTTTCTTATTTCTTCTTCTAATTTTCGGATTTGAGCTTGGGTAATAATTAAAGTGTTAGTAAATCATTTCATAATAATAATCATCTTTGAAACTTCAAGATATTTGGGTATATCCAAGTGTTCATCCTTCCTTTTTGCTCCAAAACCGGAATTTGACTTCGGAGGAGATTTTGGTAAGTAAAACTTGTCTCCTAATTTTCATTTTAAGTTTATAAACATGCGCCTATGTTGTGTCAAATGTTTTTGGGTCCCAAATCAGGTCAAAAGCCAATTTAGGGTTTCTAGTTCTTGAAATGGGTCAAACCGAATTAGTGCATTTAAATGATGTTTTGGAATGGAATTGCAAGGTGGGTTACGTTTGTTTAAGTCCAAGTATGTTTAATTATACCTCAAAATGGGCTGAGAACTCTTCTTAGTCGACTTGGTGTTCAAAATTAGGGTTTGTGAGTGTTTTGGGTCGTTTGTAGCTCAAAGAGGATGTGCAGGAACTTTTAGTGCAGAACCTGGCGTACCTTACGCCCCTCTTGGCGTAAGGTACGGTGCTCTAGATTTGCATTACGCCAAAACATGTCTGTTTACGCCGAATTACTTGAAACCAGACGCCAAAAATGATAGATGCAGGCCACCGTAAGGTACGGTGCCAAGCACCGTAGGTTACGCCAACACTCGACCAACCACCGTAGCTTACGCCGCAATATGCCGTCCCTTACGCCAAGCCAAACTTAGCCACCGTAGCTTACGCTACATGTGGCCTACGGTTTTTCGTTTATCCAACCTAAATTGAGGTACTTGTGCCTTTAAGGACTACGGTAAGTGTGTTCCTTGCTCTATATGCTTGTTCACATTGTGAATGGCTTTGGCATTAGATCCTTGTCATTTGCTCCTACGAACTCACCAACCTAGTGTTGACCTTGTTTAGTACACTTTTCAGGTAATCATGTGAATCCAAGACGTGATGGTTGATTGATGCTTGTGCTAGGACTTGGGCTTGGACTTACATGGATCCAGGATTCATTTGCCCTTTATTTTTGCATTTTGTACTTGCTTTGTTGTTGGATTCACCGAATCCCCTTTATTTCATATAGATGATATTCTACGATAATCCCATGCATACGCTATATCTTTTCGGTAGTATTTCGAGCCTAGCTCGGGGTGTTACAGAATGGTGGCCCATGCTTGGTCGTAGAGAATTAGGCGGTTTGACCTAGACTACGGCTTAAGTAAAAACTCTTCATGTAGAATGCATGGTTAGGAATTTTGAATGCAATGTGAATTGTATGAACCTTGTAAGTGTACACTAAGAGTTCGTAGGCAGGATCGTTATACACAATGATATGAGTACAATTGGACAATGTGTTGTTTTGATATGAGTACTATGTGATCAATGTGTTGTTTTGTGACGTGTACAATGTGAACAATGTGTTATGTTGTGGCAAGTACAATGTGATGAATGTGGTAACATGAGTACAACTTGGTTGATGTGGACAATGTGTTGTTGTGTGATGGTCAAGTGCATGAGGTCAACGTGGTTGTTTGAAGTCAATGAGGTCATGTGCATATTGTTGAATTATTTTTTTATTGATTGGTGCTAATTGATGATTTAGGCAAAATGAAGTTATGGTGTTAACTTGATGTAACATTGTAGCAACCCTAAAAGAGCCCGATCAACTATTTTATGGTTACTCGGTGTTATAACAAGTTAATGACATCACGGATTGCACGCGCTTGGCTTAGGGTATAATAAGGAACCGATATGCTTAATGGAAGTTGATTTGGTGGAGGGTTAGCCGTTGGTACACCCTGTATACATACCCGATCAATAACTAGAAGCATATCGAATTCGGATTATACTTTGAACCATTCGTGTTAGTTACTCAGATTGTATAATGTGGTGAATATGAGTACTTGATTTTGATGGTGGACAATCATTGTAAACTGGACATGAGAACATGATAGATAATGATTACTTGAGAACTTTGATATGTTGTCCTTAGCGTAGTGATATGAAACACGTATGATATGTTGGTATGATAGCACGATATATGACAGTTACTTGACAACACTTATATGTTGGCCTTAGTGTAAAGACATTAAACATGCGTAGTGTGTTGGTATGAAAGTACTAACTACTAGTGCGACTAACATGAGAGCAGTTGTGAAGCTACTCCCCGGGTCATAAACTCTAGGGCTATTACTATGGTTTGAGATTTGATGATGGAATGACATGTTGTTTCGTATGATTGAGTAACATATATGTTATGCATGCGCGGGTATGTTAATCGGTAAGTACTTGCAAGAATGAATTGGTGTACTAGTTTGCTAGTCTTAGCATGTATAAATTAGGTTGTTAAGCTAATTTGTGTACATGAGATAAGAGAATACGGTGATGCATGTATAAACATTTACTAGATGGACAATTCTATGAATAAGAGTGGTAGGCATCTTTATAATCGAGTATGCCCAAAATCTTACTGCTTAACTTGCTTATAAGAACGAATCGGTAATGACTGATAATTCACGCATAGTTGTACTTAACGTATGAAAAACCGTATGTATGACTCGGTATGCGGAAATAGTTGATAGAACATGCAAAACCTTACCCCCCCTAACTTGGTTGCATGGATGAATAGTTAGGATATGCGGTAGAGTAAATGTGGCTTCCATGATATCCTAATTGTTGAATATGCTTGAAATTTCGTTGCTCAACTAAATTGGTGAACTAAATCGTTAGGACATGATAATACATGTGTCAAGGTAATTTGGAACCTTGGGCAATTGTGTGTATAAGTTGCCATGCTAGCCTATTTGCTTTAATATCTCAGCATCCTGTTGCCTAACTGCTTATTGAATACATAGTTAAAAATTGAAGACGCATGCGTAGATATAAATGGTCACGTGAGCAATTGTATGTGTGACTGGTACGACCATTATAAATTACTCGACTAAGTTATTTTTAATATATGATTTACTCAGTAACATGGAGATTATAAGTATAGTAGTAATATGATGATGAGAACTTCGTTGTATTATACGCCCCTAAGATTGAACCTTAGGACAATGCTTGAGTAACTAAAGTGGCATAACAATGGATGAATAACGATGGAAACAACCGCGATGCCATTAATGAGAATGACAACGAGTACATAACGATTTATTTTGAGCATCTATACAACTACAAACTTTACTATGCGTGAGAAGGAACGACCTTGGTTAGGCTAACCATAGATTTGAGCAAAAAAAATAAAAACTTAAAAGTCTACCCAACATGTAAAATGTGCGCAAAACACGAACGTCGCAGGAATGGAGTTGAGGTGCAAAACAATATTGGGTGGTATATATACACGTACACGATTGGTAAGGGTTGATCTAATTGGACGCCTAGCTTAAGGCGCAACCGAGAGATCCTAAACAATGGGAACGATGAGCCAATTGAGTGCCATTGTGCGAGTCACACGTGAGATGTAAGAAGCTTAAATCCTTATAGTGTGCGATTCTCAAATCTCTCGACCTTAAATGAATTTCTAGATCGTTTCTATCACGCGAATGAGGCGCCGTCAGGATTGGATGTCGTGGACATGCACCCTCCCATTGACAGATGGAAGACCGGAATTGAGAGCAAACGATTGACTCCAGTGAATGAGCCGCCAACCAATGGGTGCAATACGTCACGAGTGCGCTGGCTAAAAGTCAAATTGTCATAATAAGTGATTACCTGTCTACAACTAATTGAACCTAATATTAATCCGAGTGGGAAGGACTTAACTGCGATAAGACTGATTGAATAGGACGAATACTTGGAGATGACATAAGAGTCGTTCGAGAAAACGGGAACAAATTGCAATGAACTTCATCAGAATTTACCGAAGGCAAGCAAGGGTCATGATACTATTTGCGTGATTACGGATCGGTTGAAGAAGTCGGCTCATTCCTTAGCCATTCGCGAGACCGATAAATTTGACACCATGGCGCATTTGTACATTGGAGAAGTGGTGACTGAGTAAGGAATTACGGGTTCTATCGTCATCGATGGAAATGCCCAATTCAACTCAAATTTTTGGAAAGCCTCTCAACGAGCCAGGGGTACTCAGCTTGACATGAGTACGGTGTTTCATCCTCAAACAAATGAACAAAAGGAAAGGATCATGCAAACGTTTGAAGATATGTTGAGAGCTTGTGCGATAGATTTTGGTGGCAAGTGAGAAGAGTATTTACCGTTGGTTGAGTTGTATAACGATAGTAACATGCGAGTATTCAGATGGCTCCCTTTAGGGCACTTCATTGTAGGAAGTGTCGCCCTCCCCTCATTTGAGCAGAGATTGGCGAGAACCAACTTATCGGGCCGGGAATTTTAGTTGAAACGACAAAGGTGACTTCTCAAATCAAGGAGAGATTTCAACTAACTCGTGAACGACAAAAGTAGTACGCCGATGTGAAGCATCAAACAGTGGAGTTCAATATTGGCGGTCATGTGCTCCGTAAGTTCTCCCTTGGAAGGGCGTTGTACGTTTTGTGGAGCCGGGCAAGCTTGAGCCAAGATACATTGGACCTTTCGAAATCATTGAACGTGTTGGCAAGTGTCGCATCGATCGAAGCCCCCACTAGAACTTAGTGGCGTGATGAGGTATTCCACATTTGCAATCTACATGATTGATGGACATATCCTGTCCTTTATATGTCTATGAACGAGATTCAAGTGGGCCAAAAAGCTCAATTTTGTTGAAGAGCCGGTAGAGATTTTAGACCGGAGGACCAAGAGGCTAAAGAAACGAACATCACACGATTGTCAAAGTTGGATGGAGTGCAAGACGTGAAACCGAGTTCAATTGCGGACAAGAGGACCATATGAGATCTAAGTAACCACATTGTTATTAACTAGGGTTTTGTCGAATTTCGGGACGAAATTCCTTTAACGGGGGAATGATGTAACAACCGTGACTTTTGACCCGTTGACTATTTGTACAATTTGACTAACAATTTAGTTAGTAATATAATTTGAAGGCATTTGTGTGTATTGTGTTAAATCGAGGAGAATTGGTCATTTAATTTAGTCATACGATGATAGTCGGTGTTATTGATGTAGAAGTGTGAAACGGGTTATCCGTGGATTCGACCCGTGACCCACCCAACTAAACCTTATCCCTACCTTTCTTTCTTTCTCTCCCACTCACTCCTTATCTCTTTCTTCTCTTTCATTAGTTCAAGAACAACATACCACCATTACCATCTCATTTTCTTATTTCTTCTTCTAATTTCCGGATTTGAGCTTGGGTAATAATTAAAGTGTTAGTAAATCATTTCATAATAATAATCATCTTTGAAACTTCAAGATATTTGGGTATATCCAAGTGTTCATCCTTCCTTTTTGCTCCAAAACCGGAATTTGACTTCGGAGGAGATTTTGGTAAGTAAAACTTGTCTCCTAATTTTCATTTTAAGTTTATAAACATGCGCCTATGTTGTGTCAAATGTTTTTGGGTCCCAAATCAGGTCAAAAGCCAATTTAGGGTTTCTAGTTCTTGAAATGGGTCAAACCGAATTAGTGCATTTAAATGATGTTTTGGAATGGAATTGCAAGGTGGGTTACGTTTGTTTAAGTCCAAGTATGTTTAATTATACCTCAAAATGGGCTGAGAACTCTTCTTAGTCGACTTGGTGTTCAAAATTAGGGTTTGTGAGTGTTTTGGGTCGTTTGTAGCTCAAAGAGGATGTGCAGGAACTTTTAGTGCAGAACCTGGCGTACCTTACGCCCCTCTTGGCGTAAGGTACGGTGCTCTAGATTTGCATTACGCCAAAATATGTCTGTTTACGCCGAATTACTTGGAACCAGACGCCAAAAATGATAGATGCAGGCCACCGTAAGGTACGGTGCCAAGCACCGTAGGTTACGCCAACACTCGACCAACCACCGTAGCTTACGCCGCAATATGCCGTCCCTTACGCCAAGCCAAACTTAGCCACCGTAGCTTACGCTACATGTGGCCGTAACCTACGCCGGTCTACTTCTTCAATTTTTCCAGAATTCTAGATTGACTTCCATAGCACTTGGATCGAGTCGGACGTTCTTTTAAACTCTTAGTTGACTTCCCTAATGAAGTATACGAGCCCCGGGAACCCCATAATGCCATGAGCCACTGTGAAACCCTAACTAGGGTTTTGAACAAAGATGATAACATGAATATTGTTTATGTTAATGGCATTGAAATACTAGGCGACGGTTAAACGATCTTAATTGGCTCTAAACTAGCACTCGACCCATATAACGATGAAATCGAGTCTCGGGAATCAATTAAAGCTGTGAAACACTTATAGAAACCTAATTAGGGTTTTGACACGAACTAATAACGTACATAATATATATATCTATATATATGCATATGTATAATATATATATCTATATATATATATATTACTCTCTATATATATGCGTATTGATGAATATGTATATTAAAATTATAGGTCGTGGACACGTGGAGATCATTGAACGATTGTAAATTTCATCCTAACTCGATCTTAACTTCATTTGCCGGTCAAGGTGAGTTTCGTAGCTCCCTACTCAATCGAGATTCGGGCTGAAAAGTGTACAACTGTTGTGTGCTTACGTGTTGATTGTGCATTTATATGTTTGCCTTGGTTTATGACATAGTTCAATTGTGCATACGTTTGATTTCTTGATTGATGACATGACTTGATTGTGCATATGTTTGAGTGTCTTGGGTGATGACATTGTTTATTTGATGGACTTGATGACATGCAAATACGTGATTGTTATATGACTAATGTATGTGCGTGTTGGTTGATTATTAGGTTAGTTGTGTATATATGGAAGACGGTAATACCTTTGAAAGGTTGGAGATGTGGTGGGAAGGCTGCGGGTGACCCTATATATAAGCATCAAAGGCCTTTCAAATGTAGTATCGTACGAAGTATACACTATGGTGGTTTTGTTTTCTGTGGGGTCTTGGATTGTCATGGTAACACCTGTGCAATTGAGTACAATGAGGTACAATACGTGCAATTGAGTACAATGGGGTACATTACGTGCAATTGAGTACAATGAGGTACAATACATGCAATTGAGTACAATGGGGTACATTACGTGCAATTGAGTACAATGAGGTATATTACGTGCAATTTAGTTCAATGAGGTACATTACGTGCAATTGAATACAATGAAGTACATTACGTGCAATTGAGTACATATGAGGGACATTGTTGGACATGTTTGGCATTATAGAACTTGTTAGATACTTATTAATATCATTATTACTTGTCCTTGTTTACCACGCGTATTCTGACTACCTTGAGTAGTTCATTTTGTGAATACACGTGTGAGGGTCATTGATGGACATTGATTGGCTATGGTTTGATTGAGTATGATTGACTTATCTATGATTAGGATAGTTGTACATACATGGAAGACGATATTACATTTAATGAGTTGCGGATGTGGTGGGAAGGTTGCGGGTGACCCTATATATAAGCATCTAAGATTCCTTAAATGTAAAGTTCGTATGAAATGTAGGTGCATGGTGTTTGGTTGAGTTGGTGGTCAATTGAGGTGCAATGTGTGCATGTGCATTATGGACATGTTTGAGGTCATAGTTCTTGTTTGATACTTATTGTTATCGACATCAATCGTTCTTGCTCATTATACGTATTCTAGTATTGTATTTTGCGATCAATGAATGCATGTGTGATTAGGTTGTGTTATGAGCCAACCTAAATTGAGTACTTGTGCCTTTTAAGGACTACGGTAAGTGTGTTCCTTGCTCCTTATGCTTGTTCATATTGTGATTGACCTTGGCATTAGATCCTTGTCATTTGCTCCTACGAACTCACCAACCTAGTGTTGACCTTGTTTAGTACACTTTTCAGGTATTCAAGTGAATCCAAGATGTGTTGGTTGATTGATGCTTGTGCTAGAGTTTGGGGCTTGGACTTACATGGATCCAGGATTCATTTGCCCTTTTTGCATTTGTACTTGCTTTGTTGTTGGATTCACCGAATCCCCTTTATTTCATATAGATGATATTCTACGATAATCCCATGCATACGCTATATCTTTTCGGTAGTATTTTGAGCCTAGCTCGGGGTGTTACAGAATGGTGGATGTGCTATAGAAATTTATCCTCCTGAGGAGTTCATTATCATCTAAGGCTGGCACATAATCTCCAAAGTACCAAATTTGTTCATGAGAGGCAGTGGGCCTTGGTGAGTAAGAAGGAGGTGGAGGCATATCCGATAGTGACACTGGACCATCTTCAAATTCAGTTAGTGGTGAGGAGATTAATAGATAGCCCATATCAGCATCTAGAAAACCACTGACCATTTCTTCTTCATTTTCTTTAGTGGCAGCGAGTTTGATTTCAGCCTCATCATCTTGTTGGCTAAACTCGCTGCCGAACTCTTCATCACTTACATTACCTTCTTGAGAAACATTTGTCTCGGTCCCTGCACAAACAGTTTCCGAGACATCTACAGAGATGGGGGTAGTGGAACCTGGTGCCTCAGTCTCAGTGTGTTGTTGCACCAAGACCTCATCGGCCGTAGAATTTGTTGTCTCTAGCATCACCTGTGATCTGGCTGCTGACAACGACTCAGAAGGGTTTTGAGAAGAAGGGGAAATATTTGGAGGGGTTGGACTTTGACCTCTAGTGGGTTGGGGTGACCCAATATCTTCACCAACCTCGCCTACAGAAGTTTGAGGTGGCTGCCTACTGTTCCCATTTGTCTCGTCAGCAGCCTGTTGGGAGGCTGCTGATGGGGTGGCTTGGGTACTAATGTCCATGGGCGCTGTGGACTTCCTAACCTTGGTTTTGCCCTTTGATACGCTCCGCTTACGTTTTGGGACGTCAGCGGAGGGTGAAGATTGTATATTTTGTGTTGAGGATGCTGCCTTAGATTTACTTTTGGTCTTTTTGGAGGCTTTGGAGGTCGCTGGGGGGTTTTCCAGCGATCCAGCCTCTGAAGGCATTCTAGCATCCACAGCGACCGTATCAGCCACTTCATCAGAAAGAAGTGCTGCCTCCCAGTCGCTGTCTTTAGGGTATAAAGAAGAGTTTAAAGAGAAGAGTACCTCTTTGATGTGAGAAGTGAGGCGAGCAACCAAGTGTTCAGAGTTGCTTGTAAATGTTGTTGCCTACCCTTGCAATTGGAATTGTGGAAGCATTAGGCAGCACATACTCATCTCCAAGCGCCTCTTTGAAGATGAGAGAGAAGATTCTGGTGAATGGCACCGTGTGCGACCTGTTGTTCATGCTGATCTTATTCTTCAAATCATTGAAGATCAGCTGGGCGTAATCAACAAACCACCCTTCAGCAAGTGCATGGATCATAGGCATCGATGTCGATGATGCTTGATTATATGATCCAGAATTACCACCCATGCATTGAATTACATGGGTGAACAAAACTCTCCAGATCCCGGGAAGATTCTGCTTCAAAGGGTTGCTTGGAATTGCTGGAGGATTCTTTAAATTATAATTGTACCCAATGGAAGGTAGCCATGCCTTCCACACATCATCACTTGCTGCCTCCACAAACTTGTTTTCATCAGTCTCTTGGGGAAATCTTAGGGTTTGGCGAAGAGACGTCGGAGTAATGGTTATCGACTTCTCCCTTTGACGAACAGTACCATTGATGGACTTGGTTTCATCATCGTACTCACAAGTCCACCAAAATTCACGAAGAAGGTGAACAAATATTTTTTCTGGGTCTGCCATAATGCAATAATTGGCAGGAGAGGCATGAATAAAGTCCAACATGGGCTTGTATCCTTTTGTATCTTTTGGCAGTTCCGATGTGCCAATATGATTGTTAGATTTTACCACTATTTGAGAGGGAGAAAAGTTTACTTTTGAGGATTTTGTGACATTTACCGGAGTAAATACAGGAGAATTTAAGTAGGTGAAGGGGGTCTGTTCTTGAGTTTGTGGTTCAGGAACAGGAGGATTTTGATCAGCGGTGGTTGAAGAAGAAGGGATCTCAACATTTTCTGTTTGTTGAGGGATTTCAGATGAGGAAGCCATTTTAGATGAGAGTTTTGATTGGAGAAGATGAACAGAAAGAAAGAGATTTGGAAAGTTGTAAGTTGGAAAGAATGTGAAAAGATATGTGTGTGTAAACAGTTGTGAGAGAAGAAAGCGGAATTATATAGGGTATGGTGGTGGGCCTTACACACTAGAAGACAAAAGTTTTCTCTCTCTTCCTTTTTCAAAATATCAACAACTGTTTATATATGTATATATTAAAGGAGTTTGTGAGTAACGTTTAAACAAAAGGAAAGGAAAATTTTATCCCAAAATACTTGAGTATACGCCGCATTGGCAGAGGTAACCTGTCAATCAGACTGTCATATACAGACAAATGACGTGATCAAGGCAAAATTTGAGGTGACCTTTCAGTTTGAATTTATAAAAACATGTGGTTCAAAATTTTGCCACGTCACCCACATAGTTACTTTGAAAACACTTAGTTTCGAAAATATCCTATGTTTTATTGAATAAGAAATTTAATGTTAAGAAAGATATTTAATTCAATTAAATGCCTTTTACTTCAGCACCCATTTGAGAAAAGAAATTTGGGCGCGGAAAACATTTAATTATTTTGAAAGACCACATGCTCGAAGATGCTCATCATGTCTAATGTTTTGTCAGCGACTTCACAACTAACGTTGGTCGCTGACTACAGTTTTTGGCAAACTGTCAGCCATCAACGGATTTAAGAAGTCTTTACCAGAGCCGTTTGCTACTGGACTAGATGAAGACTTTTAGCTCTCCATTGCTTTATTTTGCTTTTTTCCCAAAGCAACAGGGATCAACGGATTTAAGAAGTCTTTACCATAGCCGTTTGCTATTGGACTAGATGAAGACTTTTAGCTCTCCATTGCTTTTATTTTGCTTTTTCCCAAAGCAACAGGGATCAACGGATTTAAGAAGTCTTTACCATAGCCGTTTGCTAATGGACTATATGAAGACTTTTAGCTCTCCATTGCTTTTATTTTGCTTTTTCCCAAAGCAACAGGGATAAACGGATTTGATAAGTCTTTACCAGAGCCGTTTGCTGCTGGACTAGATGAAGACTTTAAGCTCTTCATTGCTTTAGGTTCAGCGAGTAAGACAGACTTAAACTCGCTGAGTTAGCTACATGATAAGTCATGTTGCTGATTCCCCATTTAGCATTCCTAACTTGCTGACAAGCAATTTGAATCTAGTTTCATCCAATGGTTTAGTAAAGATGTCAGCGATTTGATCATCAGTTGGAATGAAATAGATTTCAATATCACCTTTCATGACATGGTCACGAATAAAGTGATATCGAATATCAATATGCTTAGTTTTTGAATGCTGAACAGGGTTGTGTGTAATAGCAATAGCACTTGTATTATCACACATGATTGGAATTTTGGAATATTCCAAATCATAATCAGCAAGCTGATGTTTCATCCAAAGAATTTGGGCACACAGCTCGCTGCAGAGACATATTCTGCCTCAGCGGTGGAGATGGAAACTGTGTGTTGCTTTTTACTAGTCCAACTAGTCAGCTTCCCCCCCCCCCAACAGTTGACATCCTCCACTGGTGCTTTTGCGATCAAGCATGCACCCAGCATAGTCAGAGTCAGAACAACCAACTAACTCAAAGTTGGAATCTTTTGGGTACCATAGACCCAGTGTGGGTGTACCCTTAAGATATTTGAAGATGCGCTTGACAGCTAGAAGATGAGATTCTCTAGGAGAAGCTTGATAGCGAGCACAGAGGCATGTTGCAAACATGATGTCTGGTCGACTCGCTGTTAGATACATCAGCGAACCAATCATGCCTCTATAGTGAGTAGGATTCACATACTTACCATCTGGGTCAGCATGGAGTTTATTAGGAGGGGACATTGGAGTTCCCCTTTTGGAGTGACATGGGTGAAGTCAAATTTATGCAACATATCCCGAATATATTTTTCTTGATTGATAAATATTCCAGTGGGAAGCTGCTTAATTTGTAACCCCAAAAAGAAGGTTAATTCACCCATCATACTCATTTCAAAAGTGCTAGACATAAGAGCGCTAAACTTTTGACAGAGTTTTGTCGATAGGGAACCAAAGATTATGTCATCGACATAAATCTGAACATATAAGACATCAGCTTTCTTCTTGTAAATGAATAGAGTGCTGTCTATGGTTCCTCGACGAAAGCCATGGTCAAGAAGGAAGGTAAACAGTGTGTCATACCAAGCTCTCGGAGCTTGTTTAAGACCATATAAAGCTTTGTTTAGCTTGTAAACATAGTGAGGATGCTTTGGATCCTCAAAGCCAGGAGGCTGCTTAACATAGACTTCTTCATCAAGAGAACCATTTAGAAAGGCACTCTTGACATCCATTTGATAGACAGTGAAGCCTTTGTAGGCAGCGTGAGCAAGAAAGAGACGAATAGCTTCAAGGCGAGCGACTGGAGCAAAGGTTTCATCATAATCAATGCCTTCAGCTTGAGTATAACCTTGAGCAACCAGTCTTGCCTTGTTTCGAATAACTACACCAGCTTCATCCATCTTATTCCTATAAACCCATCTAGTGCCAATGGGTTCCTTATAGGGAGGAGGAACAAGAAACCAAACGTGATTTCTTTCAAATTGTGTCAATTCTTCTTGCATGGCTTCTACCCAAGAAGGATCAGCCATGGCTTCTCCAATGTTTTCAGGCACAATTTGAGATAAGAAATTGACATAGAGACAAGTATTACTTGTCGCTGAGCGAGTTTGGACACCATTGTGTGGATTACCAATCACATGGTCAAGAGGGTGATCAGCAGTCCATTTGAGTGCTGGTGTATGATAGAAGAAGAGTGAGAGACAACGGATAAGGTGGAGGTAGGATCATTTGGTGCAAGAGAATAAGTGGAAAGATCAATGGTTAGAGAAGGTGCAGAGTTGCTGACAGGAGGGTCACTGATCAGTGGGTACCTCTTGCTGAGAATTGTCATCCTCAGCGTCTCCTAAAACAGGATTCGCTGAAGCATCATGAAAGATGTCCTCAGCACACCGTCAGCAGCTTGAGAATTATCTAAAGGAGAGACATTAATGGAAGTGGCATTAACTGTCCTGAGGAGAGGCTCAACTGGATCAATAGAGTAAATGTGCGCTGCCACATACTCATCATTAGTTGAGAGACTTGAAGTATCAGCAGTAGGTGAGTTAGCAACATCATGATGCGTCGCTGACTCTACTGAAGGATCATCAAGATCGCTGAAGATGCCTTCAGCAGATGTCTCACTTGAGAGATCTCCTAGAGCTGAACAGCTTTCATCAAAAGTAACATGAATTGATTCATCTACTTTTTGAGTGCGAGTATTGAAAACTCTGAAAGCTTTACTAATAGAAGAATATCCCAGAAAGTAGCCATCATCAGCTTTGGGATCAAACTTACCCAAATGATCCTTATCATTCAGGATGAACACTGGACATCCGAAAACATGGAAATATCCAATTTGGGGTTTCTTACCCTTAAGAATTTCATAGGCAGTCTTGTCATGTCGCTTGACAATAAGACACCTATTTTGAGTGTGGCAAGCAGTACTAACTGCTTCAGCCCAGAATTTACTAGGAAGGGAAGACTCACTGAGCATAGTTCGAGCAGCTTCAATGAGAGTTCTGTTTCTCCTTTCAGCTACTCCATTTTGTTCAGAAGTTCTAACAGAAGAGAAGTTTTGTCTAATCCCTTGATCAGCACAAAAACTCTCAAGAGTGTGGTTTCTGAACTCAGTGCCATGATCGCTTCTGAGTTCTTTAACACGTATGCTGTTGAGGTTTTCCATCTTTTTAATGAAATTAATTATTTCCTCAGCAGCATCACTCTTAGAATGAAGAAATATTGTCCAAGTATATCGTGAATACTCATCCACGATGACTAAGGTGTATTTGCTACCCCTTAGACTTTGGACATTCACTGGACCAAAAAGGTCCATGTGAAGTAGATGGAAGCAGCCATTGATGGAATTGGCTTGTTTAGTTTTGAAGGTGGCTTAGTGGCTTTTACCCTTCTCACAGGCACCACAGAGCATGTCCTTCTCATAAGTGAGAGGAGGAAGGCCTCGAACAAGATTTTTCTTGGCTAGAGAATTGATTGTTTTGAAGTTCACATGCGACATACGCTTGTGCCACAACCAATTGATTTGAGAAGCAGGTCTCGCTGTCAGCTTTGACAGGAGTGAAATCTACCAAGTAGATATCTCTTTTTCTTGGAGCGACCAAGACCACTTCTTTATTGACATTGATCACTGTGCCTTGATGCTTATCAAGGATAACCTGGTAGTCTGCATCGCACAATTGACTGATGCTGATCAGATTGTGTTTCAATCCATTCACGTAAGCAACCTTAGTGAACTTGATCAGCCCATTAGAGAGAGACCCATATCCTTCAGTTTGGCCAGTAGAGTTGTCACCAAACACAACGGTGGACCATCGGTCTCCACAAAGTTATCCAGCAGGTCTTGGATCCAGTCATGTGTTTTGAACAGCCACTGTCCAAATACCACACTTCCTTTCCTAGCGAGGCCTGCATGGATAATAGTAGAAGGAGTTAGGTGGAATCGAAATTTTCTCCACTGACGGTATCATCAGTGGAGAGAGGAAGATGAGCATAATTATCATCATCAGTAGAGAGAGAAAGAGGGGCTCTAGGATCAGCGTTCTCATCAACTGGAAAATTTTCAACGAGTTGATGAGCAGGAAGCATGTCACGAGTAACTTCATGAGTGAAGTATTGATCTGCTGAGGTATAAGTGACAGTATTTCCAGTGTCAAGAACAGTCAGATTGCTGACTTGATTGTTTTCCCCATATTCAGCCAGTATACTATCACTACCATTGGAAATGATTTCATGAGACTGGGGAAAGGAGATTCGCTGAGCGGCAATGTATTCAGCAATGTTGTCATCAGTAAGAACAACATCTTCACCCAAGCTGATATTAGACTCAGCTGGGGGAGTTCGCTCAGTGATTACAGAGGAGGGATGAGCAGTAGAAGCTGAGGGTAGATTTGGCTGAATGACTACTTCAGGAGGATTCCTAGAGTCTTTGTCATTGCAGTCAGCAGCAATGTGTCCTCTTTCACCACAAAGATAACACTTTCTTCCAGCATTCTGACTTTGAATCAGAAACTCCTTGAGTTGTGAGGACAAGTCGTTGACACGTTTAGTCAACTCACATATCTCATGATTGGAGGAAGAAGTTGATGCTACTGAAGGGGTCTTTTTCTTCCTAGACTGAAGAGGAAGAGTCTTGGGAACAGGGCCAAGAATGGACTTGCCCTTAGATTGAGCATTTGAAGAGGAAGGGCCATGATTATTCTGAACAACTCGCTGACCTCCTTGCTGAGGAGGTCTGACTTGCTGAACAGGCTGAGTTGCTGAGAACCATGATGAATTTGAGCAACTTGCTGACCTCCTTGCTGAGGAGATCTAACCTGCTGAACAGGTCTTGGTTGCCGAGGGACAAAAGTTCCCTTTGGGACATAAACAGAATTAGGTTGCTGATAATGAGCATCAGCAAACCTAGCTCGTCTATGCATCAGGCGATCATGCATAACAGACTTTCTGCCAGCAGAGAAGTATTAGAAGAAGACGAAGGCTGAGACGCAGGGCGTTCAGCGACTGCTGAGGGAACAGAATTCTCAGCGGGTTGACTAACAGACACAGCTCGCTGAGGAGTGTTGTAGTCATATGGAATAGCGACCTTGCTTCTTCTAAAAGGTTCAACACTGAAACCACCATTGGGCTTAACAGTCAAGAGCTGAGGAGCAAGAGGCTTGAAACCATCACTTGAAGGATTTTCTTCAAATGTTTGGGAAGAGGAATATTGAACTCTGCCTTCATTAGGCATCATATCAATGATAGGATGATTAGGGAAGACAGTTTTAGCAAAGCTAGCTGATGAGCTAGTTTCAGTTTGCGAGGAAGAAGAAGTGCTGGGAGAGGGTGCTTCATTATTTAGTTCAGATGATAGTCATTCATGCCCTTTGATGAATAATGTTTCAAGCATTTCCTCAGGAGATGCCACAGCACTTGGAGGAATCCTTTCTTCAGAAGCAGGACCGTCGCTGAACATATTAGTAATGACAGCGGCAGTTTCATAATCACCACCAATGATGGCTTTCATTTGAGCGGGCACCTGCTTACTGAAGATTTGGTCGTGAAGCCTGGAGGCTTTAGACCATGAGGTGACAATCTTCTCAAGGTCAGCGACCTGATTTTTTAGCTTCTCATTGGATACTGAAATAGTTTGGTTAAGAAGCTTTTGAGACTCAAGCTCAACATGGAAATTTTTTAGGTCCTTAAGCTTGTCAGTTTTATCACTTAACTCAGCACTAACTGAGTTAAGCTTAGACTGAAGGTCAGCACGAATTGACTCGACGTATTGAATGTCAAAAGTAAGAGATTCAAGAATTTTTGGTATGTCCTATTCAGAGGCAGAGGAAAAAGTGCATACCTTCTTGATTGTGACATTCACCCACTGACTGGAGCACACTTGATCCTTTGTCAGCGCCTGATCATCAGCGAGTGCCATGAAGCAGATGGCATCTACGAAGTCCTCGCTGTCAGAAATGTCGGAATCAGCCCAGTCATGTTCTTCAGCAACAAGACCTTTGGCGGGAGTTTTGGCTTCTTCAACATCAGCCATCTTGGCACGAAGCTCATAATACTTCTTTTTGTATTCATCAGCAGGCTTGACTGAAGAAGAGGGCCTCACTGATGAAGAAGAGGGCTTCGCTGCCTGCAAGAAGGAATAGAGACTTTGCATTCTTTTTGATAATGGCCTCTTCGACCACATCTCCAACATTCTTCCTGCGATTTGTCTACCACTGGTCTTTGGGAAGCAGTCGACCTATGACTGTTCCATTTCTTGGAATATCTTTTACCAGCGATAAGAGCAAATTGCATGAAATCCGAGAACATCTCTTGTCTCTCTTCGAAATCGAGGTCATTGACAAGGTCCTGGATATGAGATGGGGTAGAATTGCTGTTGTTAACATGAATAGTGCTAACTTCAGCAGAGACCAGGGCAAGAGGGTCATGAGCATTAGGGACACATAAAGAAGAGAAGAAGTTGAAGCATATGAAGCCAGCATGCCTTTGGACTCAGCCTCAGCTCTCAGAGTTTGAGCGAGGGCTCTCTCTTCAAATTGAAGAGTGCCATAGAGTGACTCTAAGTCATGCTCTTTCAATTGCTTAGTGGTTGGTCCTTAAGATTTGTCTTAGACCTTGCCACTTAATGGGCAAGCTGTCGATGAACTTGTGGCATACTTCAAGCATATCATGCTCTATGCCAGCATTCGTCATGTCATTCAGAAGACATTTAAAACGGTTATAAGTGCCATCCAGATTCTCATTAGGGAGAGAGAAGAATCCTTCATAGGCACGTTTCAGATCTATTTTCTTGGTAGCAAGAATATCTGCCGTACCATCGAATCTGGTACACAGATTATCCCACACCTTTTTAGCAGTAGAAAGTTTGATGACAGATTTCATTATGTCATCGGGAAGGGTGGTAATGATCAAATTTCTCAAACGAGCGTCAAGATTGACAAGCCTATGCTCATCATCTGTCCATTGTACTTCTGGTTTTATGAGCTCAGTGACAACTTCAGGAGCATCAGCAGTGGCTCCTGGTGTCCTAGTAACCAGAACCGGTACATATGGCCCTCTGGTCAGAATGGTCATCAAGTAAGGTTCAACTCCTACTATGTGTAGGAGCATTCTCTCTTTCCACGATCCGAAATCATGAGTTTCGAATCTTGGTGGGATAGAGACATACCCAAAGTCTCTGGTATTAACCAGAGTAGGAACCGAAGCCATGTAAAGAAAAAAGTAGACAGAAGTTTACAGAAAAGTTTTTAGATGCAGAAATTAAAGTACAGAAAGAAAGAAAGATAATCGCGCAAACTTTTACTCAGATCAGATTCGGTGTGTCGAACCACCGCTCTGATACCAACTGAAAGTCCCAAGTTTGCAACGATTATGTAATTAAACAACTAATGTAAATTACTCTAAGAATGTAAGATAGAAAAGTAAATAAGTTTAATCATAAGTAATAGATTACAGTGAATACATGGTCGGTTTACAAAGAAATAAAAGAGAAAATATTGTTAAGTTTTTGACACACAAAAAACTTAACAATTATACAAAGAGAGAAAAACACACTAAGTGTAAATATATGGCACAAACCAACCAAGTTGCGGCTAGGTCAAGTGATGCTTTATATAGCGGAGAAAAGACATCACATGACAACCCAATAGATGTTGACACATGAAGGTTGTCAACTATCTATTGGTGGATAAATCAGATCTGCAGAGTTCTCTTTTCTTCATCTTGTTTCTTTCCCAAAACGGCATCAAAGAGAAATACCTTAGTACCAAAATAGTACAAGGTCACATGGCTCCATCCTGATCTATCAACACGTGTCCTTGGGGACCAGCCTTCTTATCTTCATCTTCCCGCCCATATTTGACTTACAAAACATGGCGGTGAGTCATTGAACTTATCCTTTAACTCGAAGATAATTGATGGTCGCTGAGAGCTCGCTGACAAGTCACTCGCTGAGTCTTTCAGCGAATCATGACTCAACAAGTCTTATTTTTGGGCGTAAAGTGA